>JAIUZE010000422.1:0-92995 GCA_022085475.1 Heliosperma pusillum
TATTTGTAAAAAGATTAACCCATAATCCGACTTTTATTACTCCAACCTTTCAAACCCACTCCTCCCCTTTCTCTTTTGGACACTATTCACAGTTAAGGAAAATCTTCATTATTCTCGATAATTTGTAAAAGAAAATATATCCATCTGAAAAATCTTGTTCGCTTCGCCATTAAAAATACACTAGGTTTGGTTAGACCTGGCAAACGGGTCAATCAGATCGGATTCGGGTCGGGTCAGTTCAGGTCTCTCGTTGAGTTCGGGTTAATTCGGGTCGGGTCGGGTCATTTCGGGTTTCAGACTTGTTTCGGGTTTGTTGTCGGGTCCGTTTCAGGTTATTTCGGGTCGGGTCGGGTCATTTCGGGTTTCGGACTTGTTTCGGGTTTGTTGTCGGGTCCGTTTCGGGTTATTTCGGGTCGGGTCATTTCGGGTCAAAGAATAAGAGACAAAAGGTCATTTTAAGTTATTTTGGTTCAATTAAAGTTATGTTTTGTCGAGTCATTTTCGGGTTGAGTGGTTTTGAATCGGGTTATTTTCGGGTCGGGTCAGTTATGGGTGAAGAAAGATCGGGTCATGTTCGGGTCGGGTCCAATCGGGTATCGGGTCACATTCGGGTGTTGTAGTCCGGGTCAATTTCGGGTCACGGATCGGGTTGCTTTTGCCAGGTCTAGGTTTGGTGTCCGGCCTCGCCTATGCTACCTCTATTTACCGTTTAAATTTTATTTTATATGAAATATAAATGCGTGAAAACTTGTCTAACTCAAATATTTAACATTTATATTATGACATATCTTAAGAATATAAAATTTATCAATAAACTATGAGACACATTCACTACTTTTACTGTTAATATAATACAGCAGGTCTCCTGAGAGACGCTCTTTAAATAAACTTATCGAGAGGTCAATGATAAGTTGATGGAAAAATGGTATACAAAGTAATAAAATGAATACATATACTATAAAATGGAATACTAATAAAAATGGTTACAATATACGGAGTATGATAAAAATAGGTACAATTGTTATGAAAACATCTACCGAACGAAAAGACATTTTGAGTTACAATCAATAATAATAAGGGTACAAAAGTTATACAAGGGGGTACGATATAATAATGGTCTCTCAAAAACTTAGTGAGAGACCGTCTCTCCAAAGTTTTTGTGTAATACTATTACTTATGAAGTTTTTTTTTTTTTTATGTTTCTCTATTTTTCATTTTTTGCTTCATAATTTTAGAATTTGTGAGACTCACAGTTTTATTTATTGTGATTTTTAGCAACAAAACTTAATTTTAGTTTATATCTTGATTTATAAAGGATGACCATTGTCACATGTCATAGTTGGTACTCTAGTAGTCTAAATGACCTCGGCACTCCGAGCCGGGGTTCGTTATGTAAGTGACTCTTTTATTTAATTCCAATTTACCTTTGTCTCAATAAAAAAGTGTAAATACGCTAAGTGGAAGAAACAGAGGGAATATTTTATAAGAAAAAAAATAATATGTTTTGAGTTTTTGATTAAAATCAACACATTGACACGCTTAATTCGTATTGATAATATTTGAAATTTTGAATATTACTCATATATTAAGAGTCTCATATTTTATTATGACTATAAAAAATACGAGGCGATCATCATAACCGCCTCCACCTAATATTTGGAACAAGGCCTCTATGTTCCATTGGCCGCCCTTGGATTTAAGTCTTGGCTTGTTAGTCTCGTTTGCTTTGCCATAAGACTATAAGAGTTGAGTATATGTTTGTATATGTGGATGGTTTGATTGGATTAGTCATAGGATTATATCGCATTGTACTCCCTCCATTCAACTCCACACTACACTATTGCTTTATCACATTTGTCAACGCATGTTTTGCATCGTAAATAACTTTGGCTACGTATTTGAAAAAATTATAAAAGTTAGATATTTGTAATGTACTCCTAAAGACGAATCAAACAAGATCCCACTTGAATATATTTTCACTTATATATCGAGAGAAAATTGGAGTTGAATGCTCACTTGTGATTAGTGTACAAAAAGATAGATACCATGTGGAGTTGAATGGAGGTAGTATGCCATTGTTGATGATTGACTTCACTTGTATCGAACATGACACATTCTCAAGTCATGATGTTTTTGTTATTTGATTTCTCAAGTCATGATGTTTTTGTTATTTGATTATGTCGAATCATGCTTAAAATGCTCTTGGTTATGTGTGTTTTAATGTAATATGGTTGGGAGAACCTCGAGTTAGTCCCCACTGACTGTGGCATTCATTTTTAATAAATGAATAGGTGAAAGATAGTATTTTTTAGATTATGAAAATAAATTATTTTAATGTAAACCTCGAGTTAGTCCCCAGCATTGGAAGAGATTGTATCTGTTCCAGTGACATCATGACAAGGCACATGGTTCTTACCCTTCTTGCTGGAGGCCAAAGGGTCAAATGGATAAGTGACTCGTTTGCCATTTAGATTGAGGGCGAGATGGTCAACTAAGGAATGCAGTTCACGGTTGACATCTTTGTTATTTGGGTCAAGACTCAACGCAGACTCAAAGTCCCCTAAAGCCTCAGTTAAGGAGTTTAAATGCTGGAAGCTAAGCCCCTACGTTAAAGGGCTTTAATGTTGCACGGATCAAAAGTTAAAACAAAATTGCAGTAAATCAAAAGTTTTTATGTATTCTAGGCCCTCCTCCCTTATCCGACCAGCCCTTAACATCTTTATATGGCTTCAAGTCTTCAAACAATAATCAAATCAATGCTAACACAGAGTATCAACATATGAGGCATTAAAGATTGTATAAACACATACGGAGTATAAAGGATGAATTTCAACACAAAATAGTGATCAAGTCCACAACTTTACCCAATGTTATCATTAACCACCGAGGATGCCCAAATTCTCATTGAACACGGTCACTATCCGTCTTTATTGAAGACGGGTCGAATCTCCTCTCACAAGGGGACAAGTGGAAGGACAAGTGGGGATCCATTTTAGACCCCAACTAACCCTCCCACTTGCCCCCTTTTGAGAGGAGATTCGACTCGTCTTCAATAAAGACGGATAATGGCAGTCTTCAATAAGACCAACACCCAACAAGGATGGTATTTTTCTACCAATAATCACCAAAACTAGCATTCAAATCAAACAAAAACTTGTAATATCGAGTAACCCTTAAATACTCTTAAATAAGGTAGTAGTCCTTCTTTGAGTTCCTAGGTCACCTCCTAAACACAAATACAAAACAATCAAGTTAGATAATCCCACTTGTAAAAGTTGGAATTTTGAGAATTTTATAAAAGGTGAGACTTTCTTACTCCTTTCATCCAGTCAATAATTTACAATTACTTTATACACGATTATTTATACATAAGCTCTCTAGAGTTGTTGCTGAGATTTGGGTTTGTATGGAGTTCAGACTGAAATTTGCGGCGAGTGAAACGAGAACTTTAGAATATACTGTATATTGGTAGTGGGTATATATAAGTTGGTAGGATTAGGCTCTAATGTAAGGTATTGTGCCCGTGTGTGATTGGTTTTAGTCGATTTCAGTACTTTTAAAGATATATATGTATATAGAGCAACCTAGCTCAAACCCATGCACTCTGAAGTTCATGATGTATACAATGAACGCAGTAAGGAAATGCTCCTCATCATTGTATATTGACAACATAATGAGACTAAATTTGTTGATTGGCAATGTTCCCGGGTAAAGATCCGAGATAACGATTACAATACGAAAGTGTAAAACATAGAAACTTCAAGGATTTTTTCAAGCATTTACGTCAGTTATGTAATAAATATTATACTCGTCTCACCATGTATAAATATTAGCATCCCACGATCTAAATGGACTACGTCTTTTCTATTACCGCACTTACAACCTCCTTTCGCTAGCATTTAACCAAATTGGGGCATTAGATCTGGTACAACGCGTTACAACAACTAGTATATATAGAAGATTGTTGGGTTGAATAAGGGAAGATGCTACGGTTACACTTGGTGTATAGAATCTTCTATACACCACCAATTAAATTTTGACATGTAAAAGAATCAACTTGTATTTATAGAGGGAATTGTAAAGAGGCTTGGAGGGAATAATTTTCATCATTGGAGGGAAATAAGAGAGATGGGAGGAAAATTTTAAGAATTTTATTATTTTTGGTATGAGAATGAACAATGATATTTACTCTAATTAAATATAATTATAAAATCTTAAAAAAATAATTATCAATATCTCCTAAAATTTTTACCCTAATAACTATACGGTTACCTTTTGTAAGAAAAAAAAAATTCACTCATATCTTCTATGTACGTTTTTTTTCTTGAACTTCATTAATGTCATTTTTTAAGAACAATTATTTCGATTTAAATTAAAAGTATCAACACGTTAACTTATTTGTAACTTACATTCTAACATATAATCTATTTAGTTCTCTTAAACAATTAGTTAAGTTAATGTTAAACGATTGCATTTCTCATCACTCATAAAGTGATTATTCATACAGTTCACATGACTACGTTCAATCGATCACATTTTGTATTAAGTCTCATAAAGCGGTCATTTTGTTAACATTACGTTAAATCCATCACAATTATAATTAAGACACATAAAATGATTATTTTAATTTGGTAAACTACTAACATTGAATAGAGCAAATTTTATTTGCACCCTATAAACCGATCATTTTATTATTTTTTATGTCGATCGCAATTAGTATCAAATCGCATAAAGTGATCATTTTATTACAATTACGTTCAAATTGAAACCCTAAATCTAAAACCCTCGGCCCTAAACCCTAAACCCTAAACCCTAACCCTAAATCTAAAACCCTAAACTCAACCTATTAACACGAAACCCTAAACTCAACCTATTAACACGAAACCCTAAACCGTAAATCTGAAACCCTAAACCCTGAGTCATACGAACCAGTAAACTCTAAAACTCTCTAATTAATTGTATACATGTGAATTTAAGTTTGAAGTTGACTAATAACATGAAGAACGTACGGTTAAGATCACGATTGTTCGTTTCATTCGTTAATAATAACAATGTACTTTTTACCAAAGTCATTTTTTAATTGATAATATAGTTTTGTATAATGCAGTTAATAACGTTAACAACAGTTCTATCGTCGTCAATGTTTGACTATTAATAACGTAAGATTTGTATAACTAATAACGTAAAACTCAGAGCATGAAGATTCGTTTTATTCTATTTGGAGCACGAATGTTCCTATGGTTCATTAATAATGTCAATGTTTTACTAACGTTAATTTTTATTAATAACGTAATATTTATATAACTCGATTAATTAATTGGTCAATTAGTTTGACTAACTTCAAATTATGACTAATAATAACGTGACATTTGTATAATTCTATTAATAACGTATAACTTTGAGCATGACCAATTGTATGACTCGATTTGGAGCACGAGTTGTCTGATGATTATTCGCTGAATAATGTCAGTGTTTTTCTAACAGTTTTTTTCATTAATATCTAATATTTGTATAGTTCGATTACTAACGTCGTCTTTTACTAATGTCAAATTTTGAGTATTAATAACGTAAGCTTTGTATAATTATGTAACACCCTAGAATTTCCGCTATTTATTTTATTCAAATTAATTAATTATTTCTCGAAAATCCTTATTTTATTAGTCTAAGTTGTGCCTAATATTAGTATAACTTAATTGTTGGGCCAAATCCTCCTTATTATTTCTTATTGGGCCTATTTTCTAAATAAACCCTAGTGCCCATTAGCTTCTCTATAAATACCAAGTTAAACCTAGCCTCCTTCCCTTTCTTTTATTTGAAAACCCTAAACCTAATTCTCTCCTCTCTTCCTCTCCTTTGTGCCGTGTGGTGGCTGCCATTTGCCTAGGGTTTCGTGCCCTTGTTCCATATTTCTCCATCATAAATCATTCATCTTCGTTCCTAGATCGATCCTAGCCAATCTATTCTTCAATCGTTGTAAGTTTTATATTTTATTTCCATCTTTTCGTAGTTTTATGCGCTAGATTATTAATTAGGATCATTATTATTGTTGGCACGTGTTGATGATGATGGTGAAGGCTTTGTGGACAATCCGGAGGAAGATTGTTATATTCTAGAAGAAAATTTATCGTAGATTTTACGCTAAAAAGGTAACTAGGTGTTTTCCTTTAATTATGTTTATAGAAAGTGAATTATTAACATGATATAATGATTGATTGTATGAATAATTGATTATGTGGTTATTTATGCTTATGATTCACATGTTTAATTGCATTTAATATTTACGTTGTTATTCTATTTTCAATTATTTATTTGGTGTGCGAACTAGGGTTCAAATCGCGAACCCTAGCTTTGTTGGTGGTGGCGCGGCCGTGAGGTTGCCGTGGCCTAGGGTTTCGGCCTCCTCCTTGTGGGAGAGGCTAGGGTTTGCTTATGTTGAGAAATTAGGGTTTGGTTTACATCATTGAGGTTATAGCTGAAGTTGCTATAACTTTGCATGTAAGTTACCCTAATTATACCTATTTGAGTTATAACTTTGAAAGTGACGTTATGGTGCGGTGTACTATAACAAGACTCGTTGTGGTGACATGGCGGTTTGTACCGTGGAGTCGACCCCTCGGTGATGGTGTTATAGAGGACTAACCCGTGCCGGAAG
This sequence comes from Heliosperma pusillum, assembly GCA_022085475.1. Taxonomy (NCBI): domain Eukaryota; kingdom Viridiplantae; phylum Streptophyta; class Magnoliopsida; order Caryophyllales; family Caryophyllaceae; genus Heliosperma; species Heliosperma pusillum. Next base: position 6,653 of record JAIUZE010000422.1, read on the forward strand.
AGAGTTATAGTTGATGATACTATAACCTCGCACGTATAAAGTTATAGCTTGAAGTGCTATAACTTCACTAAAGTTGAGTGGAAGTTATAGCTGAAGGTACTATAACTTTGATGAAGTTAAGTGAAGGTTATGGTTGATGATACTATAACCTGGTAAGCTTAACCAAAGTTCACTACAAGAAATCTTGTTTCAGGCGACTGTTATAAGGCGACTGATACAAGTAGTCGCCAATTTAGCGACTGAAAATAGAATATGGCGACTGAAATCAGTCGCCAAATTGGCGACTGAAACCATCCCCTGAATTTCATCAAAAAAACTCGAGCGACTGAAATCAGTCGCCAAATTGGCGACTGATAAGCCATTTGGCGACTGATTTCAGTCGCCATTTTGGCGACTGCCAGATCAGTCGCCAAATTGTCTATTATCCAGAACACGCAAAACTCATCCGCCTTCAACTTACTCATTTCCTTCAATCACCCGAAACCCCCATTTCCTTTACATAATCGCCACCACCACTCCTCCATTTCCTTAACCCCCTCTCCGACCACCACTCCGACACTAGCTCCACCGGTATCACCACCGTCCTCACCAACAAACTCCGACTCTTATTCTATTTCCGTCACTTTTCCTTAATTAGGTGCGATTAATTCCTTAGCTTGTTTGTTTGTTTATTTTATGATTTTAATTAGTATTATGATGTTTATGTATAATTTGTGATGCTTACAAAGTTCTAATGGTTAGTTAGTTAGGGTTTGTGTAGGTTGATGGTTAGGGTTTATATAAATTGGGGGTTTTGTGAAATTGTTAACATTATGTTAATCGAGGTTGTAATTGACAATGTATTGGTGTTTTTGATGATGTTAGGATTGTTGATTGACTAAATTAGTATAAATGGGAGTATTATTGATGGTAGAAAGTTAGTACTCCCTCCGTCTTATTCATTTGTTTGCCCTTTAAATTATTTTTTATGGTTGTTTTAATCAAAAGGCAAATAAATAATTGTGATGGAGGGAGTAGAATGTTAGGATTTTATAATTAAAGTGTGTATGTATTAGTTTGATAGTTGTTTAGTATCCATGTTGATAATGTTATTAATTACAATGATAGTAGTTTAATTAGTGATATGTTAATTTTAGTATAGTTAGTATCCATGTTGACAATATTATTGTTTGGTTTATTATTGATAATAGATATGTTCCTAGAGTTAGTAATAATTGATAATCAATATTGTTGTAATTATTGTTGTGTGGGTTAATGTTTAGATTAAAATGAAGAGGTTGGAACGTACATGGATGTACGAAGATAGACTTGATAAGAAAAGACGTCCTACCGCTAGATTTATAAAGAGGGTTGCCGAGTTTATTGAATTTGCTAGACAACAAGACGAGTATGATTTAGTAGCAAAGAAACTTAGGTGTCCTTGTATTAAATGCAAAAACATGAGATATCTACATGACATTGAGGTTCAAGAACATCTTTATACAAACGGGTATATTATTATAGTTCAATAATTTTAGGGTATATTATTTTTATTTATATTTTCTTATATTATTATAGTTTTTAATTAATAATTTATTTTACTAATACTTACCTTTTAAATTGTAGAAAACATTTGACTGGCCGGCCGGAATAGAGTATATTGTACGTCAAAGGTACAATGAGACGTGCACTATACGGTTAAGGGACAACATGTATAAGGTTGTCAAGAGGAAGAAGGAGCCGGAGCATATGAGAGGTATTTAATTGTTTTTGTTATTTGTATATATATAGTTATATTTTTACACATTTTATCATATTTTATTATAATACTTATTTAACTTGTAGGTGGTGCATATGAAGATATGCTTAAGTATCGTGAAACTGAGGAGTTTCAGGCTAGGTCGTCCCAAGCATCCAAAAATAAAAAAGGAGGAAAGAAAGATGGAGCGGCTGAGCCGTCGCATCACGCAGGATCTCGATCTTTCCTTAGCCTAGTTTTGGGTGTAAGTTATAATTTACACTTTTTCCTCCATTTGAAAATTATAACTTAAATTCTTTTTATTATTAAAATTTTCTTATACAAGTCTTTAATTTTTTCTTTTGGAAGGGTAAGAAGAAAAAAGCTAACACGCCCACAGCTCCGGAGCTCTTCCTTGACACCCATTCCCGGCTCGAAGACAATAGAAGATATTGGATCAAACCAAAAGATCAGGAATTATATGTAAGTTTCAAGCATTTTTGTATTTTTACAATAAGTTCGATTTTTTGAATGTTTAACCAATATTTTAGCTATTTTTAATAACAATGTTTATATTTTGTAGGAAGCATTTTCCGCCGAGAAACTTAGACATCCCGATAAACCCGATAACGAGATTTGGTTCGACTTAGTAAAGGGTTTCAAGAAGGGGAACGTCTACGGGATTGGGTCGGCAAAGAACGTATTTTACGAAACTCCAAGGGGAAGAATGTCGTCCACCTCAAACCAAACATACGAGCCGACAGTCGTGGGAAGACTCCAAGCCGCACTTGACGAGGAAAAAAGAAAAAGCGCGGAAAGGGATGAAGAAATAAGGATAATGAAAGAGAAATTCAAGGCTTGGGAAAGCAGGTTTGAGAATTGCAACCAAGGTCCCCCTCCCTATCGCCGGGATTATGATGAAGGCAATGGAAGTGGTGGATTTCAGGCCGAATCCAATTTAAACCTTGGCTTCTGATATAGTTTAGAAACTTGTTACATGAAACAATTTATGGTTGAAACAATTCCGTTTAAGAAAAATTGTAAACTTGAAACAATTTTTTTTATCTATATGAGGATGTTGGTTTCACATCGTGTTGTTGTAAATGTGTGAAATCTTTGTGTTTTCTTGTATACTTGCAGGTAGGGTATGATGGTATGGTATGGTAGTATGAAAACGGAAATTTTCATGCAATATCACAGGTATTTTGGCGACTGAAATGTTCATTTGGCGACTATTTTCAGTCGCCAAACCCCCTGTATTTTTACAATGTGAAAATCCATTAGCGACTGCTTGGCGACTGAATACTATGGTAGTCGCCAAAATGGCGACTGATGGCGACTGATTTCAGTCGCCAAATTGGCGACTACTAAATCTTCCAGTCGCCATATTGGCGACTGATTTCAGTCGCCATTTTCCACAATTGGCGACTATTTTTTCAGTCGCCAAATTTGGCGACTGAAAGTAGTCGCCCGAATTTTTTTTGGCGACTAATGACAGCGACTAGGTCTTGGCGACTGATTTCAGTCGCCAAATTGATTTTAGCGACGGAAATCAGTCGCCAATATCAGTCGCCTGAATGTTGTTTTCTTGTAGTGGTTATAGGTGGTGTACTATAACTCTGCTGGAGTTAAGGGAAGGTTATGGTTGATGATACTATAACCTGGCACGCTTAACCAAAGTTATAGCTGAAGTTACTATAACTTCACTAAAGTTTAGTGAAGGTTATAGTTGGTGGTATTATAACATTGGATGTTATATGCTTTTGTGTTTGGTGTTATGGTAACTCGAACTATAACATGACCTTTGAGGTGTAATGTTATAGGTCAAGATACTATAACCTTAGTCATACGTGCTTGTTTATGTGTAGTGTTATAGTCAGCTGGACTTAAACGCTATGATTGCATATCGTATTGGTTATTCTTATTCTTATATTGTTGGACGGTCGGTTATACTGTTCTTTAGTTGAGTCGTGACGTTGTTCACGCATTGTTGGACAGTCAGTTATACTGTTCCTATGTTGAGTCGTGATGTAGTTCACGCATTTGTTGGTACAGTCAGTTATACTGTGCATTTGTTTGTTGCTGGTTGAATAGATGACGGTAGTATCAGTTATATACTATTCGGAATGAACAAACGCTACCCTTCGGGGGTTTATTTTGGTCTATGGTCGGGATTGGTCAGAGGCAGTGGTTATACGCTCTGGTCCCCGAGTGTCGTTCGATGTACAGTTAATGCATCGAGAGTCTGGCCAGGTCTTAGACATATAGGCAGTGGTTATACGCTATACATAGTACCGTGGAGGCAGTGGTTATACGCTCCACACCGATGGAGGCAATGGTTATACGCTCCGTCAGCTAGAGGCAGTGGTTATACGCTCTGGCAAGTTAGAGGCAGTGGTTATACGCTCTAACGGGCGTTCGCTATATTCGCTATGTTTTCATGCTAGCATTGTGCCTTACGTTGCTGTGGATCGTGTGCTACTTTGGGTCTTAGATGTATTCATGGTCTAGTGGTTGCATATGGTCTAGGTCTGCAGGATTGCATTCATGTAGGTTTCGTTCAGTCTTGGTAAGTTCGAATGTACGTCATATAGTATAGATTGTTTCACATGTCATTTATGATTACTGTCTGTTATTATAGATTGTTATTAATTCAGCATGTTGTAAACATGACTGGGAGAGCATCTAGTTACTCCCGACTGATTGTCGACCTCCCCATTCTCAGGTTGATTTGGTTGCTGCTTGTCTGGATGTTGTGCTGGAGAAACTTGTGGCAAGAAGAATAATTTATTTAGGAATTTATTTAAGTTAAGGATTTTTAATAATGTATTAGTTTGATTTTGGATTTGGGTATCGATCCGGATTGGTCAGGTGTTTCCGCCACCTTGACCCTATTCATCTTTGTACTCTGATGGATTATTTATTATTAAGTCATTTCTTTTGTTTTAAAAAAATCCGGGTTGTTACAAATTAGGTTAACAATGTACAAACTGGAGCATGAAGATTTGGATGGTCTGATTCGGTTTGGAGGACAACTATTTATACTAACGTCAATTTTTCATTAATGACGTAATAGCCGCATAATCGATTAATAACGTCATTTTCTTCAACTAATATCAAGTTTTAAATAATAACGTAAAAATCCATTAGTTGATTAATAATATGTAAATTTTTACTAAAAAATAACTTAAACACTAGTTTAAGAACTAGGCACATGGTAATAGCATCAATATTCTCATATGTTTGTCATTGGATTCATAAAAAATTGGTCAGCTCTAAGATTCATAGAACCACGCACATACTAATAACGTCAATATTTAAGTTGGTGCATCAGATTTAATTTAAGGATACAAACTCTAGTTTAAGGCTGTCGGCTACAAATCGAATTTGCACCTGCTATTACATACATCTTAGGGTCTGGTGTGACGGTCGGTATGAGGGTGTTAGGGTGTTCGTAGGTGACAGATCGGCGGCGGCGGCACATTTGACGGCATGAAGAGGCAGTGGTGGTGGTCGGGACTTGTCGATCAACGGTGGCGGGCGGCGGCGGTAGATTCAAGTTAGTCATCATATTATACGAAAGAAAAATAAATAGAAAAAATAATAAAATGGAATTGTTAGAGATATTCGGTATATTGTATTATACCGATATCAGAATAATATATTAGTATTATAGAATAATATATCAAGGTTACCAAATATGAAAGATTTGAGATATATGTTTAGTGTTATGTCGACTATTATATATATCGTCTCCTATGTAATCGATAGAGACACAAAACGATTATAATAACAATTGTCTTTATGAAACTCTTCCCTCTTAGAATTTAATATGGTATCAGAGCCTCTTGCTCTTGAGGCCTAAAAATACGAAAATCCGCTGCCTGCCGGTGGGCTTATAATACGCGATGCTCACCGGCTGGATTTCCATTATTGGTGAGTTTCGATTCGATTAGTATTCTAAAAATAAAAATAAAAAAAATAGTGTGTTAATCATCTCACGGAAAATCGTTTATTTCCGTGCACATTATTCTCTTTAATTGTTTCGTGCAAATGCATCGTAAAATAAGCTGTCTATGATTCTACGGTGATTAGTTCTCTGTTGGTGTGGTACTCCTTTTTGAATGATGATTCTCAATCACTCATCATCATGTTTTTTCTCCAAATTATTTTACGATTACATAGGAGACGATATATATAATAGTCGACATAACACTAAACATATATCTCGAATCTTTCATATTTGGTAACCTTGATATATTATTCTATAATACTAATATACTATTCTGATATCGGTATAATACAATATACCGAATATCTCTAACAGGAATTAAGTAATATTTACAAAATCTGGAAAAATAATACTCAAAATAATTTTTGAAAATTTTCAATTTTCAAATTTAAATTTTAAATTTGGCTCTCAAAATATAACAAAATAGGATTCTATCTCATTTTCCACCGTTGCCAAGTGTCATGACGTTACTCGCGGTGTATAGAAGATTCTATACACCGAGTGTAATCGTAGCTTTTTCGGTGGTTAGTCAAACCCACATATGCTAGTTGCCCAATTCTCACGGATTTAGTCATCATACTCAACAATCACCAATCATCAACAAGATAACCAAATTCAATATGACCCTTACTAAGGAGCAAAGAGTACGGACATATTTTAAAACTAAACCAGATTTTTTTCTTGCTGATAAACAAGAACAATTCAAGACCTTTTAAATCATCTCGAAAAAAAAGCGGGTATGAATACCATTAATTTGTCAAGCGGGAAAAAAGATTTTATTAGTCTTCTAGGAACAATGAGAAAAAAAGATTTCCTTAAATTTGGAAGAATCCGTCTAATACCATTTTAAAATACTAGGAATTTTACTTATAATACTTCCTCCATTCAACTCCACTCTACCACTTTCTTTTTTGTACACTATTCACAAGCGATCATATAATTGCAATTTTCTCTCAATATATAAGTAAAAAATATATTCATGTGTGATCTTGTTTGATTCGTCTTTACGAGTACATTATTAATATCTAACTTTTATAATTTTTGCAAACACGTAGCTAACGATATTTACCGTCCAAAACTCGTCTTGGCAAATGTGAAATTTTTTTTTTGGTAGAGTGGAGTTGAATGGAGGAAGTAATAACTTATACGAAGTATATTGCAAATGATTCTAATAACAAAGTAGTCGTAATTACTTGGTTTGACCAAAACTACAAGGTGACTATTCTATCTGGATAATTATCTTATGTCCGCTTCTATAAACCTGCCACATGTCTACATTTCTCCATCTCCTCAACAAATTGCCAATAATGTATAAGAAGATCAGTAGGTCTTGCTTAAGAAGGGTCGGATCTTACAATGGGTATTATGTGAGAGGAAATGGGTAGAGGGGACAAGGTGGGCACCCCCCATGTGCTCTCCACTCACCCTTGATGGGTATTTTGTGAGAGAATATGAAATCCGTCTTAAGCTTAAGACGGATACCTCCGTCTTAAATAAGAATTTGTGTACGAAGATTGCACGAATAGTACAAATTCTCATTCAAGAATAAAGACAAGTTTTAGATTTATCGATGATGCTCTTAGAGTCTTAGGTAGACTTTCACAATAAAATTACTCCCTCTATTTTACATTTATGTGACTTCCTTATGAATTTAAGATTATGAAATAAAATATTTTTGGGTTTTTCTACATGATACCCTTTATTTTTCCGAATTCTACATGATACCCCTCGTTTTTTCAAAATGTACATGATATCCCTAAAGTTAATGAAAATCTCTCACAATACCCATAATGCACTAATCTGTCTGTTTTAAACGTTTATATTATGCACTTTTCATTGATCTTTTGACACTAATTTTGCATGACGTTACCATAAATATCCTTTAGACAATCATAAACATATTTTCTTTGTAAAAATTAACTGTTTTAAAACTCGTTTTTTAGTAGTTTACTAAGTATAGGGGTACCAGTGATAATTTTTAAAATTAAGGGGTACCATGTAGAATTCAAAAAAACACAGGGGTACCATGTAGAAAAACCCAATATTTTTTTACAAATTTATTAAATACGGAGTAATTTATTTGAACTTTTGGTTAATGGACTAGTCTTCTGTGAAAATTAGTGGAGCATAACAATTTGTGCTTTTCCATATATTTAAAAGAGTAAATTAAAAATAACTCCCTTATATAATCAACCTTTTTCAAATAACTCATTTTTATAACTTTTTATCTAAATAACTCCCTTTTAAAACATGTTTCTAAACAAATCAACAACTCTTTTCTTAAATGAGACTTACATTTTGAATTTTTCAGCCAAAAACTCAATTTTTTCATTCATTTTTCACTTGCATAAGATATTGAACTCTTATCTACTTCCTTAATCACGAAATAGTCCATTAAAATAAGAAACCTAACTTATAAAGTTGAGATTTGAGTGTGTATGATTCTAGTGAATTAAAGATAGACTTAGCTTATTATCTTTTGAGAGAGGTTTGGAACAGATATAGGGCTATGAAACTAAAATATCGGTCTAGGAATTATGTTTTAAGGAAGAATAAGTCGACTTTTATTAAAATAAGTCTAATTCCGGACAACAAGGCATTGATATGTATAAAAACATGTTTTAAAAGGGAGTTATTTGGATAAAAATTTATAAAAGGGCCTTATTTGAAAAATGTTAATTATATAAGGGAGTTATTTGTAATTTACTCTATTTAAAAATATAAAATTTGTTAAATTCGTTATTGGGTCGCCCCTACTTGAGGTGAGAGACTTTACTTTATAAGTCCAATGAGGTTACATTTTAAAATCAATTGGTCATAGAGGAAGTAGCCCCTTTTCTTATAAACTAGTAAGTTCTCTCATCTTTTATCAATGTGAAATAACACTTGCATTTGCGACTATTGAGTTTCTTCACAATTAAATATTATGATATATATACTCATATGAACGAGTTTTTTTGTAAGGAATTTAATGGTAACAATTTTATAATATTTGAACAAATATATTTCTGTAAATATTAAGGTCAAAATACTTAACTCGAAAATTTGTAAGAACTCATTTTTCCGTGTATCTTTTCCTGTACTTTTTACAACTCTTTTAACACAAATTCTCATTGAAAACGGCGCATATCTGTCTTCAATGAAAACGGGTCGGATTCTCTCTCACAATGAGGCAAGTGGAGATCCATTTAGTTTCCCACTTGCCTCTTTGTGAGAGGAAATCCGACCCGTCTTTATTAAAGACGGATACTGAATGAGACTTACGGCTCTTTTAATCGTAAAGAACTTGATGGTTAAGAAAAACAGCATTACCCTTCCCCTTAAAAAAAAAGGATCAATTGTTACACTTTTTAAAACTTAATACCTTATCAAAAAAAATTCAAAACTTAATACCTTTAACTAGTATTCTCACATATTTTGGTACCTTAAGTGACTTCCAACCGAAAAAAATAAAAACTACCCATTTTACCCTTAGCTTTATATACCCTCTTCCTCAACATAGAGCACTCATAATTAACTCTTATTCTCTTTCGGTTAAAACAACCTAATAACAATTTTCACCAAATAACAGAACAATAACAACTAATACCTTAATTGAGATGTCTATAAATTTTGTTGGGTATTTCTTTGGAAGATGACTACTAACAACAACTTTATCCTTTGTATTCTCGAACTTTTTCATCTCAAGCTTCCAGTTTTTGCTCTCTTCTTTGAGATATTTGATATCTTCATTTAAAAAGGCTTCCCATTTTTCCATCTCTCCCTTTTAGTCGTTGGAACTCAATTTAAGGTTCATCACATAAATTAGCCCCAAATTTCATGAACCCTAATTACAAATTCATAACCAAATTATTTGGTTACAAAAGATAGAGAAAATAGAAAAGACGGTGAAGATGATGAAATGTAAAAGTGAGAGATTGAGCTGAAATGGTGAAGGAGTTAGAAGAATAAGATAGACATGTGAAAATTATAAAATAGACATGTAAAAATTATAAGATAGACATGTGAAAAAAGAATAGGGGTATAATGGGAATAAAATTAGAATCTTTGAGAGAAATTTAAAAAAGTTGACAGAGTATTTCATTTTTTTTGGTCGGAACTCACTTAAGGTATTAAAATATGTGAGAATGCTAGTTTAAGGTATTAAGTTTTGAACTTTTTTTATAAGGTGGAGTATTAAATTTTAAAAAGTGTAATATTAAAGGATGTTTTCAACAATTGATCCAAAAAAAATTAAGAAGAGCTCTTTACTTTCTTTCCCTCCCCAAACTTAACCACCAAGTTCTTTAAAAAATTGATACTTATGTATCTGAATTTTCAACTGATACAAGTATTTTTTTTGTTTTTATTGATATACACACGTCTTTGATTGATTAAATAAGCTATATGACTTGGTTATTGATTAATGAATTGGAATGACACAGGGATTCAATTCATGTGTACTATTCTTCTATACGCAATTTAGTGAACACAAATTCTTATTTAAGACGGAGGTATCCGTCTTAAACTTAAGACGGATACCATATTCTCTCACAAAATACCCATCAAGGGTGAGTGGAGAGCACATGAGGGGTGCCCACCTTATCCCCTCTACCCATTTCCTCTCACAAAATACCCGTTGCAAGATCCGACCCGTCTTAAGCAAGACCTACTATTTAGTGAATTTGGTAAACATGTTTGATTACAAAGGTAGAACTTGAATCCCTTCATTATATTAACATTCGAAACTATCATAAATTGATAATGCCTATAAACTAAAAACCAAACAACTCTCCATTTTATAATTTCTATGATTTTTAATAGGTCCTGATTTTCGCAGTACACATTTTACTCATATTAGTACGCTATTGACAATTATACCCCTCTCATTTTCCATCTCATTTTCCCTTTCTAATCTCTCTTTAATATTTTCTCTCTAATCTCTCTCCAATATTTTCTCTCATTTCCCATCTAATTTGTCCTCTCCGACGAGTACAGAGGTCCGACGAATTGGAATATAGTACATTGACAAAAATAATCGACCTTGTACTAAACAGATGAATTAGAATACACTACATTGACAAAAATAATCGAACTTGTACTAAACAAATGAATTGTAATACAATACATCGTACTAAATAAATGAAATTGAATACAGTACATTGTACTAAACAAATGAAATTGAATACTATACATTGTACTAAAAAAAAATTGTACCGTCGCCGGAAGCTCGCCCAACCGACTAACGCCTACCCCAACGCCGCATGCCCACCCCAACGTCGGTCTCCCTTACGCGGGCGTATGTACCCTACGCGACTACTACGCAGTCCCTAATACTATGACGACAACCCTTTGGTAGCCACTACTACATACTATGTCGGCAACCCCTCGCTGCCAACTAATATGCCGGCGGTTGGTCGACGACCACTACTATGGCGGCAACAACTACACTATAGAAACTAGTAAATTTTATAAAATCCCTAATTACATACCCTAATTAAAAAGCTTTAAAGAAATTAAAATATGAAAGGTATTAAATTTTATTAATATAGATTAACGTATTAAATACCTATTCGTCATTTGAATAATCGTTCATAGTTGATTTTTTTTTAATGGAATTTGATGATGGTTAAAGTGTAGAGAGAAGGTAAATAGGAGGTTTGATGTGTTTTTTTTGTGAAGGGTAGCAAATGGAAACTTAGGGTTAAAAGTATTAAAATGAGTAAAAATTGTACTGCGAAAATAAACTCCGTTTTTAATTTCACATGCTTTATATAATGAGCACGTCCGTTTTTTTATAGGAAGTTGTAATCATTTTTATTAATAAAAAAAAACTCTCTCAATAATTTGTTTGAGAGTTGGCCTCTCTTCAGACGGACTATTTTTGGTCTGAACCAATAAGACTGAATTTTTGTCCCCAGTTTATAACTAAATTTAAACACATTTGGAAAACAAGTTATTATTAACGGTAACAACTAACAATACCTAAACCATAATAATTATATTTAACAATAAAATGAGTATAAAGCTCTGTCTTAAACTTCAGACCAAAATGAATCCGTTTCAAACAAGAATTAGTGTTTGGCTAAAGATATACCCATAATCTATTGGGTTACCTTAATTATGACCACATACAAAATAAAAAATCTCACAACAAAAAAAGTCATAAGAAAAACATGTCATTTCTACAAACAACATCTTCTCCCTGTTCTGCTCAATCCCCGTTACAAACTAAACTTCCTATCTAACTTCATACCATAAACCTTTCTAGTTTCTACCTATCTTTCACTTTTATTCGCTCCTTTCACAATATTCACATATTTATACACCTCTCATTATTTTTTAATATACACATCTTGGCCCCCCTAAATATAATTAATAACATAAACATTAAAATTCCTTCATGGGAAAAATTCACAAAAAAAGTCTAAGAATCTATTTATTTTAATTTTGGTATAATAAAACTCAAATGACTAAAAACATAAAAGGGTTATTAAGCTTGTTATTTAAGAACAAGCTTAAGTCTAAGGCTAAGTCCAAGTCCAAGGTTCGAACCCTAGTGGATATTGTCAAACTTATTAATGATCATTTGGTTATCCTTCATAACCACACTCTTGATCATGCTCTTCCTGAAAAGGTTCATTTTTATGTTTTTGGGATTATTCTGAATTTTTGTATGATTATTAATGTTTGTTAATGGCTATTTTTGGATGATGGATTGTGTGGTTTTTGTTTGTGTATTGATAAATGAAGAGAAAAATGTGATCATGGTAATATTATAGATCATTTTTTTTGGGGGTTTGTAATTTATAACTTCCCCTGTTTTTAAGGGAATTGCCTAAAGTCTTAAGTTGGAAAAAAAATTGGTTTTTGTAGTTCTGTTACATATAAAGTTGATTTGTTCATGATAAAATGTTAAAATAATTTGATGAGCAATGAAGGACTGTCAGGTAATTCAGTATTATATGTATTATTTTAATTTTAATTTTTGTGTCTTGGTTTAGTTTTAATAATTGATCATGAAAAATTTCTGGAAATTGTAGACAATTTTTTGAATGTACTTTCGATAATTCTTTTATGTACTGAAATACTGATAACGTCACTCGAAAATCATTTTGAAGTATGAAGGAAGGAGTAGAGTATCACAAGGGCTTTGCGAGTGGCGTTATATGTACTTTTAATTGTAAAACATCATTTTGAAGAATGTTTAATTGTTTAATATGACTCATTGTAGATGAAAATATGATTGATGAATTTGTACAGGTGGCTATTATTGTTGTTTAAGAATTTAGACAAACAAATGAATGACATTTTATAATATATACATGCTGATATTTGCTTAATGATTATATACAGTAACTTTATACTGCTATGATCATCTATACTTTGCTTGTGTTCAGATTGAAGAACTGGGAAGACTAATTGCGGAACTGAAATGTATTCTATACGGAACTAGCGAATCTGAACCTAACCCAGAAGCTTGTGCACAAGTAACTCATGAGTTTTTCCAAGAAAACACGCTTCGTCTTCTCATAATCTGCCTTCCAGAACTAGACTTGGAGGTGAATACTCATCAATTTGACTTGTTAATGTAGTTTTTAGACTTACTTTTTCACTTAATTTGTTGAAGTATGAGACTTTTAGTATGCACTAGAATGTTCTAGAAGTGTCCGGAATATTCTAGAGGTCTCCGGATTATTCTAGAATAGTGTAGAATTATCTAGATTGTACTAGAATACTCTAGAAGGGTCATGAATGTTCTAGGTATGTGTAGAGAAGTCTAGAAACTTCTAGAGATATCTTGTAAGTATAGAAGAACTCTAGAAACTTACAAGACTAGGTCACTCTAGAATGTTCTATTCTAGAGAATTCTAGGAATATAGGAGAAGGAGGAGGAGCACTATAAATAGAGGTCCTCCCTCCCATTTCCTTGGAATCCATGTATCCATTTGGTATTATCCAAGTGTAACCAAAATCACAAACAAATCAATAAAACAAACAAATTCCTTCAACAAATCTTCAACTAAATCAACTAACTAATCTCCCTTTACTCCCCCATACACCAACAAGTGGTATCAAGAGCTCTAAAGATCTTAAGGGCAACAAAATAAAATTATGGCTTCCGCATCAAACACTTTATCTCCTACTCTTCCAATTTTTGGAGGAGAAAATTACGACTATTGGTGCATTAAAATGGAGCTTTTCTTAAAAGCAAATGCACTATGGGAAGTGGTGGAAAATGGTCCCCAAAAACAACAAGAAGATGATCAAACCACCGAAGCATCCTTAAACGAAATAAATGAGGATGAATTAAAAGACCCTAAAGCCTTGTTCTTCATCTTTAATTCTGTTTCGGATACCATTTTTCCACTAATAATGCGGGCATCTACCGCAAAAGAAGCATGGGATTTACTTCAATTATTCCATGGTGGTGAAAGAATAAGAGCTATGCGTCTAAATACCTTAAGAAAGAACTTCGAAAATTTGAAGATGGGGGAGAATGAAGATATAAATACTTATAATTCTAGAGTAATGGAGATAGTTAACCAAATGAAAGCATATGGTGAAGATATTACCGACGCGAGAATTGTGCAAAAGATTCTCGCAAGTTTGAGAAAACAGTTCGACATGATTGTCACTGTTATTGGAGAATCAAGAGATCTATCGAAGCTCACTGCGACGGAGCTAGTTGGATCCTTACACGCCCATGATCAGAAATTCAAGATTCAAGAATCCTCCTCCGACGATGCAATTCGGAATTTGGAAGATAAGAAGGTAAAACAAAAGGAGACCTTAGTCCCTGAGCATCTCCAAGGTGATGTGGACACGATCAACAATGATCTTCTTACTCCTCCATTAACTGTACATTCTCCAACCTCAAATGACAATTCAGAGAATGCTACGAGAGCGCGAGGTAAGAAAAATTTCTTTGCAAAATGTCATGTTACTAGTTTGAATGAAAAGGAATGCAAGAGATGCTACCCTGTCATAGAGGAGCCTAGAAAAAATGATGAGCTTCCATACATAAGGAGTGGCAAGATGCTATGAAGACGGAAATAACCATGATAAATAAAAACAACACTTGGGAGTTGGTTGACAAGCCAAAAGATCAGAACGGGATTGGTGTAAAATGCTTCTATAAAACCAAGTTGAATCCCGGTTGTTCTTTCAAGTATAAGCCAAGATCAGTGGTCATCAAAAGGTACTCGCAACAAACTGAAATTGATTATGGTGATACATTTGCTTCGATTGCACGTCATCATACTAGATTGAGGAGGAGATTTATGATGAGCAACTATCATATTTTACTATACAAAAGAAGAAAGAAAAGAAAGAGGAATCCTGAAGTTCCTCAAGTCCAAGATTGGCGGCGTTACACCAAAAGTCTCAAGGAGGAGTGTTGAAGTATGAGACTTTTAGTATGCACTAGAATGTTCTAGAATTGTCCGGAATATTCTAGAGGTCTCCGGATTATTCTAGAATAGTGTAGAATTATCTAGATTGTACTAGAATACTCTAGAAGGGTCATGAATGTTCTAGGTATGTGTAGAGAAGTCTAGAACCTTCTAGAGATATCTTGTAAGTATAGAAGAACTCTAGAAACTTACAAGACTAGGTCACTCTAGAATGTTCTATTCTAGAGAATTCTAGGAATATAGGAGAAGGAGGAGGAGCACTATAAATAGAGGTCCTCCCTCCCATTTCCTTGGAATCCATGTATCCATTTGGTATTATCCAAGTGTAACCAAAATCACAAACAAATCAATAAAACAAACAAATTCCTTCGACAAATCTTCAACTAAATCAACTAACTAATCTCCCTTTACTCCCCCATACACCAACATAATTCCTACCAAAAGTTGTCAAATTTCAGCTACATTTGTGAAACTTTTTCCAACTCTTCTCTCCCTGATGTTTCTTATTATTAAAAGGTTGATTTCTCTTAGGCCCGGAAAGATGCTACCCAAGTGGTCGCGAACTTGCAAAGACAGCAGGTTCATTCACGTCTCATTGCTTGTGATTACTTGGAAGCAAATACCGATCTCTTGGATATTCTGGTGTCAGGGTAGGTGACTAACTCTTATATCGGGGTGCTTTTCGCCTTTATTTTTTCATTCTTGTGAATTCGCATAAAACGGGTCTAGGGCATACCCAATGGAAGGAGTCAAGGAGTCACGTCCAAAAGGGTTCCATACCAACACAAGATGGCATTTGGCTTAAAATTAAAGTGACCAACTATCTTCATTCTAAGTTGACGTGGGACACTCATACGTGACATTTATGTGTGTTGGCGTCACATTTGCAACAATTTCCGTCAGTATAAAATGATCGCATCCTTTTTGAACTTATGCCAGGTATGAAATTCATAGATTAGCCTTGCATTATGGCAATATGCTGAGGGAGTGCATTCGGCATCAGAGCATTGCAAAGTAGGTGTACGTTCTAAATTAAATTTAGCTTTGACATAGTAAATTTGCAGGCTATGATATCCGAGAAGTTTTTATTCAGCTTCATTTATTTATTTAATTGATTAATGGACTTGTCTTTGATGGCCTTGTCTCATAGATATGTACTGGAATCCCACACTCGGAGGTTTTTCGATTATATACAGCTTCCAGATTTTGATGTTTCATCAGATGCTGCAGCAACTTTTAAGGTTTAATATCTGCACTTTGTTTGTTTGTCTATTAACTTGCTCTCAGATCATTACATTGGATGAAGTGTTTCAGATTTACTACACGATAATGATCATTGTTCTCTGAGTTTTTGTTGCTAAAGATCTAATAATATTTCTGAAAATAGCGTACTGCTTTTGCATAGTGGTCTGAACTTCCTTGGTTTTGCAGGAACTGTTCACCAGGCATAAATCCACGGTCGCAGAGTTTCTGGCTACGAATTATGATTGGGTAAATCACCGTTAGTGTACTACAAAGCATTTGAGATCTACATTGTTGTAAAATTTGCAAATTGGTGATGACAAACATTCCATCTCTGATTCTCTGATACAGTTCTTCAAAGAGTTCAACACAAAATTGCTAGAATCTCCGGTTTACATCACAAGGCGTCAAGCCATCAAGGTATTGCTCCCGGCACTGTGGTAATGAAATGATTTCACATCAGTCATCCTTAAAATATAGCAATCCAATGTAGGAATCGATGCTTACTACCTAAGTCTTCATTCTTCTTTTTGAAGCTCCTAGGAGTCGTCCTGAGTATTTAGCAATCCAGTGTAGAAATCGATGCTTACTAGCTAAGTCTTCATTCTTTTTTTTTAAGGTCCTAGGAGATATATTGCTAGATCGTTCAAATACTATGATAATGGTGCGCTATGTGAGCTCCCGAGACAACTTAATCATTCTCATGAATCTTCTACGGGTATGATTATACAATTTGTAGAGAAATCTCAGTCCTACACTCTTCCGTTTTTATAAAATAATAATGATACCTTCATGACTTTCTTTCCTTCCGGCAATCTTTTCAGGAACCAAGCAAGCCTATACAGCTAGAAGCATTCCATATCTTCAAGGTACCCTCTGTCGTCGTATTCCATTTAAGAAGTTAATCTCAAGTTGACGGCTTCAACTCTTATTATCGCAGTTGTTTGCTGCTAACCGTAATAAGCCACGTGACATCGTTGCCATACTCGTAGCTAATAGAAGCAAGCTTCTTCGCTTCTTTGGTAACTTCAAGATTGACAAAGGTACGTCATTGAATGATTGATTTAGTTCTAAACTTGTTTTGAACTTCACAAGAACAAAATTGGGCTTGAATTTTATGTCGATAACATTTTTCATCACTAGTTGTGCCACTCAAATTCTTCATATTATCTCTTGCACTCGTGGCAGACCGCAGACACTTATACACCTCATGTTAAGTTAAATTCAGGAGTCATATCTGTAAAGTAATAGAGTAGTAGACATTCGTCCTTGTCGTACACGAAGATTTTGAGTAAACTGACCATTGCCCTTTGTTTCCATTACATCAGAGGATGAGCAGTTTGAAGCTGACAAAGCTCAAGTTATTAAGGAGATAGCTGAGCTAGAGCCTGGACAGATTCGATCATTTGCGGAAGTGACAAGTTCAGCAAGTTGAAGAAGTTCATGGACTTGAATGTTTTCTTGTATTCGCGTGTACATTTTGAATCCGCTACGCGTTTATGACACGACACGCACAAATGAAATTCCGGAGAGCAACTTTTTTTTCGTGTGTGTTGAGTGATCAAAAGTTGCGAGAAGAGCAGTTATAGGCTCAGTAGTTAGCTTAGGTTAGGTTTGTGATTCACTCTTTCATTTGTCAAACCGCGAAGGGAAGCCTTAAGGTGATGAACAATTCTCAAATCTCATTTTTAGGTGGGGGATGCTTTTTATAGAGGAATTGTGAGTAGAGGATTGATGAAAGACACAAATGTTGATAAAATGGATACTTTTCCTGTAAATTTTATTAGTTTTATTTGATGAATGCTGACAGGAGACATTTTTTGCTGTAAAATCTATCCATCAAACTAATAGCATAATCAGGAACTCATGCCTAGACCTGAGCTGAATAACCCGAGCCAACACCCGAATTGAGTACACAAGTATGACCCGTAATTTGAATTGACTTGAACCATTATGACTGAACCAAATGTTTATTGTTGCAAACTGATCATTATCCTTAAAGAACTTGATAATAACAAACCCAAAATGACCTAATCCAATTAGATCGGAGTCGAATTCTTGCATATTTGAAAACAATCCGACCCATGTAATATATTTGGCGGGTCTACCTGTTCAGTTAAAAATACCGCAAGCGTACGGGTCTATTGTAGATGCTTACGAGTCGATCTCAGGGAAGTAAAGTTAAGTACTAGTCGATTTAGATTATACTTTAGCTATGAGGAATCAATAATAGAGAATTAACTAGACTAAATTTATAATCAAATAACAACGATCTTAATCAATAACTAAAAGGTCTAAGTTCCGTAGTCTCGTTATAGATCGACAAGCTCTACTAAGGATAAATAATTACCAAATCACTACTCGGATTAGACACTACCTAATTTGTTATTAACAACTCTTCCGGGTCAATTAAACTCCCTAATATTGATCAACCTACCTACTTCCATAAGCAAGTTAAACTAAGTAGAGGCATTAAGTTGATAGTTAAGTCCTAATTATCAATTAGACACTTCCATGAATAACTAATAATCAAAGATAAGATTAATGTTCTAAACTAAACTGTCTTGCTTCCACAAATTGATTTAGCTTTAACCTATTATTAGATGATGAACTTGGTGGATAAATCTCGTCACAAAACAATTCTCAATTCCCATTGAACAATTAACTTGCTCCTAGATTCATTCAATCAAAAACAATAATCCAATTCAATATTTATCTAAATCCGAGATAGCAATTAGGTAATCAAAATTAACAATTCAATTCATGCTTGTCATCCCTACAACGATTCTACGAACCCTAGATGGGAAATTACTCACTCATAATAAAAGAAGACAAACAATTCATAATTAAAACAATATAAGACATGAATAAAAGAATATATGAAAGAATACTTGTAATTAAATAACTTGAATGTTGAATAGAACGAAATATAATTGCAATATCCAAAGAGCGAAGTAATTAAATCTTAATCTAGAGAGTTATTGTCATTAGGGCTAATGATATCCTAAGCATAAGATAAAAACAATGTATGTAAAACTAAGTCTCCAAGAGTTTCTTAATAATAGGTCTTTTATTAGAACTTGGAAAGTAAGCTAAATTGGAGTTTCCAAAACTCGATTAGCATAGTCGCAGTCCCCCCGCCCGGGTACAAAACACCCCCGCCCTGGGGAGTACTTCTCCCCAAGTATGGCTTCAAGTATCAATGTCCCCGCCCGGGGCTCATTTCACCCCCGCCCGGAGGAGTACTTCTTAACTTCCTTCTTCATGAAATACTTCAATCTATAATGCTCATGGGATCTAAGCCTTTGTTCTTCATTCCAATGTCCGAGAACTCGTTTCTCATCACTCCTATCATGGATACCTTTCCAAGGATGGCTCGTTTTGACCTGAAACAAACACGAAACATACCAAAGCGTAGTATATATCGAAACATGGCGAAACCATGCAAAGCTAGCCTAAAATCATATCAAGGGGAGTCAAAATAAACTTAAATAAGCTACTAAATACACGTAAAATTAGCACTTAACACTACCCATATCATATGTACTAATACAAAATAACTTTTGAAGTCATCATCAAACGACGGAGATATATAAGTAGGTTTGAGATTTGATCTTCAAAAAAGTGGGCGTGGTAGCTCATTGCAGTATAAATTGAATGATAACATCTCAAAATGTGGTCCCAATACGACAATAAACTTCAAATTTTCAAGTTTGAAACATAGATTGTTGGATCTAAAATAGAGTTCTACGATCTAATTTAATATATTAAATTTTAAAATTTTAAAAATAATTGAAACTTAGAGTTGGGGCTTAGCGAACAAGTATGTCTAATCACATATCATTGTAAAATCGCATATATGTTTTTCAATTGAACAAATTACAAGATTCTTGTACCTAATTTATATGAATATACATTAACTCAATTACACAAACAGAGGTGTTCACTTATATATTAACACAATTACACAAATAGAGGTGTTCACTGGTCATCAAAAACCAAACTAGTTAGGAGGGAACGTACACGGGACTACAACTTATTAGCTCTGATTTTTATTTTCGGGTTTATTGGACCGGACATTCTCAAAAGGATTTTTCGAATCTTTTCTAAATCTCAACCGCTATTCGCCGTCGACAAATTACTAAAAACCGTCGACAATATTTAATGAACTTCCCATATTGCTCCTTCAAACCCAAACATTTCAATCAAACTATAGACAAACAATTTAATCAACAAATTGAAACTAACAACTAATATCGAATAATAAACAATCAAAGAATTTTAGATTTGATCATGAATTGATACAAGTTATACTAATCGACGTAGAATATTTTGTTTTTTCCGGAATGAAAAAAAATGAATTACTAAGTGAAACAACGTTAATTACTCGACGTAAAATGAATTGATTTAAAAAAAAAACAATAAAAAAGACGGATTACTAATCCCGACAATGTAACTAATCGACGTAAAATAAAATCGATGTAAAACGAATTAGATTTTTTCTTAAAAAAAGGCCCAGGTGTGGATCATACACGCCCATACCTAGGTTTGGACGTGCATGCTCCACGTCCAAGCTTTCCATGCACGGTCGCGTTTTCGTAAAATGGGCAAATCTCTCTCGTTTCTTGTCTGTTTAGAACGTGTGACCTACTATTAGAAGTTAGAACCGTAAGTGGATAACCTATCGCCTTCAATTAGAATTACTTTATTCTCATGTTTAGAACTCAAGTTTTGACCGTTTAAAGTTGTCCCTTATTGTAGAGAAATTTTGAACTTGTTGTTTTAGGGTGAGGCTTATGTTCTTGTTTCTTATGCTTTTAAACCTCTGCTCTAATGCTCGTCTACCTTAAATGGTCATCCGTAATAGTCGTTTAAAGTGGTGCCTAAAATATTGAGACAGTTAGTTTAATTTCGTGAATTGGAAAGTGGTTAGAGTAAAGTGGAAGGTTATGAGGGGGGAGGGGGTTGTTAAAGTTGGAAGTTCATAACTAATTGTCGGTAATATTTAGCAGCATCCTTCCAAATTTGGATCAGATTGTACCAGAACGAAGAGTCGAGATCATAATATTTTTGACCCAAGGTACTCAATTAGGATCTCTGAATTTCCTAAATCCTAAATAAAGAAATAAAGGGTCCATTACCTCCCAGCAGCAGTGTAGATTGCATTTCGCAGTGATCTAGCGGTTCAATTTCTCATCACAAAAAGAAACAAAAAAGATACTTGGTACAAAATTTCCGAGTTCGCAATAATGGGAAGCCCAACCAAACTACAACCCTTTTACAAAATGAAGGAAAAGCCCAAATGAAGGGGGCATAAATGTAATTCAAACAAAATTAGGGTTCTACAAAAACCAAGAGCTGCTTATCAGCCACCACTCTCAGAAAACCCTAATTTCTTCACACTCCTGTGAAAATGGGTACGCAATTTTCCCCTCTTTCTCCTTAATCATCATTCAGTTCCTTCAAACATTAGATCTCAATACTCTAAATGTTAATTCAGACTTAATTTTAACTTATTTCTATTGATTTATGTAGTATTAATGCCGATTTATTTTCGTAATTTGTAGGTATTTCTCGTGATTCTATGCACAAGCGTCGTGCTACAGGTGGTAAGAAGAAGGCTTGGAGAAAGAAGCGAAAGTAATTTCAACACTCTCTTCATCATTTTATATTTTTATTTTTCTGTATTTTTTCATCGAAATGCTACATTTATAGTTTTGAATTTTGGCATTTTGATTTATGGAATTTTCTAACTTTCGGATTGACGTTAGTACGAAGTACTGAATATAGTTCTATAATATAGATGTAGTGTTCAATTTGACGTAACGAATTTTTTAGTGTTACGATTTTATTTTTGGGGGTTTGTAAATGTATTCGTAAACTTCATGTCAGTAGCTGGTTATACTCCTTGAGTCCTTGGAACGAATTTTAGTGCTTATAAGACGGTCCTCTGCCGATAACCTGTCAATGATTTGCGCACATTAGTGTCCAAACTTTCTTTGTGTGTTTTAGCTTATCCTGGCTATCTTACTTGGGTTGTTATTTAGGTGTTTCGATCAACTGTCTTTTCAATTTTCTTTGTGAGTATTTACTCGTATGCTTATTGACGGTCCTGTGCTGATTAGTTACTCCATCTGCACGCAACATAATCATAAGCTATATCATGGTGCCTTGCATCATCTGTCAGTTTTCCTCACAACTTGTTGAAGACTATTGAGATGCTGTGGCATACATTTTTTTTAAAATGCTTACTCGAGCCAAAATTCCCCGTTACGTTTTTGATACCTCTTTACATAAGGGAAGCTAATTTTCATGATCTTCCTTCATGTTAATGATACCTTTCCCATCCCTACCAAGCTTGTACCTCGTGCTGCATGAACTATCTTGTGTTTACCTCATATTTTGTTTCCATGTGACCTTATTTGTCTTTTACATCACTTGTCTAATGTTGACATTTATTCCTTTTATTATTTCTCGGCGTTTTTTGCCCTCATTTGTTATGTATGAACTGCTAATTTGGTTTCCTTAAATTAAGGTATGAGTTGGGAAGGCAGCCAGCAAACACAAAACTTTCAAGCAACAAGACTGTTAGAAGAGTCAGGGTTCGTGGTGGTAATGTGAAGTGGCGTGCATTGAGATTAGATACTGGTAATTACTCATGGGGTAGTGAGGCAGTGACTCGCAAGACCCGTGTTTTAGATGTGGTGTACAATGCATCTAACAATGAGTTGGTCAGGACTCAGACACTGGTAAAGAGTGCCATTGTTCAGGTTGATGCTGCTCCATTCAAGCAGTGGTACCTGCAGCACTATGGAGTTGATATCGGACGCAAGAAAAAGACTGCTACCTCTGCCAAGAAGGAAGGCGAGGTATAGTTTTTTCTTTCCCTCAGTTTGGTTTGCGTAGTATATGTTTCATTCCTGCTCATTAGATGTTCTATAGCAATGATATTCACTACTCAATGCAGTATCTTTTCCTGTTGTGCACATGAATTATGGCTTCCTGGCAGATTGTTTTTAATGAAGTTTTATGTTATATGTCATGTACGTTTATTTGTTGCATTTGCCATTTTAATGTTGCATACAAGGTTCATGTTCTCAATGTCTATCATAGTAAGCGAAATTCACAGCTGTTGAATTCCTTAACCAACTGTAACTAACTGGTCTAGTCTGGTAACTCAGAATTGTCATGGCTTGTTGTCAAAGTAACTTTTTTGCTGTATTTTATTCTAGAAATTTGTATAACCCATTTATATTTTGCTTCATCAGGAAGCTGAGGCTACCGAGGAGGCCAAGAAAAGCAACCATGTGGCTAGAAAGATAGAGAAACGACAAGAAGGCCGCACATTGGACCCTCACATTGAAGAACAATTCAGTGGTGGTCGTTTGTTGGCTTGCATTTCTTCCCGCCCTGGTCAATGTGGCCGTGCTGATGGGTAAGTCTTGTTTTGGTTATGTGAAGTGAGATATACCATCGTTTATGCGTCCTAAATGTTCATGTTTTACAAAGATGGTAAATTTGCTAATCTCTGCATTTTATTATAACCCAGTTTCACATTGGACCCTATACCCATAAACTTTTTAATCAGATGAACACCTAGTGATTTTAGCTGTCTTACACTGTTGCCTCTGAGACAAGTCTCATACAAGACCGATATTGGTTGGAGATATGTTCAGTTGTTTCTTTCCCCTAATCATAGTGTGAGTGTGAGTAACATCTAAACTGATGTCAAAATGGTTTATGGCACAGATACCTTCTTGAGGGGAAAGAGCTGGAATTCTACATGAAGAAAATCCAGAGGAAGAAGGGGAAGTCTGCAGCTTAAATTTTGCCTTAGAAAATCTTCTTTCTTTCTCACAGTTTGGTTTTCGATCAACATCTACTATAGTAGCGTTGGACCTCGTTTTAGCAGTCACCATGAAAACTTAGCCCGGAACATTTTGTAACATGTAATTTGATACTTTTAAAATATTTATGGTGATTGTCAGTTCGTCAATTATTTTTTGTGGATTATAATGATTACTACCTTGAAATTTTCAGTATAGCATGTACTGTAGATATAATCTATTGGGCTCGCGACATTGCATTCTGATATACAGGTAGGCATTGTTACTGGCCTTTCTTGAGACTTAATTGTATTTAGTCGTGAATAGTCGGGTAGTACAGTTGATCCACGCCATCGGAATGATCATTATAGTGTGTAATTTTAGCCGACTTGCCTTCTTAGGGCACTTTAACCAACCATTTGTCTTGGATGCTAAATGTTATACTCTGTCGTAATAAATTGGTTGCTGTAATAGACAATCCAAATTAAATGAACGGATAAATTGGTTGCTGTAATAGATAATCCAAATTAAATGAACGGAGTAAAAGCTGCATTGCGTATATATATAAGGTGTAAACAGCAGGTTTTGAGTTATTATTCAGCTAGTTTTTAGCCTGAATTAAAATATCCCTCGCAAAAGATTGAAAACGTAAAGCTGTCTAGGAACGGTGCTTACGTCTTTTATGAAACAGTTTTAACAACTCCCAGGAATAGTCTCCGGTTGCTTCTTTACAACCTTTGATCTTACTTCTTAACTGTTTCTCTCTTGAGGGTGAGGTTCTTCAAGTCCAATGAATAAGGACCTAAGCTTATGCTTCCAATTTCGAACCACGTCCTGCTTTCTTGTTTAATGCCCTCTTTCGACTCCTTGATTGTATCTTTGATCACCTCATTCTCTGAAGTCAAGCATTTGTTGGCTACTCTAAGCGCATCATTCTCTGAGATTAAAGTCTTATTGGCGGCTCTTAATAGCGCGTCATTCTCGGCAACCAAGCTCTTATTCACAGCTCTTAAGGCTTTGTTCTCATAAGCGAAGCTATTTACGGGATCGATTCCCCGTGGCTTTGGCAGATATTCTTCCTCATCAGAGTCATCACTTTCAAGTAATTTGCTCTTGCCATTCTAATAAAAAAAAAAGGTTAATTAAGTTAGATATAGAGAACAAACTGCAAAGAGAGGTAGAATACTGTGAATTATTTCCAGTGACTATTCCAAAATGTTGATTCTTAACGTGTTGTTGAAGCCCGGAATTAGAGAAAAGCTAAACTCGATAATTAATTAATTAACAAAGAGCTCTAATGTCATACAGCCTCCCGCCTATGACACGGGTTTTAATGTGCTCTAATTGAAAAGATTAGTGGTTTTGGAATATCAGATTAGTGGATTTTGAATATCGTTGAAGACGACCTGTAAACATTGAATTAATCGACCTAGAGACCTTGCAAAAGCTGACAGCGGCTAAAAAAACTGACTAAAATCTCCTAAACTCGATTCAATACATATAATTTTTTGTAAAATGGATCGGACCCGACCGAAAATCAATTACAATATGTTTATCTCAATCTGACCCAAACCAAGACCAACTCGTGATCTATGACAATTCCATTTGTTGATGACCTCTAACAAGTTATCTTAATAATACTCTTAATAAGATTAAGTTATGTTTTTATATTGTTTTAAGCTCTGTGAGTAGAGCTAGCAAAAGGTGACCCGACCCGAAGAACCGACCTGATTTATCCGAAAACCGACCTGATAGAACCCGTAAATTTGTTGAACTGAAACCGACCTGAACCGACCCGAAGGTTAACCGATAAACCGATAGAACCTGAAATGATATGACCCGCACCGACTTGTGACTCGACCCGACCCGACCCAAAACCCGATTCACCCACAAACCCGACCTGGCCCAAACCGAACTGAACCGACATGTAACCCGTTTTAACCCGATTAAACTCGACCCGACTCATAGCCAAATAATCTTTTTTAAGAATCTAAATTCCTTTATAGTTTGTTTTTTTTTTTAATAAATTTGATATAAAAAATTATCGCTCATTTTATTTTTCAAAACAAAATGTAATCTTAAAATAAATAGTCACTTGTAAATTTAGTACGCTATATTCCTAGTTAAACTTATTAATAATTATTATACAAGTGATATATGTAGAAAAATTTAAATTAACGATTTGTGAGAAAAAAAGTGTTTAGTTTTGGCTCCATTGAAAACAATAAAGGGAAGAAAGAATTATGAGTTATGACCTCCGACCTCGGTTATTAATTATGATCTTAAAATCCAAACCTCAAATACACCATTCTAATAAAGCTTATTCAAAATTAAATACGTAGGATCACCGTTAAGATAATAAATAAAATCTATTTCATAGGTAATTCATTTAGTTTCTTGTCATACTTCATATGTCAAATGTTCAAAACTATGAACTACATAAACAACTGATTAATTTAGACCAAAAACATTATTTTTTGTCCATAATATAGGCGAATCCTACACTGGATAGGCACTCATGTCATATACTTATAACCGAGGTCGAGCAACATAAGTGTTCAATGAAATTATACAATCATCAACTTTTATAGTGTTATACTCTTATATTTTACAAATATCTTTTGTATCGTGTTCCTCTAATCCAATATTATAATTCACAAGTTCAAAAGTGATCTTTTAACAGAACGACCCGACCATTGACCCGATTAATTTTCAAATTTAAGACGACAATATAAAATACTCGA
This sequence comes from Heliosperma pusillum, assembly GCA_022085475.1. Classification (NCBI taxonomy): domain Eukaryota; kingdom Viridiplantae; phylum Streptophyta; class Magnoliopsida; order Caryophyllales; family Caryophyllaceae; genus Heliosperma; species Heliosperma pusillum. Next base: position 33,589 of record JAIUZE010000422.1, read on the forward strand.
CCCATCAGTAACCTGAAACCAAACCGCTCTCGACCTTATCAAGCATATTGACCTGATATATCCCGACTCATTGGTCAACCGATCCGAAACTGAACCGACCTGTTGTAGTTATTGACCCGATTAACCTGACCCGTAAGCGACCCAACCTAAACCCGACTCGACCTGAATAAGAAACTTGACCCGACCAAACCCGAACCCGACATGACCCGAACTGCCTGAACCCGACCCGTAACCGACCCGATTGACCCGATTGCCACCTCTATCTGTGAGCATTTATGGGAGTTTAGGTTTTTGGGAGAGCAATGAAGATGGAAGTGACATATTAGATTTTGTTTTACCTTATGACATCGGTGTAATGAATATTGGTTTGAGAAAAGACATTCTCATTTTGTGACTTATACGAGTGGAGGTAATGCTAATCAAATAAACTTCTTTTTAATAAGGATTGTGGAGGAAAGATTACATAAATTGGATTCATACCTGGTGAAAGCACCGCACCACAAAATAGGTTGGTGGTGCTAGATTTTTTGGGTAGGAGATACTTGAGGAAGAGAAGGGTAAGCAGTGATGCACGAATAAAGTGGTGGAAGCTACAAGGGGAAAACCGACAAGCATTTTTATTTAAGGTTGAAAGTAGCGAGATTTGGTTGGATTGCAAGGAGAAAGATGTAGATGCAACGTGGGATAAATAGGTACATGGCGTAAAGGAAGTGGTCAGAGAGGTGTTAGGTAAATCTAAAGGAAATAGGCCATCAAGTAAGGACTCATCTTGGTGGAACGATGAAATGAGACAAGCGATAAAGACAAAACGAGAATGTTACAAGGTTTTTGGAAAATGCATGAGTAAAGAGAACTTTGAAAAGTACAAAGAGACTGATGAGCCGCTAAAAAGGCAATGCGTGATGTGAGGGCAGACGTTAACCAAGAGTGTATCCCAGATTGGGCAACGAGGAACAAAGATAAAAAAATTTATAAACCGGCCCGCATAAGCGGCTGAAAGACGAGAGATATTGAGATAATTAAGTTTGTGAAAGATATGAACCACAAGGTTTTGGTTCAAGAACAATCTAAGTCCGAATTTTGATCCAGAGAGAGAAAAAAGTAGAGAGAGAAAAAAACCCCAAAAATCCCCAAAATCTTATTACCCTAGTTGTGCGCCGCCGCCGCCGCCTCTTACCCATCTCCTTCCCATAATCAGTCGACCTTCGCCGGAGATGTGGCTGTATTTAGGCCTATCTCCGGCAAACCATCACCTCATCCTTGATTGACCCTTTGTTATTTCTCAGTCCGATCTACTCGTTTTCGCGTCCTACTCCTCTTCTTTTCGGTTTCAAGGACCAACCTGGTTCTCTCCGTTCTTCCGTTCCCTTGGTTGGCCTCGTTCCTCAGCCGGGTTGGAGCCTTGCCGAGAAGGTGTACCCCTCTCCCTCGCCCCTTCCCCCACCTGTCTCGGTAAGGTTTCTTTGTCGTCTCGTGTCGTCGTTCCTCGAGTCTGTTGGTTTGTGTTGTCGTAGGTGTAGTCCTTCCTGGGTGGTTTTGCGTGTTCATGACTGGCTTTCCCCATCCCCTAGCCCCCCTCCCCACCGTTTTGGTCATGCATGTCTCCTTGTGTCGGTCTTCATTTGCTTGTCTGGTGTCAGCCAGTTTTAGGTTCGTATCGGTCTTTTCGGGATCCGGTGTTGGCTTTTCAGCTTTGTTCTTGGTTCGTCTTGGGTCGGATGTTGTTTTCTTTTGTAGCCAGGGGTCTTTGAGTTGCTGGTTTAGCGGTTTAGTGAAGGATGGCGATTGGTTTGGGCTTTGTCACATTGGGTTAATTTGTATGGTTGTGTGTTGATTGGGTCGAGTTGATTTGGGTTGGTTTTGTTGTGTAGGAGGTCTGGTTGCGGTGGTTCTCAATCAAAAATTAATGTTATTAAGTCTTAGTGTCTTTAATTTAATGCTTTTCCAAATAATCGTCTCTTTCGAGACTGTCTCCTTTAGGTTATCTAATGTCAAGTTTACTGCTTTTCGTTGGTATTCGTCAATAAAATTGACTATGTGTCTGGTTTACGCTGGTTATTCCCTGGACTCTTCTTTGAGTTTCTGGGTTGGGAGTTTGGCTAAGTGGAGGAGCTCTTTATCCCTTGTTTTCAGTTTATTTGACTTCTTGGGTTGCTGGTCTTTGGACTATGGAGATCGATCTACTAGGTGTAGGAGAACCTTCTCCACCGGAAGCAAGCTTGTTCGGCTCGCATTCCACCATTTATTTCTACGCTCTAGTGGCGTAAGTGCACCTGGTTCGTCTCGTTGGCCTATTGGAGTTGTTAGTACTGCTGACGACATGGATGAATTTGAGCTTCCTCATTCTACCTTGCGTGTCCAGCATGCTTTTGTTACCAGACGCTCCTTTAGTCATGTAGTACTAGTTTCACTAGTTATAAGATTTATGTTTATGTTGATTAATCTTCGATGTATTTATGGCTATATGGCTCTTGCGCTTGCGTCTAGAGCCATGAAACTGTAAAACGATATCCTTTACTTCTGTCAAAAAAAAAAAAAAAAAAAGGTTTTGGTTCAAGATAACGAAATAATTTAAAGGCTAGATGGAGATCCTGCTTTGATACCTTATTCAATGGACATTAGGAGCAAGGTTTTGGAGATGTACAAGTACCCACACATGGTTAATCGAGAATTTGTGCGTAGAATACAAAAAGTAAAGTTCGAAGGCGTTAAGGAAGATGAGGTCGAAAAAGCAGAGGGTTCGGATGGTATACCTTTTAAAGTTGGACGTGTTTGGGGGCGAGAGGACTCAACTGGATAACCATGCTCTTTAACAAGACATGAAAGAGCAATCAGATGTCATCAACGTGGAGGAGAAGCCCTTTTGTCCCTTTATATAAGAATGAAGGTGATGTCCAAGATTTTTAAGATTATCCGGGAATTAAGCCGATAATTCATACGATGAAGTTATTGGAGCGGATAATCGGCCAAAGTGTAACACCCGTAAATGTACCCTATTTTTATAGTAAAAATATTATACGGATACTTTTCAGCGAAATTTAGTTTTAGTTTAGAATTAAATTTTCCGTGTCTAGTTTAGAATTTCCGAGTTCGTATTTGGACTTTACGCGAGATTTTGAGTAAGTTACGTCTTAAGACGTTTTTGGGCTTTTCCCATATGTTTTTCACTTACTCCTTCATATACTCCCTTAACCCTAACTCACCCTCACATTCAATCTTCTTCTTCCTCACCAAGTAAACTTCAAAACCCTAACTTCCATAATTGATCGATCTTAAAATCATCGCTACTCCTTCGTTTCTCGCTCAAGTTCACTCAAGTTCGTCTTATTCTTTCCCTCTCATCATCCTCTATCTTAATCGGTAATAAAATTACCGTCTTTCTCGCTTTTCAATTTATCCGTCTTTCTCAAAGGTGAATTATATTCATCTTTTATTATCTAATTGTAGGTGGTGACCTCCAAGACCCCGACAAAGACTACTTCTTGATAGAAGTGGACATCGACGCGGATTGAAGACGCAAAAAGGTAACGGTGAAGGGTTACTCGATATCATTTACGTGTTTTAATGTGTTTTCTATGTTAGTAATCATATTTAGAATAGGATTAGTAATCATAGGAATTGTGTTGTTGATGATAGTTGTTGTTAGTTGATAATTGTTAATGAGTATTGATGATTGATGATGATAGTTGGCGTTAATTGTTGATAGTTGTTAATAAAAATGATGATTTTAGTGAAGTATGAAGAATCACGGGTGAAATTGGTCCCAGCCGGCCGACGGGCTGGGGCTACGGCTGAATAATTTTGAAGATTTTAGTATTATGTTGGTCCCAGCCGGGTAGCCGGCTGCCGGTCCCCCTGACCGGCTGGGACTCCCCTGTATTTTCACTTGTTTTCTATATAGGCTGAAGCGCCAGCCGGGTAGCCGGCGGCCGGTCCTATGGACCGGCTGGCACCCCTTGAAGCTTTTCTTCGTTTCTTTCTTATGTTTTCATTTATATTAATTCCGATGGTTCGTTTATCGTATAAATTTACGTAATGACTTTAAATATTAAGGTTTCGAATTTATGATATTCCATTCGCTTGTATCGCATGTTTTGTGACGGTTTTTGATGTGTCCCACTTTGAGTCGGTTTTACACATTTTAATGGTTTGAGCACTAATTGGTATGTGCTTTGTACTCTCATTCCATTGGCTACCTCCACGTTCGTAAGGCTGGAATGTCGGAACATGGAGTGTATCCTTACTGCTTAATTGCATGTGTTAGTGGACATATGACGAGGTTGTTGGGAGGCGAACACTTTGCGTTGATCGACCCGGCCGTCAAATGTTGTATACTTGCGAGGTGGTGTCATTGCATGTAGCGTACCGCTTGTTATGAGGCTTGTGCTCTTTTCCGCCTCTTTCGTGAAGGTTGACCGAATTTGAGGTACTCGGCGTCTATGATTGACCGAGTCTTGGATGCGAAATGTTTATCGCATATCGAATCGGAAAATGTTATTCCGAGAGTCTGGCCAGGTTTAGACTAGGACCGTATTATGATCGTCGTCCTACCGGGAGGAAATTAGTCTACATATACGAAATGAATCGAATCGTGTATGCGTTCAGGGCAATGTTTTATCCCGTGGATGCCTTTTAATCATACTTGCATGTACACGGTGCTAGTGCGTGTCATTTACCGTGAGAGATGTCGTCAACGTATTGTACGTTTTAATGGATGATTATATGATTGATTACTTGTGATCGTTGGATGACTTGGCATGGTTTGTTTGTCGAGTCTCAATCTTATCAAACTTATGCCGCTAACGGTGAGATGCAAGCCCTAGTGAGAGTGTATGGTTGCTTAAGAGTGTCATCCCCGAGTCCTTCCATAATATGAGGGTTACGGATTTGTACTTCATATGCTCTTATCTTTATATATTGAATTGCCTATTTATCCTTCTCGTACTTCACATGTATATTTATATATGCAAGCTTCTACTTTCGTATTACTGTTTATGTACGTTTATTGTGATATGGCTGGGAGAACCCGGAGTTAATCCCAACTGACTGTGGCCTTCATGTTTTTCATGGATGAACAGGTTGCTTGATTGGATAGCTTTTTGCTTGTCGTATTTTGGGTTCGGGTGTGAGATAGCAGGCGTTGGCCTGGATGAATCACCTCTAGACGTTGTTTAGCTAGTTTGCTAATAACTTTGATATTTGATACATTTTGAGAGACTACGTCTCTTGTAGTATATTATACTTTGGTTTGTAATTATTGACATTCCTTGTACTTTTCTAATTGCATGTAAAACGGTTTTAAAAATACCGTATCTTCCGCTATATAAATCACATGCTTGTATGTTTTATTTCTGCATTCGCGAGGGTTGTCACACAAAGGCTTTGGAAGTTTTTAGACATCTCTGATAACCAATTTGGATTTATGATAGGGAGGATGCCTATGGACGCAATTTTTAAATATGAGACAATGAATAATGAATGAGAAGAAAGACTTGCATATGATTATTATTATTTACTTAGAGAAGGCATATGATAGGATACCGAGACAAGTACTTTATATATTGACCTAATAATGGACATGTATAATGGGGCTAGTGCAAGTGTACGCACTAACGTTCAGATAATAGAACTTTCTGTTTTCTTAGTCCTTTGTTGTAGTTATGGGTGAACTGACAAGGGCTATTCAGGATGACATCCCTTGCTGTATGATGTTTGCAGATGATATTGTGTTAATTGACGAGACGAAAAAAGAGGTTGAAAAGAAGGTGGAATTGTAGAGGCGTACTTTGAATTGGAGACCCTCAAGTAGGGGTGAGCAAAACCGGGTACCCGATACGGTTTTAAAAACCGTATCGGGTACCCGGTTTTTCTAAGGACAAAAATTAATACCCGGATACGACCCGGTTTCCGTATACCCGGTTTAACCAGGTACCCGAAAACCGTATACCCGGATCCGGTTTAATTAATAATGGTCAAAACTCAAAATTTGATTTCGCAAAATTAGTAACGGCCCATTACTAGGATGCCCATATAATCTATTAGGCATATTATTACGAAACAGAACTACTTGCAAAATTAGTTTTAAGATGCCAAAATGCAAACTTTCATCGCTTCACATAAAAGTTTGACACCCACAAAGTAGTTACGTACATTGCAAGTTTCACATCCAAATATTGACCCACAAATTTTCACACAAATAGTACATATCAAACCCAAAGTTTCACATACAACTTATTTTTTGTTATTTTTAATTAAACCGTGTCAAAAACCGTATACCCAGTTTTGATATTCCCTGACCCGGACCCGATACGGTTTTTAAAAAACCGTATCGTATACCCGGAAATTCGTATCGTGTACCCGAAAATCCGTGTAATTAAAACCGTATACCGTATCGTATCCGTATATTAAAACCGTATCGTATATTTTTGGTCAACCCTACCCTCAAGGGTTTAGAATTAGAGGTGATCGTTTGCGGGCTTGGACAGACATGGGCCGGGCTTATCTTTGAAAATATGTCCAGCGGGCCTAATATGCCTTGTCCAAGCCCGCTTAAGAGGGCTTACTAGAGTTGCCCATGTCCGCCTAGTTTAAGCTAGCGGGCTTGTCCGTGGGCTTGCGGGCTTGAATGTAAAATATATTAAACTAATTTTTTAATAAAATTAAGGCTAAAGTAGACTTAACATATATTCCAAATTAACTAAAATATCGCAAACTCAACTTAACGTATACAAATTCTATAATTAAACATGATTATTTTAAAGTTACAAGTCTCCAAAAAAAGTAACGATATAAAAAAATATAACTACTTACTTTATCACTAATACAAGTTTTATTTCATTTACTCTTATTGTATATTTTTATTTTATTAGCTTTTTGTTTATATGAAGCATAATTTTTTAATTTTATATATGTTTAGCGGGCTTGGCGGGCCTGTCCATGGGCTTCTTAATCATGTCCATATCCGCCCACGAAATATAGCGGGCTGAGCTTAGCCCGTCCGTCAAATAATTTTTTTAATTTTTTCTTGTCCAAGCCCGCTTAAGTAGCGGGCCAAACGGGTAGGGCCAAACGGGCCGGCCCGAAGTTGATCAGCTCTATTTAGAATGATTAGGCTGACCCGAGACGCGAAATTAACCCGAATTACAAAACGTGATTATAACCCGAAACCCAAATTAACCCGACCCGACCCAACCCGAAGTGTGTCGACCAGAAACTTACTCGACGACCCGAAATGACCGATCCGAAACTGCTAACCCGAAAAATGACCCGAAAAAATATAACTCTAATTGAACAAAAAAGACTTGAAATGACTAAATGCACTTTTTTTTTTTCTTAATCATTGACCCGAAAATGACCCGGACCCGAAATAACCCGACCCGTTGACCCAAAACTGACCCGATCAACTTAACCGAAAAACACCTAAAACCTAAAATAACCCGACCCAAATTATCCCGATAATAGGATAGACCTGAATTGGCCCGACCCGAATTGATCACCCGATCCGATTTATCATTTTGTCAAGTCTAAGTAAGACTAAGGCCCTTTTCTTTTGGACTTATAAGAACTGAACTTTTCTGAACTTAACTTATAAGATATGAAATTAACTTAAATTAATTTAACTTCACTTTATTATTATTGTTTTCTATACTTTTTAAAATCATTATTGACAAAAAAATATATGGTGTAAAATACAAAATAAGATAACAAAATTTTCACTTTTTATGCATTATTGTATTCACTTATTACATCTTTTTTTTAATCATATATTTTCATTTTATCCTTTTTTTTTTTTCATCTCTTTCTTCTTCATCTTCATCTTCCTTGCCAATATTTGTCATAATAAATATAGTTATACATCTAACCCAAAAATTAGTGTTATTTACAAAATTCTAGGATCCTTTTCCTCATCTCTTTCTTCTTCATCTCGATCTTCCTTGCCAATATTTGTCATAATACGTATAGTTGTACATCTAACTCAAAAATTAGTGTTATTTACAAAATTCTAGGATGATTAATATGAGTCTTTATTTTCATAATTATAAAATGATCATCAATTTAACTTGAAGGCATAAATTAAAACATGGTACATAAGTAATTGATTTAACAAATTAATAACGTGAAATGGTCTCACATTGTAAGACAGTCATACAACTTATACATTAGCATTAAATGAAGAAGTTGTTTCATACTTCCTCCATTCAACTCCACTCTACCACTTTCTTTTTTGTACACTATTCACAAGCGATCATATAATTGCAATTTTCTCTCAATATATAAGTAAAAAATATATTCATGTGTGTTCTTGTTTGATTCGTCTTTACGAGTACATTATTAATATCTAACTTTTATAATTTTTGCAAACACGTAGCTAACGATATTTACCGTGCAAAACTCGTCTCGGCAAATGTGAAAAAAAAATTTGGTAGAGTGGAGTTGAATGGAGGAAGTATATTAAAGTTGATCGACTTACGAGATCGACGTTTTTTATAAATCATGTTAAATTTAATTAATAAGTCTACCGTAAATAATTTAATATAAGTTAAGTTCAAGTTTATGAACTGGACTTAATTTTGCTGAACTTTTCTAAACTGAACTTATAGGATCTGAACATTTCTGAACTTATAGGAGCTGAACTGAACTTAAAGGGAGTGACTTTAAGTCTAAAAGAACATGACCTAAGTGTTTGAGGTGTCAGTTCGGTAACACGGCGTCGAGAGAGAGAAGGGCATTATTTTTTTTTGGAGAGGTTGTCAAAGGTTCAGAATTTTGTAGATAATTAGGATTTATTATTCAGAGCGATGGTGAGTGAGATAGATATGTGGCTCAGAAAATTAAAGCGGGGTGGTTGAAATAGAAATGTGCCACAAGGTTTTTCTTCTCCCATAGATTAAAGGGTAAATTATATCGCACAACAATTAGACCCGCGTTACTTTAGGAATCCAAGTGTTGGGTTGTGAAACATTGCCAAGTTCAAAAGATGCGTGTGGCGGAGATGCGTATGTTGAGCAAGGAAAGATCGACTAAGAAATGAGCTGATTAGGGAGAAGGTGAATGTTTCTTCAATAGAGGACGTGATGATGGAAACCGACTAATATGCTTTGGCCATGTGAAAAGGCCGGGAGAGCTATGGGCGCGTTAGTTAGGAGGCTCAAGACTTGGGAAACAGAGAAGGTTACTATGGGTAAAAGGAGATCAAAACAGGCTTGGTTGAGAGTGATAGAACATGATATGAGATTTCTTGTGCTTGAAGAGGGTATGATGACGGAGAGGCACAATGGAGGAAAATGATACATGTGCACTTTTAAATTTTTAATATCTACTCTTATTTGAAATATATAGTGTGTGTATTATTATTTTTTTTATTTTTTGAAAAGATTGTTTGTTTTATTTTCAAATTTATTTTTAAGGGTTTCCGTAACATTGGTGTTTACTCTTATTTTCAAAACATTATTTTAAACTGTATTTGTAGATTTCAGTTATATGTTCCTTCAAGCTTTGACTTTCAAACCGATAAGTTTGATTTGACTTTTGTCTTATGTTTCACTCTACATTTGTTTCTCACATTTCTTTATCTATATTTTCGCATTATGAGGTATGCAATTACTCGAAGATTGTTCTACATAATGATTTATGTCAACCCACACCAAATTATTTTGGGATTAAGGCTCCAATGTTGTTGTTGTAACTGTACACCAAAATAAATGCTTTGATAGTGACACGAACCAAACCCCAACTCGACTTGTCACCCAATGTTTGACCCGATACGACACGTCATTAACCAGACCCAATCCTAACCTGTTATTCAACCAGCACAACCTAAAAGCGAGATGTTCCTGCACACTTTAGGAACTGAAAATTCGGAATCTAATATAATATAGAGTAACATCTTACATGATTCTGGTCGAGATAAGTGAGCCGGCGGGGCTCGTCGATTGTAGTACTACATTCACTTCCGTCTTGGTCGGAATGTTGAATCCCAGCCCTAGATTCCCTATCATCATCTGTCTCACTGTTATCATTAACTTCCTGCAATGTATGGAGTAACACTCTTCATCAGATGATGTAGGAAGTAGCATGTTCAACACTAGTAATGATATAGTCTTTGTATAAGACATACCTCCAAATTCATTCGGCGACTAGAAACCCGGGTTGGATCCGTTAATTTATCTGCTTCTACTCCATTTATGTAAAACCAGGGATGTCCTGAATACATCCATGATTCGAGTACAAAGGATATGAACAAAATTTGTTTCTAAACGCTACTTATATTTGTGAATCGGATGTGGTGTTAGAAAAGAAAGTGGTACTACTTACGTAAGACTTCATTGGCAGTTAAACGTTCTGAAGGACGTGAACATAGCATCTCAATGATCAAATCCTTTGCACTATCAGAGATGAAGGGCCATAGAGCTGAGGTATAATCGATATGACCCCTAAGCACTGCGTCAAATGTTTCTCGGACTGTGCCTGCAAAGAAACAATGAACAAGCACAATATCATTATCTCAGGGTCACATAGTTGGCAGGGTAAGAAGATAGGGGACTCGGGCTTAGGCAGATTTATTAAATTTGCATACCACCACGAAAGGGAGCAACACCATTGAGTATTGTGTAGAGTATAACTCCGGCGCTCCATACATCTGATTCCGGGCCATAATGCTTTAGAAGAACTTCAGGTGCAATATAATTTGGACTTCCAACTTGGTCTGTAAACACCTGCCCTGTAATAGCACGGCGCCATCAATAATCACATTTACTGATGACAGTGATGCCCTTCTTATAAGAACTTATTTTAGTAATTGGTGAAAGCTATTACAGTGGGTTATTTAAGTAAAAAATAATTCGTGTGTAAAACGGTTTTACACAATTGTTATTGTAAAACCATGTATAACATTACTTAATTAGCCTCACTATTAAAACTTCCACTTAGTAACTTGCTATCATGCCAGCCCTTTTCTAACAAGGTAAGACGGTACTAATATGGATGGAAGAAAGGATAAAGGGATACGATCTCTGAAAGACGAGGATTGATTGATACCTGGTTCGAAGTAGACTGCTAACCCGAAGTCAATTGCTTTGAGAGACGATAAAACATGTCCCTTCCTACTAAACATAAAGTTCTCCAATTTGACATCTCTAAGCATGACCCCATGCGAATGGCATGCCGCCACAACCCCAACGATGATCCCGATTAGCTCAGCCACCTGTCTCTCATCAGCACCCCACGCCTCGCCGACTGAGTCAATCAAGTTTCCACCTAAACAAAGTTCCACCACAATATGCACAAAGGACGCATCCTCATAAACACCCTTTAGAAACACGATATTCTCAACTGAAAAATAAGCTAAATGTCGCATTATCTCAATCTCCCTCCTTAGGTCCTCCACATCCCTGGACAATAGAAAGGTGGCTTTGTGTGTCGATTTACATGCGTACGTAATCCCAGTGTCTGTCTCTGTGCATATATAAGTTCTCCGCAGTTCGCCTCGTCCCAATTCACAGCCTAGCACGTAGAAGTCATGAACGTTTGGAGTCTTATAACCCAAGACATAACAATCACCTCTGTTCATTTTTGTTGACGGGTTCTACGCAAAATTATTGATGATTAACTGGAAATGAAGGCCTCGTCTTAAAACAAATAGTACAAATATGGCTTTTATAAGGCATCTGCATTACTTTCGGAGAAATGCAGGAAGTCTTCCATGGTAAGACAAGTAGAAGAAACAAGTGAGAAGAAGATAAGGAATTGTCGTAGAATCAAAAGTTAATGGAGTGTCCACCATATATGGCTACTTCACGCCTTCATAGCAACTTGGTTGTGAGTTTGTGACAAATTTGCCGGACATAAATACATAATGGTAGGACCAAATAATCGAGTAACGATCCTCTTCATTTCTTTCGCTCTATTTCTTGTTCATTACCTCTAATACCTTAATACGGAGTATTATATACTATTTCTTTTACGCAATATCATCCAATGCTTCCATTTGTGACCGTTGGATTGTTTCGGAAAATAATCAGTCGTTGAAAGGAAATGGAGAGGGGGTGATGAAGAGGATCCAAATTGCATATAATCGTTGACTTAAGGAGTCCCTTGTATTCGAGTGAATTATAAGCAATCAACGAGTTAAAGGGCATTGATTGTCATTGTTGGTGGTCTATTTTCTTGCTAATCTACTCAATGAGCATCTCAACGAGGCGACGATCACTATTGGAGATGGTCCTATGGCAATTTGTTGCTCAACAGTCCACAAACTCCACTTGCAGATGAATAATTGAACACCATGCCAAAAGCAAATAAACTAAATGGAATGGAATGAAATAAAAGGGGTAATACATGAATGATAAGAGACATAGGGCTCATGAATTAAGGGAAAATGAAAATACCATCTACATCTAATGCCAATGAGAAATACATTGTAAAGCTCAATAGTCACTACTAACATACATATACAAAAAAGGTGATTCGTGCCGGCATCATAGAAGCAATCAGCAAGAGCAATTGATTTATGGATTTCCGTTCATTACAGAGTACTACAGCCGTGCTATTTCATTGGCTTTCTCAGAGATTGGCAAAAGGACGAGAAATTTTCATTTAGGTCGTCAGGGATTGGCAACGCAAAGGGAAGGAGTGTACTTGAGTTGCCTTGGTGCTCTCGCAAGGAACTCACCAATGCTAATTGTTCTTGTTTCCTGTTTAAGCCTTCCAGAAGAAGGTTAACGGCCCCAAAAACAGCACAATTCTCGAGGAATCCCTGACAAACACCCAAGTTACTGGGTCTATCTTCTGCAGAATGCGCTAAAGCTGATTGTTTTCTGTTTAAGCCTTCCATTATTAAGTTGAAGGCACCAAAAGTGGCACAACTTTGGAGGAGGGCCGGAGGAGGACCTGCCATTAAACAGCAAATTGTTTTACATACTTAGTAGAGATTGCAATTTTGACTTGGAAATTGTAGAATAATCCTCAGGCGAAGGGTATTTGAAACTTATACTCATTGAGCAACAAGTAAACTTGATTACACTAAAGTCGTCACTCATCAATCAGTCTTGGGTCATTCGGAACGTTGTAAATCTGGTAATAAATCTTGAGTTAAAACTTAATCTCCAAATATGTCTTCACAACCTATTTTCAATTGTTGTGCTTTAAATGAGGTTGATACTGCCTCAAATTGAGGTTGTGTAACCTCCAAACCTTATAACCCAGTCGAACCGGTGTTATTGTCCATACCATGATTTTTTAAGATGGATAACAAAAAATGTACTGGTGCAAAATCGTGAACGTGAATAAGAGTAGAAAATGCCATGATACCAAAACAGGGAAATGAAGCCGAGAAATCCTGGGTAGTTGCCAAAAGACAACTGTCGTTAAGGCGAAGGCTATGTGATAACCACATGTTACATTGACACTCACTTGATCATAGTGTCACATGTCTGATACACTTAAATAGTTAAATCACACACAACACCAGCACTTGACAACATCCTCAAGCTGAATTTCAACATTTTCAGATAAGAGCAACAAAAATAAAAAGCACAATACATGTAGTAAAAAGAAAAAAAAGAAAAAAAAAAGCTTTGAAGAAGATTAAAGGGGGAGAAATGGAGAGGCAAGGACCTGGTTAAAACAAATAGTCAAATTTCCTATCTTTTTTCTTTGGTGCATGAGCATGGTTAGGCTAAATTATCGGTAATAGCATTATACTTTTCTATGCTTTATTTTTAGCTCAACTACATATGATGTTTCCTTTTCTTTTTCCCTATTCCATTTCTTTAATTTTATTTAATTAATAGTTAACACAGCCGGACATTCACTGTTTCAAAGGATGATTCATGTTGGCACTTAGCAGACCCTTGTTTGACCATTTTTGTGTGTCGCAATTTTTAACACGATGAAAGGCTCTTGTCACAATGTTGAGACATGATGTCTGCGAGTCAGGGTCACATAATATAAACGAGAAGCAATAACTGGATACCAAAATGACATCACAAAGCTTGGAGAAAATATAGCAATAGAAAAACTCTCCACTATCCAGCAATTACGTCATTTAAAATAAGTACCCCATGACCTCCTCTAAAGGCACACGCAAGCAGAAGGGATAAAACACATAGGAATTTGCTAATAAACCAGCACTCATATGGTTCTACAAGGGAAAAAAATCAATAAAATCATAGACTAAAAGGTCATATAATGATATATAAGTATTGTCTTCCCATATACGAACCTGGAAAGCTTAGAGCAATTCCAGTGCAACAGCCAGCCACTCCTGCATTAATGACTTCAGACAGAAGGAAAAGTGTTAGTTCTTAGTTACAGCATAATTAGTGGCATAGTGATGCAAAGGACTTCAAATTTTGAGATTCCGTACCATCATCCTTGCCTCGTATCTTCTTCATTAAGCACATCACCAAACTATTAACCCCAGATAGAACTGCAAATGTCTGTTTGTGAAGAAATGCATGATTAAATAAATAAAAAATACTACAAATAAACTCTTGAGAAAGGAGCCACATTAATGAAATACTATAAGCATACCTTGGCTGAAGCACCGGCATCTGCAAAAGATCCCTTGAATCCTTTCTTCTTGAACAATCCAGCACCTAACAATCGGAAAAATAAGCAGATCAAATGATATCAACCAGTTCATACTCACGAGCAAAAGATACAATTTTCTAGTCAAGCACTAAACAATAGATTACAGATGAAAGTTGGAAACAATGATCATGAAACAAAGTTACAATCTGCGCTCCTGGCTCGTAAAAAAAAAAACAATGTTATCTGAATAAGAAGGTAAGCTTCTTATCAGTCCATTATCCAGTAAACAGACGGATAAAGAAAGAAAGGAGTACATTGTCTAATGGTTAGCGAGGAATGTATTTTTTTCCTAGTTCATCCACACTTTTTTTGTAGGGCAAACGGCGCACTCTACTTTCACCTTTAACTAAGGGTAAACAGCCTGCATTGCAAGCAAAAACTAACCACTCTAGGTGTTTCAATGGACACAAGCAATTCACAATCTCTAACCAATTTTGACTGACGCACACACAAAACACTGAACAAAAGATGCAAGATATCTATACGTGAGCAGGAGTGCCGGACCATTTTGTGGCTTCTGGGGAAACAAGAAGAATTAGAGGGGAGGGAGGAGAACAAGAGCTGGCTAGAGGATGGTCAGTTTTCCAACACTCATCACCAAGGGACAAATCCTCTCTTGATTGATAATCATTGACAATTTAGTAAACATCTTTCCAATAGTCAATAGAACATGAGAGTGGCAACAAATACTTTATCCCAAGGAATTTGAGGCGGCACACATTAACATTTAACCACCAAAAGGAATCGGTAAACATAAAAGAGAAAATAAGGTTGAAGTTAAGGAACTATTATAAAAATTGGGGAATGATAGGAAAACGGAAATGAGTAAAAGTAGATCACCAAAACAAAAGAGCAAGGGTCAAAAAATGGGGAAAGAAAGATAAGGAAAGAGGGAAAAAACAGGATAGAGCGGAGGGGGGGGGGGGAGCAAAAAGGAAAATCAAAGAAAGGCAACACAGACTCAGCAATAGTTCCTACTTTTAAGGATGACCTTAACACAGATATCAACACTACAAAAATCTCCCACAAGAAGTCAAAACTGCAAGGTCAACATTAGTTAGGAATCAGGATGTTTACATTAAAGCAACATTCTTATGATACTGTACATATCATGTTAGCAGTGGCTTAATATTATCGTGAATACTGATGCAAACACACTGTCAAGGGATCTCACAACTTTGCAGAGAGAGCTAGTGAAATCGAGCTTGATTTATTGTCAGATTATTTAACCATCTACAAAGAACTCCAAAAACAGAGACAGAGTAAGCAGAATCTGGCACCTATACTACCCAAATGTAAACAAGAAAGCACAAAGTTTGCAGCTTCTATCTCCCCACCTTATGCGGTTGAAACTAACCTTAATATAATTGCTGGAATAGCACTTACTATCGCTCTTTACAGCAAAGTACGCACCTATACTAGTAAATATCCAATAACATCCATCAACTTATAGCAGCCACATCATTGCCTCGGATTAAAACAGCAGTACCGCTACTACCAAGAGGTTCGAAACATCTACAAATCTCCCAAATACCGCAAGACAACTCTGAACCACTTCTAAACATTGTAAAAACCCAAAATCTACGTTTGGCACTAGAGGCAACATCGCATAGCAACGTCTCTAAATCCAAACTCAACAAAACAGCTTGAACTTCATAATTCACCAGACCCATTACAACCCCAACATAAATGAACAAAATGGTGAAATCTCCCAATGCAACCATGCTTCCAATTTGTACTGTCAAGATTATTTACAAATTAAGCCACAACGATTAACCCAAATCCAGAGTACATTTCAACTTAAATCAAATTAAAGCTACTAAACCCTAGAATAACTAATCCGAAACAGTAACACCACAAATTACATTAGACATACTAAATGATACCAATACGATACTAAATTTGATAATTAAATACAGTCATTAAATTATCTAAAGAATAGTAAGAAATGATAAGAGAGCGAACCATAGCCGAAAATTGAACCGGTGAAAGCGCCGGCAGCAGCATCTCCGGCGAATTTGAGAAGACAGACGACAGGAGCATTGAAAGAGATAGCGTTTACGGAATTAGGATTAGGGTTAGGGTTAGGGTTAGGGTTACGGTTTTCGTCAGTATTGTTAGTATTATTATCAGTAGTAATTGGGGATTCCGCCATTTTGGTTGTCGTCGTTGCAGCCTTGCAGGAGTAATATTGAGTCTAGATATTTAGACATAACTATAAGGGTTATGCTAAATAACGTCGACAATTAACATTGAACTTCCAACTTTACCCCTCATAACCTTCCACTTTATTCTCTCTCTAATCTTTTTCTTAATTTAAAATTTTTAAAAAAAGTTTTTTTTATTAAAAAAACAAAATTAGACGGTTTTGAACATGACAACGTAATCAAACAAATCGTAAATCAATTGTTAAATTATTTATTTTTTGCAATTTTCGATTAAGACGGTTTTCATTATGTCGACCGGTGACATAACCACGATAAAGCTAATAATGATGTCGAAAAATGACATTTACTTTTATTTTTTAAAAATCATTTAAAAGACGGAAACGTAAAAAAAAAAAAAAAAAAAAAAAAAAAAAAAAAAAAAAAAATTGGACGTGAATAGTACACGTCTGGACCTAGGCTTGGACGTGAATAGTACACGTCCAGACCTAGGTGTGGACGTGAACTATTCACATCCAGACCTAGGTCCGGACGTGAATTATTCACATCCAGACCTAGGCCTGGACGTGTACTATTCACGTCCAAATAGTGTTTTTTTTTTTTAAATAATGTTTTTGTTATGTTCCGTTAAAAAAAGTAAGTATAATTTTTCGACGTCGTTATAAGCTTCATTGTGGTTGCGTCACCGGTCGACACGACGAAAACCGTCTTAGTTGGAAATCGCAAAGCTAAATACTTTTAACAATTGATTTACGATTTAACAGTAATATTTAGTTATTTTAGAATTAACTTGAAATGTTGGAGATAATATAATGAGGGGTAAATTAGGGAGTTCATTAAATTTGTCGACGTTATTTAGTAATTTGTCGACGTCGAATAGCAGCTTGGAACTATAAACATAACTTTGTCCTTTGTCCTCGAATGTGCCCACATGCCCCGGCCCATTTAAACTTGATATCCGTGTGCAACGAGAACTTGTGAAAGTTTAACGGGAATACTTTTTTATTTCTTTTGTTTTTTTAGAAAGAGCATAACTAGTGGTAGCGTAATTAGAATTTAGACTTAGGGGGCGTACAAGTTTAAGGTAAGCAAACGGCTAATTATATAAGGACGCCCGGAAAAAAAATCGAAAAATTTAAGAGGAAATTACAAATACCTCTCTTATATAATCAACATTTTTCAAATAACTTCCTTTTATAAATTTTTATCCAAATAACTCCCTTTTAAAACATGTTTTTATACATATCAATGCCTTGTGGCTAGACCTGGCAAATGGGTCAAACTGGTCGGGTTTGGGTCGGGTCGATATGGGTCGGGTCATCTCGGGTTTGCTCAATCTTTCGGGTCGGGTCGGTCGCTTTCGGGTTTGGGTCAGTTTCGGGTTTGGGTCACTTTGGGTCTGGGCCATTTCGGGTATGGGTCATTTTGGGTCGAGTTATGTTAGATTCATATCCGATTTATTTAAGCCATTTTCACGTCAAAATGATCAAGTTAGTTTTCGAGTCAAGCCCGTGTCGAGGCAAACTGGCACGGGCCGACTTGGACCAAGCCGAGCTTGAGCTGCACGTGGGCCGTCTCGTCTCATTATCACCCTAATCACAATAAATTGGGTCATTTAGGATCATTTCAAATCGGGTCGTGTGTAGGTCGGTGGTTTCAGGTCGGGTTATTTTCGATCGGGTCTCTTTCGGGTCAATCAAGGTTCATGTCGGGTCTGGGTCTGGTCGGGTCAATTCGGGTTTCGGGTCATCCTCGGGTCAGGCAATTCCGGGTCGCTTTCGGGTCTCGGGTCAGCCTTATCGGGTCGGGTTATTCGGGTCGGGTCAGTTTTGCCAGGTCTACTTGTGGCCCTTGTTGTACGGAATTAGATTTATTTTAATAAAAGCCGACTTATACTTCCTTAAAAAATAATTCATAGACCGATACTTTAGTTTCATAACCTCATATCTGTTCAAAACCTCTCTCAAAAGATAATAAGCTAAGTTTATTTTTAATTCACTCGAATCATACATACTCAAGTCTCAACTTTATAAGTTATGTTTCTTATTTTAATGGACTATTTCGTGATTAAGAAAGTAGATAAGAGTTCAATATCTTATGCATGAAAAAAATGAATGAAAAAATTAAGTTTTTGGCTGAAAAATTCAAAATGTAAGTCTCATTTAGGAAAATAGGTATTAATTTGTTTAAAAACATATTTGAAAAATGTTGATTATATAAGAGAGTTATTTGTAATTTACTCAAAATTTAATTATGATGGCCATGGGGGATTGTTAGCCCCCCTCCACCATTGCTAAATAGGGTCTAACTTATAGAGAGTATATTCCAACTTAAACTCAACAACGTTCGGGGGATATTCTACGTCTCGAAGCTACTACCTACAAACCAAGTATTGAAAAATGCTAGTTTATGACGTCGGTAGAAGTCATAGAAACCTCTGGATGGATTTCACTCTAAGACACGCAACAATTAACTGCTTATGAGTTGGGTGTTCCCCTATTTAATGAAAGTGTAGTTTTCTCCAACTTTATGATACTTTGCGCGGACATGTTCATTTCCTTGGAAGAATCTCATAACTGCGATATCCTTGCTTCATCCGTCTTCACAAAACAAAATATTATCATTGACAAAACAAACACATCAGAAATATATAATACTAGGCACCGTATGTAAGGGCCACTCTAATATCGTGCAAAGTACCATTCGACACACAAGATTTTTAAATACGGAGATAACATATCCCATTGTATTTTCCCCCACCCATGCACATACAAAGCTCAGGGACAACTTACCAGTTACCATTAGTAATTTAGCCTTCTTACACATTGCATCATGTTAGCAACCCATCCACCTCCTCTAGAAAATCTCATTCCACTCGACTGTATGCCTTTGACATGTTCGCCCTTTTAATGTCAATATAGCCACCCCGTTCCTTGTGTTCTTCATATAGTTGAATAACTCAAAAGCCACCAGAGTATTATCAGTTATTAGCCTTCGTGGCGTAAAAAACGCTTTGGTTTTCCAAGATAGTGTCACCTACAAACTTCTTAAATCGATTAGTCAAAGCCTTCGTCATCAATTTGTATAGCATATGACATAAACTGACGGGCACGAGCCCGAAGTTGATCATCTTATCCGGAGCCTTCTCCTTAAGAATTAATGCAATTTGGGTTTGGAAACGAAGTACTAAACCAATATCCCGTAATATAAAAAACAGTAGGTCTTGCTTGCGACGGATCGGATCTTGCGACGGGTATTTTGTGAGAGGAAATGGGTATAGGGGACAAGGTGTGGGGCACCCCCCATGTGCTTCTCCACGCACCCTTGATGGGTATTTTGTGAGAAAATATGGTATCCATCTTAAGCTTGTGACAGATAGTGTCCGTCACAAATGAGAATTTGTGTATAAAAAATAGATAAAATAACGATCAATTAGAAATGTACAAAATGAACACAAATGAAACAAATAATAAAAATAAAAAAAATTAAAATGTAAGATATTTCTTTATGATTTCAATAATGAAATCAGTCCCAATAATCAATATAGACTTGAATTAATTCAACCCTAATACAATTGATAAGACGGAATAAAGGACTAACCTTGGTCCATGTCTTACAGACGCAATCAATACGATAATAAGAAGTATAAGAGATTGATTATCTTCCTTAACCCTTTCCTTTATGTTCCTTGATGACGGAGAAGGAAACTATCTTTCTGCCTTTCACTTTTTCTTTTATTTGTACGTACTGTGTTTCTTTTATGAAAATGATATTTGATATGTTGTATTTAACTTCCAGTATCCCTCTCATATAAATATATGATGGGTACATACCTTTTCACATATTCAAACTCAATCGTACCTTTTCGTGAAAGACGACTTATATTAGGGTAAGGTAAGAGGGAATAATAATTCCCGGACTTTAATTACTTTAATTGAGACCGATCCATCACGGTGTCATCTTTTATATTAAAGCCGTAATATTTAATATGAACGTAACTATTATTTAAACCCGAAACACATAGGCCACTTGAATATTATTAAATATTCTAACATTCTCCCACTTGGCCTTTGTGTTGACTTGATGGTTCAATAACTTTAATGTAAACTTTTTTGTTAAGTTCACTAACTTTCATATCCTTAATCGAATTAGAACTAATTGGATCATGGCGGTCACACGTCATTTATTAATCGACATGATTCCTTCCATGTATCACAAATCAATTCCAAATCTAAGTTACCTTTAATTTGAGAAGAACATTAATTCTCACAATTAGTCACATGTAATCTAATAACTGTAATGTATACATATACTATAATGATTAACATGTTTGTTATAACAGAAACAATACTTTAAGTGAATTCTAGATGTCACAACCATTACAAGCACATCAACTTTACAACAACAAGGCCTTTGATACAACACCCATGCGTTCTACATGGCCAATGAACGCCTTGGGTGGAAATCCCTTAGTTAATAGATCTGCTACCATCTTATCGGTTCTTATATGCTCAAATGACACTCTTTGCTTCTGTACCTCCTCCTTTACTGATAAGAACTTTAATTCCATGTGCTTAGCACCCTTGGAGTATTTATCGTTTTTAGAGAAGAAGACGGCTGCAGAATTATCACAATAAATTCTCAGCGGCTTGGCTATACTATCAATGATCCCAAGTCTCGAGATAAAGTTTCGCAACCACAATGCATGAACAGTGGCCTCAAAGCATGCCACAAATTCGGCTTCCATAGTAGAAATAGCAATGACAGACTGCTTCCCACTTTTCCATGATACTGCCCCTTCAGCTAAAAGGAACAAGTAGCCAAATGTTGATTTTCTACTATCAACACATCCGGCATAATCTGAATCTGAATAACCAACCACCTCAAGGTGATCATATCTTCTATATGTAAGCATGAGCTCCTTAGTGCCTTGTAAGTACCTAAGGATCTTTTTCGCAGCTTTCCAATGGTCCATCCCGGGATTACTTTGATACCGACCCAGCATTCCAACAGCAAAGCTGATATCTGGTCGAGTACATGTCTGAACATAGTTCAAACTCCCAACCACAGAAGCATAAGGAATTCTCTTCATTTCTTTTCGTTCCAGTTCATTACGGGGACATTGCATTTTACTAAATTTGTCCCCTTTCTGTATAGGAACTATCCCTGCAGTGCATTCATTCATTCTATATCTCTCTAAAACTTTGTCAATATAAGCTTTCTGAAACAACCCTAACAATCCTTGTGATCTATCACGGAAAATTTCAATTCCGATCACATAGGATGCCTCACCCATATCTTTCATTTCAAAGTTCTTAGATAGATATTTCTTTACATCATGCAATATGCCTAGATCATTCGCAGCAAGCAAAATATCATCAACATATAGGACTAAGATAACAAATCTACTCCCACTGATCTTAATGTAGATACACTGATCGACGGTAATCTCTACGAACCCATATGACGTGATGGTATCATTAAACTTTAAATACCATTGTCTGGAAGCTTGTTTTAGCCCATATATTGACTTTCTCAGCCTACACACCTTATCTTCATTGCCCGGGGATGCAAATCCCTCAGGTTGTTCCATATATACTTCTTCCTCAAGCTCACCGTTTAGAAAGGCGGTCTTTACATCCATTTGGTGAAGCTCCAGATCATAATGAGCTACCAAAGCCAAAACAATTCTTAAAGAATCTTTCTTTGATACCGGAGAGAAAGTTTCTTTGTAGTCAACACCATCCTTCTGAGTGAAACCTTTGGCAACAAGTCGAGCCTTATACCTTTCAATGTTACCTTTAGAGTCCCTTTTGGTCTTATAGACCCATTTCGACCCAACGGCCTTAGAACCCTCAGGCAACACTACTAAGTCCCATACTTTGTTGTCATCCATAGATTTCATCTCCTCTTTCATGGCAATTAACCACTTTTCAGAATTATCGCTTTTCATGGCCTTATGGAATGAGACTGGATCCTCATTAATGCACAAGTCACATTCAACCTCAATGTTATATGTCTCGTAGTCATCACTAATGGCTGATCTTCTTTCTCTTATAGATCGCCTTAATTGTTCCTGTGGAACGTTGGCAAATCTATTTTGCCTTACAGATTGCCTTGGCTATTCACGTGACATATTATTCTCCCCTTGAATTGTGACTTGATCATCATTGTTATTGTCATTTTGTAGGTCATGCACTTCATTTCGTTGTTGTTCCATTATGTCATTTGATTGTGACATCATAATTGGTACAACAACTTTATGTGCAACTTCAGGGGAAGGAACTACAACCTGAATTTCTTTAATGTCCACTTTTCGTGGTTTAATGCTCCCACTAGTTTGACCATTCTCAATGAATCTAGCGTTTCCAGTCCCTACTATTCTCGTACTGTGATTAGGGCAATAAAATGTATACCCCTTTGACTTTTCAGGATAGCCAATGAAATAACCACTGACTGTCCTAGGATCTAGCTTCTTTTCATTTGGGTTATACAACCTTACTTCTGCTGGGCAACCCCAAACTCGAAGATGTCTTAAACTTGGTTTCCTTCCCGTCCATAGTTCATAAGGAGTCTTAGGAACTGCTTTACTAGGAACCCGATTTAAAACATAGGTCGCAGTCTTTAATGCGTAGATCCATAATGAAGGAGGTAAAGAACAATAACTTAACATGCTCCTAACCATTTCAAGTAAAGTACGATTCCGCCTTTCAGCAACACCGTTCTGCTGAGGTGTACCGGGCATTGTATACTGTGCACAAATACCCCTACTTTCAAGTAGTTTTGCAAATGGACCAGGACAGTGTCCCTTTTCAGTAAACCTTCCATAAAACTCACCACCTCTATCAGACCTCACAATTTTCACTTTCTTTTCTAGCTGCCTTTCCACCTCATTTATGAATATCTCAAGGACATCCACGGAATGAGCCTTTTCATGCAACATATAAGTGAGACCATACCGCGATAAATCATCTATAAAGGTGATAAAGTACTTTTCACCACTCCAAGATGGAATGTCAAAAGGTCCACAAATATCAGTGTGAATAATCTCTAAAAGCTGAGAGCTTCTTGTAGCTAGTTTCTTTACTGTATGTTTAGTTTGCTTACCTGTAATGCAGTCTATACACACATTTAAGTTACTAAAATCCAATTGAGGTAGAATTTCATCTTTCACCAACCTCGTCAACCGTTCTTTGGATATGTGACCTAGCCTTTGATGCCACAAGTAAGCTGATTGTTCATTCGATGCACTACGTTTAATACCTTGACTCTCAACATAAAATAAGGAATCAGAAAATTTAACATCAAGATTGAATCTATAAAGTGAATCAATCAAAGTACCACTACCATAAAAGTATTCATTACGGTACAAAGAAAATACACCATGTCCAAACTTGAAATTAAAACCTAAATTATCCAATCTACTTAATGATACAAGATTTCGTGCACAATCAGGTACATAGAGAAAATCTATAAGATCTATATGACAACCAGTGTCTAAGATTAATCTGTAAATCCCTATGCCTTCAATACGTGCCTTCATCCTGTTTCCCATGGATACAAACCGTTCAGCTCCTCTTATGGGCCGGATCATATGATATCCATGTTTAATGTGAGAAACATGAGTAGTTGCACCAGAATCTAGCCACCAAGTATTATTAGGTACTTCTATAAGATTTGATTCAAAGCAAACAAAACTATAATGTTTACCTTTCTTTTCAAACTATGCCTTTCTTTTTGGACAATCCTACTTGAAGTGTCCCAATTTCTTGCAAAATTGGCACCTCTTTTCTTTCTGGATTGCACTTTCAGGTCCTTTGAAGAAAGACTTTCCCTTCTTACCTTTCTTACTCGGTTTTCCCTTACTGCTGCTGGCACCATCATGACTTACGAAATGAACAGCTTGATCCTTCATCTTCTTTAATCTCCCCTCTTCCTGTATAAGCATGGCTTTTAATTCTTGATAGTTCCATTTATCTTTAATGGTGTTATAGTTCACCTGAAACTGGCCAAACTCATAAGGTAGAGAGTTAATGATGAATTGGACCAAGAAAGTATCACTTACATCCATTCCTAAAGTATTTAACTTTGCTGCCAGGTTAGACATACGTGTCACATGATCATGAATCGGCTGAGACCAGTCAAACCTTTTCGTGGTCAACTCACCCATTAGGCTACCAACAATTGACTTGTCAGCCAAATCCGACTGTGAACACTCCTTTACTTTAAGCATGAATTCCCTTGCTTTCTCAGTCTTAGGCATAGATGGTTTGATGTTATCGGCCATTGTCATCCTCATAAGGTTTAAACCGAGCCTGTTAGATCACTCCCAAGCCAGATAATGAGCCTTTTCGGCTTCGGAGCTTTCATTCGTAATGGCTGTAGGCTCCTCATTAATGAGGATGACAATGTCCAATGCCATTATTCCCAGTGTGAACTGGATTTTCTCAGACCATTCATCATAATTCAGCCCATTAAACTTTACGAAAGAGTCAGCGGAAGCAAACAAATTTGGAGAAGTTGCAACCATTTATACATGATTACCCATTAATGCTTTGAAAAACTATCATACAGATTTAAACACTATAATATAAACTTTCATACATGTAATTAAATGACCTTTGGGCAACACTTAAACACAAGTAACCATCATCGATGTTAATATATACTTTAACATTTAATTATAACACACATGAGTCAAATAAGAATGATATCTTTGGATATACATACTACTAGACCCAATTTATGAATAATTAATCCTTTCATATCGTCTATTATATTTAATGACCCACCTTTGGGTGATCTCCCAAAATATAGATGACAAAATTAATTGATCAATGGAACTATAATGTCATTTAACATCTCTTTAGTCATGATCAATTTAATAACTTTTATTTTAAAATGTCTAGAAATATAATATAACAAGGTCACTTTGGTGACTAACATGTCATATACAAATAAGACATTTAAATTATATGAGTAAACTTATCCTTATATGTATTAAAATTTCATAATACAAATCAATATATATATATATAAAAGAGGCTTTTTTCGAGCAATTCTATTGGTCAACATCATCTTTTTCAAGTTTTGGAAAGTATATTTTAAGATCTTCCAAGATTAAAAAAAAGATACTATGTAATATTTTTAATATCACAACTATTATTTACGTAAGAAAAAATTGATTATCAATCTGACAAAAAAGTTATAATGCAAAACATTTCGAAACTTATATATTTGGATTCTTAACGAAAAATGATTTCATTAGAGTATAAATTTTGTATTTTTTACTACCATATCATTTATAAGATCATATAATTATAACCTTAGTATATCAAAATTAAATAAATGACTTTTAAAATATTTTTTTATTATTTAAATATTAGTATAATGGTTTAGTAGTATTTAAGAAATAATTAATTTATAGAAAAATATGATTTACTACATATATCACAACTTTTTACTTAG
Source organism: Heliosperma pusillum (assembly GCA_022085475.1). Lineage (NCBI taxonomy): Eukaryota > Viridiplantae > Streptophyta > Magnoliopsida > Caryophyllales > Caryophyllaceae > Heliosperma > Heliosperma pusillum. Next base: position 59,814 of record JAIUZE010000422.1, read on the forward strand.
TATGTTATTTGTCCCACATTGAATAATAAAGTAGGTGTGGTGAATATACTACATATAAAAAGTAGAATTGTCCCACATCGAAAATTTACCTTAAGATATGGTGATCCTATGATTATAAATAGGAGTTATAATTGGAACTTATGTATTCACCCAAAATCTTTTGAGTCTCTTAAGTATTGTCTTAGAGATCTCTTATATTACAAGTTTGTATTATTATCTTTACAATAGTCAAATTTACATCATAAAAAATTAATTTAGGAAAGTTTCATAAATAATACTTTGGATATAAAAAAATTAAGTGGTTTTTAATTATTATATAAAATAAAAATAACAGAAATATATATTCTTAAGAAAAAGATGGTGTAGTACTTAATATATTATTTTTCTCACATTGAAAAATAATGTAAATGTGTAAACATATTACGTATAAATTGTGGAATTATCCCACATCGAAAAAATAACATAAAGTGGCTAATCCTATGATTATAAATAGGTGTCGTCCTTAAACCTTAGGTATTAAACCAAATTTTTTTTGAATCTCTTAAAAATTGTCTTAGAGATCTCTTAAAAGTTTGTAGATGTGATGAATATACTATGTATAAATAGTAAAATTCTCTCACATCGTAAAATTAAAATAAGGTGGGTGATCCTATTATTATATATATGAATTATCCTTTGACCTTATATATCAAAGTAAAATCTCCTATAATTATATATAGGAATCATCATTTGACCTTATATATCAAAGTGAAATCTTTTAATTCTCTTAAGTATTGTCTTTGACATTATATATCAAAGTGAAATCTTTTAATTCTCTTAAGTATTGTCTTATAGATCTCTTAAAAGTTTGTGTATTATTATCTCCACAATTGTTAAATTTAAATCATCAAAAATTAATTTAGAAAAGTATTATTAAAAAAATTGAAGTATCATTACAAAAATTATGAAGATAATATAGTTACATTTGTGGTAGAAAAAAACCTCAAAAGTATAGAAACAGATACTATTTATTTGCACATACTTGGTGTAATTTTTAAAATATTATTTGTCCCACATTGAAAAATAATGTAGATATGGTGAATATATTACTTATAAATATTAGAATTTTCCCACGTCAGAAAATTATCATAAGGTGGGTGATCTTATGATTACAAATAGGAATCATATTTTGAACGACTAAAGTTTCAACCCAAAATCTTTTGAGCCTCTTACATATTGTCTTAAAGAGCTCTTAAAAGTTTGTATTATGATCTAAATTATAGTTAAATTTACATCATTAAAAATTAATTTAGAAATTTATCATAAATAATAATTTTGATGATAAATTATTTAATGTGTTATTTGAATAAAAATGTAGCTATGATGAATGGTGAATATATACTATGTATAAATAGTAAAATTGTCCCACATTGAAAAATTATCATAAGGTGGAGTGATCATAAATATGATCATCTTTTTTATATTGTTAATAAAAGACTTTTAAAATATAATAAGTGACCTTTAAAATATTCTAATATTATTCTAATATACAAAAAGATGGTGTACTATTGAGTTTTTTATTAGTCCCACATCAAAAAATTACTATAACATATGGTGATTCTATGATTATAAATAGTAATCATCCTTGAACTTAGGTATAAACCATAATTTTTTAAGTCTCTTAAGTATTGTGTTGAAGAGTTCTAAAAAATTGTATTATAACCGTCACAATAGTGAAATTTACATTATTAAAAATTAATTTAGAAAAGTATCATAAATAATAATTTTGACGATAAACTACTTAATTAATGTATTATTAGTCTCACATTGAAAAATAATGTATTTGTGATAAATATATATACTAAGTGTAAATTGTAAAATTATCTTATGTCAGAAAATATCATGAGGTGGAGTGATAGAAAATATGATTATAAATTGGAGTCATTTTACTCTCTTAAGTATTGACTTAATAAACTCTTAAAAGTTTGTATTTTATCTCCACAATAATGAAATTTAAACCATTACAGTATGATTATAAATTTTGTATTAATTATGAAAATGATATAATTAGATTCGTGGTAAAAAAATGCTATCATTACAGTATAGAATTTCATATTATTTGCATATACTTTGTATAATTCTTAGTATGTTATATATCTCACATTGAAAAATAATGTATGTGTGGTGAATATACTAATAACTATATAAATAGTAGAATTGCCCCATATCGAATAATTAGCATAAGGTGAGGTGATCAACCCAAAATCTTTTGAGATTCTTAAACATTGTCTTAAAAACTTAATTCTTAGTTACTTTGGATAATTTTTCGAATCATAATATAGATCAAATATAACTTGAGTCCCGACAAAGTTGATAACATATGTTTAAAGTAGAAGTTGAATCGATATATCAATATTATTTTTAAACAAATTACAGAGTATATTTTATTATAGTCTTAAAACTTCAAAAGTTTATTTTTATAAGTTAACTGTTATAAGAAAATTACGAAAATGACATTAACGTAAACCCGTGCATCGCACGGGCATGAAATCTAGTTACCCTTACTTTAACATGTATCATTATATTGTCCAACTTTCATCATGTGTTTGTATTCATATACTGTAACATTTATATCTTCCAAACGCACAATTAGAATACAACAAATACCATATAATAATGTACTCAAACAATTAGTCTATTATTTGCATAAGTATTATTCCCCTTAAAAAAAACGGAAAACGGAAGAACAGAGGAAGCAAAACACAGCATCTGTAGTTCTGTACATTCCTTTTTCCAGAAACAAGAGAAAAGAACAAGGATTTTACTTCTGCAAACAAATTCTCACAAATGGAAAACAATCATCATAATGAATGCCCCAAACTCATTAATTATATTTGTCATGTAGCGGAATTCTACTTTGCAATAACAGTGACTAACATGCATAAGTAACATTGACGAATTTGTACGTGTCTTTTGCCAACATGATGCCCACCAACATTTTCAGTATGAATAAAGAACAACAATAATTAACATAGTAGGAAAGACAAGGGCAGTGAGCCAGTGAGCATTTGCAGAAATTTGATCAGCATTCAAATTTAATCTTTCACAACCATCACTCGAACAAACCCAACACATAATCATGACTTTGCATATCTTTTACGGGTAAATTAATCAAATCTATACAGACTCTGATACCAAATGTAAGATATTTCTTTATGATTTCAATAATGAAATCAGTCCCAATAATCAATATAGACTTGAATTAATTCAACCCTAATACAATTGATAAGACGGAATAAAGGACTAACCTTGGTCCATGTCTTACAGACGCAATCAATACGATAATAAGAAGTATAAGAGATTGATTATCTTCCTTAACCCTTTCCTTTATGTTCCTTGATGATGGAGAAGGAAACTATCTTTATGCCTTTCACTTTTTCTTTTATTTGTACGTACTGTGTTTCTTTTATGAAAATGATATTTGATATGTTGTATTTAACTTCCAGTATCCCTCTCATATAAATATATGATGGGTACATACTTTTTCACATATTCAAACTCAATCGTACCTTTTCGTGAAAGATGACTTATATTAGGGTAAGGTAAGAGGGAATAATAATTCCCGGACTTTAATTACTTTCATTGAGACCGATCCATCACGGTGTCATCTTTTATATTAAAGTCGTAATATTTAATATGAACGTAACTATTATTTAAACCCGAAACACATAGGCCACTTGAATATTATTAAATATTCTAACATAAAAAAGTTAGCCACCCCCGTCACATTTGACGGAATTACGATTTGGGTACTTAAGTTTTGTGTTAATAGTTTTTGTTGTGTGGAAGTGTGAATACCTTATGTTGGGACTTTGCTGCGTCAGTGTCCATGATTCATAATAGTACAATATTATTTGCTTTGGGTCAAATTCGAACGAATTTACTCTTAAACTCTTAACCAAAAGGCCTTGTGGAGTTGTGGACACGATCTTATTTCTCCTACATGAGTTTGTACCAGTTTGGGTCTCATAGCCATTTTTATACGAAGTTTAGCCACTGTTTACGTCCTTGTAATTTGTTTACTCCTCGATGAATATACTTTGGGACTTTGACCGTTTCGCGTAGTTGTACAAAAAAGACAAAAACTTTATTTACAGTTTATACTTCCTCCTTTCTCATTTTCCCTAAGAATAATTACTCCTCTATATCCTCAATTTTGAATTGTATTCAGTGGCGGATTCAGGATTTCTAGTTACGACTCTAACTATTGATACAACAAGATAAACTACAATTTTTTTTCGAAAATTTCAACCAAAAGTTTCAAAATTTACGGTCCTGCCACTGATTTGAACTGTTAAACGTTGATTAGCTCAACATATTATGGTATGTTAAATCTCTTTTTGTGTTTTTTTTTTCAGTTGAAGTTATTAGTATTGCTTCTGCTGTTAGTTATTTTGTAAGTTGATGATCAGATTATCTGTTAAATGGAAACGATATAATATTCCAGGTTTTGGGTATCAATTCATTGAGTTGTACTGCAAATTGAATAATTGGGTTATTGATTTGGGTGAAGTAGTGATTTTTCGGGTTTAAAGAAGCGGAATTTTTAGTATACATTAGCTGTTGTGCTTAATGAAGGTTCTTTAGGTGTAGCCTGATTAGGAATTTGAGGTTTAGGGTTTTGGTTGAGATTTAGTGAATTCCAAAAAGATCATAATTCAGCTAAGATTAGGTTGTGGGCCTTGCTTGATGTAAGCAATTAGGGATGTATTATGGATGATAATGTAAGCTGACAATAATTGAATTTTGGGTTGATGATGGATTAGGTGAGCATGTCACACTTCTTCAAATACACAAATTCTCATTTGTGATGGGTATATCTGTCACAAGCTAACGGGTAAAATATTATCCACATGGGTTATGGATAGGAAAAGAGAAGCCATTTGTGAATTGTGAATCCCTAGGCTTGTCTTAATTGCCCAAGTGGGAGATACTTGACCCGTTGGAAACTTGTGACGGATATACCTGTCTGTTGCTTCAAATAATAATTGTTCATTAGTTAATAATAAACATTATCTTAATTTCTATTGTTATGCTTTTGTTTTGTGATCAGTGGAATCCTGCTTGTTTGTTTTGTCTGTACTTCTGTTTTAAATTTTGTTAATTTTTATCTTTATGTTTGTGGGTCTTGTATCTTTGAAGTTTGAAAAGCTTGTTTTGCTACTTGAGCATGTACTAGGTAGGCATTGTTGAAATTGTAGCTTTGATCTTTTCTAGAGTTCATTGAACCCAAAATTTGATCTCTAACCCAATCAGATCATTTGTGGCAGTCCACAGTCATTCCGTCCCAGTATATACCGAAAATGTTGAGGAGTCTGAGGTAGCTGATAAGTACGAGGTATAAAACTGTACTGCTGCTGTTTATTAGTCTTCTTAGATCTTCATTTGATAGAAGCATAGACACTTCATCTATAACATATTTTTTGGAAATATAGTGTGGAAATATTGTTGCATGTAATTAGAGTATATGTTTTGCGCTTCTATCTCAAGTTTGGTGTGGATTTTTAAATAGCTTAAGTAGAAATCATTGGTTGTTTGACTCTCATATAATTGAGTTTTGCTTTATGTGAACAAGGCTTTTGTGTATTTGTAATGGATTCATCGGAGCTTTCGTTGTATGATTACATGAATGTCTTATTTAGCTTGCCGTAATCCATTTACAAATTCGTTTACTATTGATTTTCAGGTGTGAGTCTTGTAACTGACATAATGGACTCCCCACAATCTGTGGTTTCACCATACAAAAACGTCAGTGGTAGTGGTATCAGCATTTCTAATGGAACTGAGAACCCAGAAGATTTTATGGGTGTCCTTGATGTCTACGTACATCAGGCTCGAGAAATTAAAAACATATGTATTTACCATAAGCAAGACGTTTATGCCAAGCTTTGCCTGACAAGTCATCCCCAAACTACTGTATCTACTCACACCATCAACGGTGGTGGGCAAAATCCAATCTTCAATGACAATGTTCGCCTCGATGTGAGGTCTTCAAAGGGTTCGTTAAGATGTGAGATCTGGATGTTTAGTCGTGTCAGAAACTACCTTGAAGACCAGCTCCTTGGGTTTACTCTTGTGCCATTATCAGAAATCCTTTTCATGAACGGGAAGATTGAAAGGGAATTTTCTCTCACTTTGTCCGATCTCTTCCATTCTTCAGCTGGGTTTGTCCAATTGTCTCTTGCCTACTCCGGGTCTTTTCCTGAAATCATGACAATCCAAAAGATCCCCTCTGAAACCGACAAAAATGCGGTAAAATCAGAGACTGTGGGGTCTGACTTTGACAATATCGAGTTCCCTGACCCTAAACTCATGGATGAAAACCAAATAATGGTTTCCGAGTACATTGGTGTGCAGGGTAGCATTGATTCTCAAACCACTGAGAGTTTAGTTTCGTCAGATACTGAGAGCTATGAACTCGGTGTTTGTGTTGTGAAGAGCTTCTCACTAGACGATTCTCCTACTAGCAGTGTATTGACCAATGAATCGCCATCTATTTGCTTTCCTACTAGCTCTCAGTCCTCTGAAACTCAAGTTACTTCTAAATCCGCAAATCAGGAGCATATTTCCCCTCCTAAAGACATAAACAAAGACTCCGGAGAAGGAGAGGGTGAGTCCTCCGATGGTCACACACCTTCAAAGGAGACATTGCTAAAACCACTTGTGACCGTTAACATTGAGCCTGAGAAGCACGTGGTGCAACAGGACATTGTGGATATGTACATGAAAAGCATGCAACAGTTTACTGATTCTTTGGCCAAAATGAAGCTGCCAATGGATATTACTCCCGCGCCAGCCAAGTCTGATCATACGTCTGAGACTCTGAAGAATAACGGCTCACGGGTCTTTTATGGTAGCAGGGCGTTTTTCTAATGATCGACTGGCCATGTTGAAAAATGTTACAGGCGACTTTTAGATTTTAGAATCAGAAGTCAATATACTTAGGGGATTGACGTATGCTGTATTAGTTTACCCTTTTGGTATTATGTATGTCATGAATTAAGGTTATGGTTGGGGAGAACAATAAATGACTCCTAACTTCAATCTTTGTTCTGTAGCATTTCCTGTCAAATATATCAACGCATCTGTTTTTGTATGAGTTGTATCTTCTCCACAGTTCTATGCTTTGAGGTTGCATCAGTACAAGAAATCTTGACCTGAGGTGAACTCGCTTCACAGAGACGGATTTCAGTTGAACCGTGGCAAAAATTACGGGACAAGGAAAAACCCTTGTTTCATGAAAAAGGAAGCGCTATGGGTTGACTTTTATAAGCCATTTTTAAGCGGAAAAAAGAAGTAATTGTCCATGATCTAGCAAGTATATATGGCTCTGGAGAATCATGACTGTATTACTCCTTGTTATAGTATTGCTTTCGTTTTAGATTTCACCTTTCCTGATATCAGGAGATCTAATCCCAGTGCCCAACAAACTGATGCAACTTGGTCCTGTATTCGTCAGGAGTGACTTCGAGATTCACTCACGTTTTATTTCTGTACCATGGTTGAGCTTCGACAATGGTATTTTTATAATCGAGGTTATAGTTCATTATGTCAGTAAAGTACATAAGAAAAACAGGATATGCAGGTTCTGTTCTTTTTCTCTCTTTTTTCTTAGCATTCTTAATTATAGCAGTTGTATTCAACTGTAATGATTATGATGCATTTGTTTGCCCAGTGATTTTAGCAAGCTAAAGGTAAGTAGTAAGTACTACTCAACTCATTCTCAATCATATTGAGGCTTCAAGCCAAGGTATCGTGAGGCGATTTTTGCACTCCTTGGATTGATTAGTATACTCTCATCAGTCTTGTGAGGGAATACAGTTTTGAAGAACTTCTGCAGAAGCAATAGTATAAAAATCTAATGTAGAACATATCTCATATGGTGATATTTTGGTTTAAGTATTCTATACAGCTTAACAATTTTTTCCTGAAGATTTTTCCGTCATATATCTGATTGCATGTATATGGCATCGACTTAGCGAGGATTTCATTTAAAACGAAATAGCACCATATTTGATTCTAGTGGACTCGGTCTCCTTGCAGGTGTGACCAACGCATTTTATGAGTTTCGCACATCGTAGCTGAAGCTCAAGTCTACATTATGGTTAGTGCTAGGACTTTCAACCCTGATTAGTGCCGTCAAATATTCAATATGGTTCCTGGGTACTGGAATAAATTAGCACCAGCAAATGATTTAGTCGCTCAATGTCATTCATAGTAAAAAAAATATAGTAGATGTATAGTAGTGTATAAGCGAAGACAAAATGGATTTACTACAGGAAAAGCAGTTGCAAATCTTGCAATACAAGTTGTAGTGATTACTTTCATTTGCTTCCCGTAGCTTGTCCACCAGTGTTTGATGCGTGGCACCTGAACATGAGCACTTCACTTTGACACCCTTTTTGAGGATAAAACACGGATCGTGTACATTTAATGCATTGAACCATTGATTAAATAGTGGCTTTAGAAGGGTAACTGAATTACATCATTGGCTCTTAAACTCATGTGTCGTCTACAAATCCATGCGACTTGACCACTATCTCGGTACTTGACTCTCCATAGACCAAACTTCTCCGCAATATCTCTTCCAGTAGAGCATCCTCGGTCCCTCAAGAAATCCAGAAGCCATTGCTGTGCTAGGCCTTGATCCTGCTGAATGTCTCGGGACCTGTGTCTTGCTGTAGAGGCGCCAACCGCCATTACACCAAATGCCCCTACAGTTGCTGCCCCAGCTGCACCTGTCAAAGCTGAAGAGCCTAACAGATGCCCTACTTCCCTGCTCAAATCAGGTATCATCGCTCCCATTCCTGTTGCTAAATGGGCACCTATCTTCAGTGCAAATGTTATCAGTGTCATGAACTTTGTCATGTAAGGAGCCAAGCATTTGACAGCCACATTGTCGACCTGCATTATGGCGTATCCCAAATTTTATGAATTAGTAAAGATAAGTGTTAAGTGTAAATATATAAGATAAACATTAAGATATACAAAGCCTTATCTTTGTTCTAGCAACACAGAGAGGCTGTTCCCCCAATGATCCAAGGTGAAAATTGTGCCGTGAAGGCGTGAACTACAAACTATTATATATTATATGCAGAAAAGAGAAATACAAGTATACAGGGTATAAATCTTATATTTGATTCATCAAACAAACTATTTTGTATTAGCCTTTTTCAAAACGTTGTAACTATTTTACATCCCGGGTAAATATTGGTTAAAATATTGATATCATTCGACCACCAAAGTCAATTTGAGAGAACATAGATGGGTGTGAAGGAGTACAAGCATTTGTGCAAGGTAAATTTCATTTTTAGGGAGATGAAGTAATTCTGTTTCTCTTTTATTTAGATGATCAGTTGGCAATTGATACTTAGTAATAATACGCCGCTAACCTGCATCATTTCACAACCCAATTGATCTTCAACAACGTGCATCTCCCTTCTGTACTCACATAGCATGTGCAGTCGCAGTGCGGTCATTCCTGTTATAATGCTGGTCACCAGTCTCCTAGAGTAGTTTTCTGTTCTGACAAAGAAGAACATGTTTGGTACTTTCCTTTCATCAATTTGGACATTGTAGTTTACCAAGTGGTCAACTTTTCGATGAAGTTCTATTAAGAGCCTGTGCTCATAGTATCGTAACCCTTGAATCTCTTGCTTCAGATCTCGTATTTCTTGTTGAATGATTTTTAGCCTTTGTAGGACCTGCTCCACTCCGTTGGCTATTCCACCTAATGAAGCTTCTACTTGGGCATCAATTTCGTCATGGGTTGATCCATTTGGGTTTGGACCATTTTCAGGCGGAACTTGAAGTTCACTGGCAAGGTTATACAGGTCGTGATATCTTCGTTCAAGTACTTCTTTGAAATCATCATCTGAAATAAGGTCTCTTGCAAAATCAAAACCTTGTTTTAGGACCGGCTTGCCTAGATCAGACACTGAACTCCATGTATGCTGATAATCATACATGCCATCAGCTGGGCCAGAGAGAAGGGCTTGTTTAAGATTCTGCAGTTTGAGATATTGGGTTTTTCTGTACCTTGGTGGGGTCAAGTTTCTGACACATTCTGGTCGAATGATGTTTTCAATCAAAACTGAGCCTTGGGAGAGTGTCTGGATTGTGGGGATTATGAGATGGTGGATAAATCGGAGTGTTTCTGTTAGATTCTTGGTTGAACATGCCAAAATATCGATGTAATAACTTAACTGTCCTCCGAGCTCGACTCTGATATCCATGCCATTGATGTTGATCGAGATCAGATGCTTTTCAAGGCAGTAAGTTGCTCCATGCTGATCCTTTAGTGCCATGACTTTGTTGTGAAGATGAACCTAATTTACAAAATAACAGAGTAAGTTGTCATCTTTTGAATCATTATATTCTGTCAAAGTTAGTCTCACATTAGTCACATGAATCACATTAATGAAGATGTTGCCTTTTGTCCTTGTTTATATTTTCACAATCTAAAGGTTGTTTCAACATCCGATTAACAACACAGCAACAACAATAAAGCCTTCGTCCCAAAATGATTTTGGCAAGAGAACACGGAAAACCCCTGATATTCTAACGGATTTATAACATGCATATATTTCCTAGAAACGACTTTGATATACAAACATATGCAGATGTCAGTTGTGTAGCTGATAAAGTGATTGAGCAATGATACTCCGGAGTCATGACTTAGTCGAAACCCATCGATATCAAATTTGATAGATGAACCATCTCAACCAAAATCTTAAGGTGATGGTTGAGGCCCATATATTATAGTTATATTCTATTATGCCCCTCACCGTTAGTGCACAGGACCCCCATACCATGTGCGGGTTTTTCCACTTTATGAGTTTGTGAGATATTAGGGGCTGCCAGGGTTTGAACACGTGACCGTTAGATGAACCATCTCAACCAAAACCTTAAGGTGATGGTTGAGGCCCATATATTATAGTTATATTCTATTAAAATTACCCTTGTGCCTCCCGTTAGCCTTCTAATCTTGCATGACCCAAGTACATGGAAAAGGCATTTGTGAAAATACATCCGGTTTTAGACAGGATGACCTGTATTTTTGGATTGAACGACTGTAAATATCCTAAAATATTCTGTCCAGAAGATTATGGGTATGGCTAAATTTTTCAGACACCATTCTTCAAATTTTGTGAAATATACTCTATATGTTTTTTTCCTGCAGCAATACGAAAGAGGAGGCATCTTACCTGCAGACGAGCAAAGAATCCTGGAGTCCAAAACATGTGGCCTGAATCCTCACATTCAAGATGCCGTCCTGCATACACACAGTCTGGTGAACTGAACTCCCATTTTTGTGGTTTTAACCTTCCGTCTTCAAGAAATGAAGGAACCAATAACTCAGAGTTTGAGTCAGATGGGTCTTTCTCATAACCCAGTTCCATTTTGATCATCATCCTAACAAGGTCACTTACCTCTAAGCTCTCAAAAACCTTAGCCTTCACCCCTGGAATTTGATTCTGTAAATTTCCTTGTAAAATTTTCTCCAAGTCTTTCCTGCTTACAAGCCCGTTTTTTATCGAAGCTTGCTTTCTGGGATTTAATCGTACTAACTGTCCGATAATTTCATCAAAGAACCATACAAAATCCAGGATAAAAATTCCAGGGTCCTCAAAGTAAATGACCTCACCTATTTGATGAAGGCAGCTAGCAATGACCCTTCTCCTCGTATCAGTCTTTTCTTTGTTTTCAGACCTTGATCTCACTCTCAGATGAGGAACCTTAAGTTGGCAAAGTTCACCAAACTCTTTCCATGACATGACCGCCTTTTGATGGTTCTCGAATCTCCAGTCCGACAGGATTTGGACTAAATCATTGCAAATCTCATAAACCTGAGGTACCCTTTGTAGGGTTACCTTGCTTGTATTCTTTATATGGTGAGATAGTTTACTCACGGATACCGAGGATCTTGCATCTACTGTAAATACTGTTGGGTAAATTTCAACAAACCCATGGAACTTATCTCTGAGTCTTTGGATAGAGTCCGCAACACACTGAAAATTCTGGGATGGCTGATTTACTTTGTCGAAGTGTGTTAGAACAATGGTTACATTAGGAAGAATACATTGCTGGAGAGCCCTTTTTGAGTTAGAAACTATGAACCTAAGCCAATATTGTAAGTCGTCTTCGACTTCAGATGGGTCTTTGCTCTCTTTGTTGTTAGGCTTGAACAGACTCAATATGACGATGAAAATTGACGCGCTTCCATGGCCAGGGAACATGAAGTTATGCAAGGAATAGAGCTCATGCTGTCCAGCCAGGTTCCATACTGAAATTTTTGTTCCTTCATCATGGAATGTCTTAATTTTCATTCCTTCCGGTCTAACTGCTTGCTCAATTGGATTTACCAAAGTCCGGACATGGTTTATGTATGGCATTTTCGGTGATGAAAAGTTATCCGCTATGGAACTGAAAAGTGTGCTTTTACCTGCGTTTATGATCCGTTTAGACAACACGGATGATTGAACTATTAACAGAATATCATTTAAAGTATACAGCGGTTGACCACTATAGTCAAACGGGACGATATATATGGGATGAAGAGAGTGTGCTACCTGCATTTTCTTGTCCACATATGAATACCCTACAACTTTTGGGTGCTCTCATTGACATATCTTTGAAATGATCTATATCTGGTTCAGATGACCTTTCATTCTGACCTAATCTCTGATAAATTCCTTCTGTCATTCCTGCCTTCTCCAATGGTGTCCTATCAAGCTCAATTTCCTCAATCCAAGGGTTCACCTGCAAAGTCTCCAAAATGGCATTCAACACCATTTCTCCCTTCACTCCTTGACAACCCTGCAACGACAACCGCTTCAAAGATGCATTTTTCTCCAAACTTTTAAAGATTATAACAATGTCATCTGGCCCCAAGCCCTGATCATTGTAAATCCCAAGACGTGTCACGCTCTGATTTGTCGTGATCATCCCTAAGATCGCCTCTAGCCCGGCGCTGCCGATCCTCATTCTCTGTCCTCCAAAGGTAAGATTTTTCAGTGTAATATTTGCTTGGCATTGAAGTGATGTAAATCTGCTTAATGGGCATAACAAATGCTCTAAACCTGCAGGACCAAACCAATTTTCATCAAGTTCTAAACTTTCCAAGCTTTTGTTTTTAAACAATCCTGCTGATACATATACTACTCCTTTATCTTTAAGACAACATCTTGAAAGTTTCACCTCCTTAAGAGTTCTATTTTGCTCTAATACCCACCTAAACTCCCTCGCCCACCGTGATTTTAACCTCACTCCGGTCATATCGAGCGTTCTGACAGTCGTATTAAGCCCTAGAGCACAAACCACCCTGCAAGCACCTGATATATTCATCCTGTAAATTCTGAGAATGTTAACTTCAGGCACAAATTCCACCACTTTTGTACTTCTTTCCCCTTTTTCCTTGCTCCAAATGTGCACCTCCATATCTCTATTCCTAGCTAAAGAAGCCGAAATTAACGGGATTGCTGTTAATGAGCTTGCATCAAAGACAATCAATAGCTTTAAAGATGTATTAACTTCAATCATCTTGGAAATCTCTTCTGCGCCTTTTAACCCGATTGAATCATCCCATATTTGAAGCTCTTCTAACTTATCATTCACCTTCAAAGCTTCAGATATCAGCTCAGCTCCTGCAGGTCCAATACTCGATTCGCAAAACACAATTTCCTTCACATTACAGTCCATTTTCAGAATGTCTGAGAACTCTCTTAAACAATCCAAACTGAACCCATTTCTCCGAAACATGATATGATTAATACCCGGGTTGTTTTCGAGCAATGCACGAAGGCTCTGCAGATACTCAAGTTCCCAGTGCACTCTATGAAACTCCATGTTTCTTAAGGAACTGTTATTATCTTTATACATTGTTGATAGTTGTGTTAGAAGGTATGAGAAGAAATCCCTGTTTTCCTTGGAAATGTGAATTTTAATGGAGCTTTCCGTCTCTTGGTGAAAGCTTGAAGATGTGTGAAAGAGAATGAAGGAAACATTCTGAAGGTTTATGCTTCCTGTCTCCAACCTTTGCAGAAGCCATTGCAGATCTTTGAGGTTTTTGTTGGATGCCATTTGTTTTTGAAGAAAACCCAAGCACAAGATTTCAAAAATGCTTTCGGTTTCTTTTAGTAAAGTGTGACATCCAGGACTAATTATATACTAATAAGGAAAATCTCGTTACACAACCGAATAATACAGATTTTCAGTATTATTATAGTAGTAATCTAATCTCGTTCCTTAGTATTTTCATTATAGTTTTCTTAACGTGTTTCAAGTGGGTACATGTTAGAAAAACGTTAAAAATACTTACTTTGTTTCATTCTATAGTTTATGTTTAATGTAAACAATTGACTAGAACAAATACGGTATTATTTTATAAAAATATCGAGTATGGTCACTGTATAATATATGGAAGTTTAAAGATGAGTTTTTTTATGGATTATTTAATTGATTTATTGTTTTTATTGTGATTGGCTTTGAGTTTGACCATGTGAAGCTGGAATGCAGGACAGATGAAAAAGGTTGAGTAGAGTAATTGAAAGTGTTTACAGTTATACACCATATTCTTTGCTTTTCTAGCAAGGGTCTCCTTTGGGAAACCATTTTCCCACTTAATAAGTTTTGATGTTCGATGCATTTCTTTGTATTTTAGTGCAATGATTAATGATCCCAATAGCTATTTGTGGGCGAACTATTACTTCGAATTGGCAACAATATTTAATGAACTACCAAAACTGCCCCTCGCTAGAAATAGGGAAAAAGGGCAGGTCAACCCTGCCCGGCCCGACCCGGCTCCCGGGCTAAACTTGACCCGACCCGTGGCCACGCCCGGTTCAGCCCACTCCCCCTGGTCGGGCCCGGGTTCAGTTTTTCCCGGCCCGACCAACCCTGGTCCGCCTTTTTTAGAAAAAAACACACTACAGGCCCGCCAACCCGGCCCGTCTCAGGCCCGGGTAACTCCCCGAGCAGCCCGGTCAAGCCCGCCCTCCCACAAGGGCATGGCCGGGTCAGACCAACCATACCCGACCCACTTTTGACCCGTTCCGGCCCGGCCCGGAGCCATGACTACCCCTCGCTACCCAAACATTTTAATCAAACTATCGACAACAATTTAATGAACAAATCAAAAGTAACAACTAATTTTGAATAAGAAACAATTGAAGAACTTTAGATTTGATCCACGAATAAAGAAAAGTTAAACTAATTGACGTAAAACATATCGTTTTTTTCTAAAATCAAAACCACGAAATAGTACGTGAAACAACGTTAAACTAATTGACTTTCAAAAAAAAAAAAATCAAAACGGCGAATTACTAATTGTGACAGTGTAACTAATCGACGTAAAACGAATCATTTTAAAAAAAAAAAAACCTTAGATGTGAAGTTATCATTCGAGGTTTTTTTTTTCTTTTGAAAAATTTGAGTTGATTTTGTTTTGCGTTGATCGGATACCGTTTATGTTTAGGGGAGAGAACCCCGTGATAGTCGTTCGAAGCGATGACTAAAAGATTGATGAATTGATTAGGCTAATCTTTCATCTATTAAAACACAAACATTTAGAGCCATTTGGTGAAGTCACCTCATCATGTACACAAGGCCCCACTAACTTTCTAACTTCATTTAATTAAAATACACTTTCTAAAATATGATTAAAATTAACAAAAATGATTTATGCATTTAATTTTTTATTTCCATATTTACGAATAATTCCAATGAAAATTTAGTACACGTTTGTTTTAGGATCATTAATTTTTTACCAAATATAAATTAAAAATTCATTTTATATATTATTTTCCCCACTTTTACACAAATTAGTAAGAAAATTCTCATGTAACTAAAAATACTATCCTTCAATTGAAGTATGATATAATCGTAAATTGGTGTTTATTAGTCATGTCAGTTTTACTGGAAAATAATATTAATAATAATATAGATATACTTATCAATTAAATTATATAATATATTTATAACAATACCAGGCCATTTTGCAAAATTATAATTAAAAAAAATCATCAAATTAAATTATAGTTTAATTAAGTGAATACTAATTGGTGAGAAACTATCGATTTATTAAATATTCACTTTATTAAAATATAGTTTATTTAATTTTAACACAATCAAACGGGTTAATTTATAATATTGGTCATGTCGGAAATAAGTCAGCTGAGTCGCGCTAGAACATGCTCAGAAGCAGGTCAGAGCTGTTGTATGCTAACCGTCTTACAACTGATATATATAATTTGTCTAAAAAATAAATCAAGTTTTTTATTATCGCTTTAATCATATCAGTACTTACATCATTTCTAATGTAGTAATTATAAACATCAAGTTAATTTATATAATTTTTTAATTCATAATGTTATTAAGAATGTTTTAATTATTTTTTAATACTTATTTCATTTTTGATACAAGAGTGTTAATGTATTGAGTTTAATATTTTATATGAAGTATTCTATGTTTGCGCCTGTGAATTCCAAAAGTTAACATTATTATTTATTTATTTAAATATATGATAAAAAAACAATGTTCGAAAAACAAACCCGTGCAATTTGCACGGGGGTAAAACTAGTTACGTTAATTAATCGTTTCAATTTGTCGTCGTGATGAAAACTGTTTTTTACGTTTTAAACTTCTAAAGTTATTAATTCCATGTAGAAGAAGGTTATTAGAGAGAAGTTAAGTGAATAATAATGAAAGGGGTAAATTGGAAGTTCATCAAATATTATCGACGACTCAAAGTATGTCGACTATCTTTAGCAGCACCCTTATCGATTCATATGAAGATTATGAACAAAGTAAATTCCTTGAACACTCAAGGTAAAAGTTAAGAATTTGAGTTTATTAAACCTAAAAAACGACAGGACAGAGGGAGTATTATGACAATCCGATACCCTTGGTATATAAAAATTTTGTGGAAAACCAATACAATAGTACAGTCTTACAATAAGATACAGGTAGGGGTGGACAAGAGTGCGAGCTAGCCCTTCCCACATTGGCACAACCCGCCCCACTGGGCCCTCTTTTTTCTAGCCCGGTACTCTAGCTTGCCCAACCCTCTTCCCCAAACGGGCCAGTCCTGGGCTGGCTCCTCCGATCCATAGACACACTCCTGCATGCCTAGCCCCGCTTGGCCAACCTCCATTTTATCCCTTTCTTACCCAACCGGGTCGCTTCAGGGCCATCACTCCCCAGCCCAGCCCGCCATTAACCTGTGGTGTGGGCTCGGGCTCCCTCCCCCCAACCCATCGTTGTCCGCACCAGCCCAGCCCAATGTCGAGGTCTAGATACGGGTAGGGGTGAGCAAAACCGAGTACCTGATACGGTTTTAATAACCGTATCGGGTACCCGGTTTTTGGAAAGCCAAAAATTAGAACCCGGATCCGACCCGGTTTAACCGGGTACCCGGTTTTCGTATACCCGGTTAAACCGGGTACCCGAAAACCGTATACCCGGATCCGGTTTAATTGATAATGCTCAAACCTCGAATTCGAGTCCACAACATTAGTCACGACCAATGAATAAGATGCTTATATAATCCACTAGGATCAGTATTACAAAACACAATTACTTGCAAAGTCAGTAGGTAATATAGCAAAATACACATTTGCAAAACTTCACACATAAATTTGTCAATGATAAAGTTAGTTGCGTATATTACAAGTTTCACATAAAATGATTGTTGCTCAAAATTTCACTCATATAGTCAAAATAGAAAACAAAATTTTACATACAACTTTTTTTTGGTTATTTTTAATTAAACCGGGTCAAGACCGTATACCCGGTTTTGATTTTCCCCGACCCGGACCCGGTGCGGTTTTTTTAAAAACCGTATCGTATACCCGGAAATTCGTATCGTGTACCCGGAAATCCGTGTAGTTAAAACCGTATAACGTATCGTATCCGTATATTAAAACCATATCGTATATTTTTGCTCAGCCCTAGATACGGGTACATTTGCGAGCAGTATAATTGTATGCCACTAGGCCCACTACTAGTCTACTAATCCACAATCTCACCGTTTTGCCTAGTTTAACCTAATACTTGATCTCCACGGTAAGTATCTAGTGCCACAAAACCCTAAGCATCCTCTCCACGTCAATACTACAAAAACATATATAAACAGTATATAATCCCCCAATTAAACAACCCTCTTCCTTCTCCTCTACATTACACAAAACATCTCCTCTTATTACCGAACCCATGGGACGCGTAATCAGGGCTCAACGTAAGGGAGCGGCCGGCTCCGTATTCAAGTCCCACACTCACCACAGAAAGGGCCCTGCCAAGTTCCGTTCATTGGACATGGGTGAGAGAAAAGGCTACCTCAAGGGAGTCGTGACCGAGATCGTTCACGACCCCGGGAGGGGAGCACCACTTGCTCGTATCACATTCCGTGACCCCATTAGGTATAAGCTCCAAAAGGAGCTATTTGTTGCTGCTGAAGGTATGTTTACGGGTCAGTATCTTTATTGTGGTAAGAATGCACAATTGTCTGTTGGGAATGTGTTGCCTGTCGGACAAGCCCCTGAAGGTACCGTGATTTGTAACGTCGAGAGTCGGGTTGGTGACCGAGGTGTTTTGGCTAGGGCTTCCGGTGATTATGCTGTTATTATTGGTCATAATCATGATAATGCTACTACTAGGTACGTATTACTGTATAATTTATATCAACCTTTTTATTGTCTAAGACATTAGACACTTTATAATATACTCCCATAACGTTATTCTTATAGAAGACTCCCTACAATATAGGATCATATCTGATATGGCACAACGATACATCTTATTTGAGGTTTTATGTTATAGTGTATGAAATATGACGGTTTTTTGTTATTTCGAAGAAACCAATTGCATAGAAATAAACAACTAATATAAATAAACTACTCCCTCCTATTCTCAATAACCTTCCTCTCATTTAACACAAAAATTAAGAAAACACATTAACCCACCATATAACTAATTTTGGACCACACAAATATACTACCCCACCATACAATTAAATTTGGACCATACAGACACTTACCACAATAGGAAATAGAAAAATTATTGAGGAATATTATTGAAAATAGGGTGAAGTATATTGTACTCCTATATATGTAATTTTTGTTCAATTAGTGTCAATGATCTAGCTACCTGAGTAATTTTATGTTGATCCTAATACAAATTGTATGATTAGTGTAGTGGTTAAGTTGTTATTAGTTTAGTAGAAACGAAATCGAGGCTTGATTATCTTACCAAGCATGTTTCTTATATTAATTTTTTTCCCAACATTTTGCTAAAATTTTATGAGTTTTGATGACCTATTCGTTTTTACACTGGGCTTTGATGATCTATTCGCTTTTTGGGCCTTTAAACTTTTGTTTATCTTTTTTATATTTTTTTGTGGATAGTATTACAAGAGACCTTTTTAAATGAAAGTAAAATTGACGAATAACTTTAAAAAAGGCACCTATAATAAACTTAAATTGTAATTTTATTTTTTGAAAGTGCAATATCTTAAAATGACGACAAATTCGACCCCACGTAGTAGCTACGTCCCTTATTTAGTGTCTTCCAAAACGAACGATTTATTAATCTTAATATGGATTAGTCTCACAACCGTATTATCATAACACGGTGTTGTATGAAAATTTATTTATAAAATGTGTATGTATGTGAAGGATAAAGCTACCATCAGGAGCAAAGAAGGTGATATCAAGCGGATGTCGAGCAATGATCGGACAAATAGCCGGAGGAGGAAGAACAGAGAAGCCGCTACTAAAAGCAGGAAGAGCGTACCACAAGTTTAGAGTTAAGAGGAACTGTTGGCCTAAGGTTCGCGGTGTGGCCATGAACCCTGTTGAACATCCTCATGGTGGTGGTAACCACCAACACATCGGTCATGGTGCCACCAAAAGTCGTAATGCTGTTCCCGGACAAAAGGTTGGTCTCATTGCTGCTAGGCAAACTGGTAGAGGTGGCAAAAAGAAATTCATCAAGACCTCCATTTGATTTTAGTTATATAATAACAACTACTTAATTACTTGCTTAATATGCTGCATTGTTATTGTTATTTGTGGTTTAGTAGGAATAAATTGTGGTGGGAATTTGGAACCAGTAATGTTGTTGCGATTATTAGTATGGTCATTTGTGGGTTTATTACAAAGTTTTCTTTCTTAGACGCAAGTTATATTATACGATTCCATTGTTATACGAGTAATATTATACAATCCGCAAAATTACCAAGGTCAGTAAGCGATTCCACTGGGGAGGTGATGAAAATAAAAAATCTATCTTATCTCATGGAAGACGTTGCAAGTTGCAACGTCCTAAAGCACCGGGGCTTCTAAGGGCAATCCAGGACTTACTGGTAGTTGTTGTATGGTCCGAGATAAGACGGGTAACTCTTTGTCGGCATGATACTTCCCGTGTGTCGTTTGTTCGTCAATGAAAGCTCAACTCCTTGCTCTTTTAACCGGCCTAGAGCATGCAACATCTCTACGATGGAACAAAATAATTATTCACATGGACAATTTAACTTATGTCAGACTCATTAATGAAGACCAATTAGTCAGTTTCTAGTCAAGAGATGCAAATACCTGATTAAACAATCTACGTGGACAAGAGAGAGGCTAATAGAGTTAGTGACTGGCTAACCAATCATTGAACTCAATCTACAACTACTCCTAGATATTTAGATTTCCCTCCGCTTGATCTTTGTCCTATTATTCGGGAGGATATTTTTGAGGTGACTATTTCTCTCATACGGAGTAGTAGTTAACTAGTACCCTAATTTATTTTTTTCGGGGTTTAGTTGAAAGTTGTTCCAGTTATGGGATTTATAATATTGTTGATATGAAAAGAGAAAATATTACTCATGAGAAAGAACAAATGCTCAGTCTTTTCAGTGGCCATGGAAAATCATTAGGGAAGTAAATAAAACAAATGTTTACATAAATGAGTGGGAGAACAAATGAGATGTATTGCTAAGTGTGTGCCCCATTTCAGAAACCACCAAAATCAAGTTTTGTCATTCAAATTTGGGAAATTAATGCACATTTTTGTGTTTATATAAGAAAACTACAAAACCTTTAAATTACCCTGCCAATTCTTTTGCTTCTACTTTCTTCATTTACATGAAACCACGTGGAGTAAAGTTTCTCACTAAATCCTCTTATATGTATAACTCTTCCTCTCTTTAGAGTGCAATTGCATTAAGCAGCAGCAGCAGAGAAAAATGCAGGGAATGTGGGTGTCAATGAAGCAGAACATCAACTGCAAGTGCAGAAACAGCTTAAACGACGTCGTCTACCACACCAAACAGCTCAACATCATGCATCAAGCTCCCACAAGCAGGAAAAGAGTGCTTACTCCACCTATCATATTTACAGGTGCCTACTTATACAACTTCCTGATACAGTATAATAGTATATGACTTGTTCAACTGACATGTATGTCGTCTCCAGTATAACAAGCACTAGGGTACTGTCGGCATTGCTACGGTTATTGCCTTGTAATTGTGCTAAGACAGAATTTAGATAATGTCAAATTTGCGTAGTTGTACAAGAAACATTTATGTTCCGCGACTAAGATTGTGCACGCTTGTATAGTTGTATACCTTGACGGACATATATGTCGTCTCAAGTGTCAGCTAAGACAGTTCAAGGATGGTCATTTTTGCATGTGCCCATTATGTTTGAAGTTTGAACTTTCTCCTCTTCAATTTTAGTCTTTATATGGCTTTATTGATTAACCATTCAATCATTTGAGAAATACACAAGTTTTCGAGTTGTCTCACATGCATGTGAAAACATTTTGTACAAGACTCGGTTATTTTTTTGCAAATGCAGAAGTGGGAGAAGGAGATCTATCAAGGAATGTTATTGAAAAGATCTTAGGAGATGCTCTAACCAGTACGGCAAGGAAAACCGGGAAGATCATAAAGGTCTTCAAAGTGAGAAACTCACCTCAAGTAGTGGATACATTCGAGGCGTATAGAAAGACATTAAAGATGAAAGCCAAGACAAGAGAACAAATACACACAAGAAGCATGGTGGATGGGAATGAACTCCTCAGTTTCTATGTGACTACCATCACTTGTTTCAGCAGAGAATTAAAACCTCTTTCAGCACCTTGCGAATACTCTGACTGCAACTTGTGCCGAATAATCGGGTTTAGATTTGACAGAATGAATACAGAGAACCCAGGAATACAACTAAGTATAAACAGCGAGGCATTACGAGAGAGCATTAAGGGAGAGTCTAAGTCAAAGAAGTCGAAAAGGGTTGTGATTATCTGCAGGATTATTGCAGGGAGGATTAGAAGTCTTAATGACAGGAGAAGTGATGATGAATATGATTCAATTGTGACAAAAGGGTGTCATCTCAAATCTCAGCATCTTACAGTCAGCAATCCTAATGCTGTACTTCCTTGCTTTGTAGTGATATTGGGCTAAGTTGGAACATTCTTTTTCTGTACTGGAGCCTGGAGGTGATACCTATGTCCCAATCAATAGTTATCTTTGTTTGAAATCTCCGTCACATAAAAACGGATTAGATGACTATTAATCGGGACAGTAAGTGGATTGTACCTCTGATGTAGTACCACATAGAATATAGTTTTTGAGTTTTACAATAAAGTTTTTGAGTATATTATAGTTTTACTATAAAGTTTTTGAGTTTATTAATTTGAACATTAAGCTCAAAAAAATTACAATAAAACTCAAAAAAACATCATATATAAGATATAAAATTTAATTTATAAACTTGAAAAAGCTCGAAAAAAATGCACAAAAACTCAAAATCATACTACTCTGAGGTAGTACCTCCGATGCATAATCATTTTTCTCAAATCGGGACAGAGGAAATATATTTGTATTCTCATTTTCATTTTCCAATGATTCATGATGCACTAAAGCTGTCACTGAACAGTCTTTACTGATTATATTGTGAAGCAGTTGTAGGTTACTGCATTTTCATAACAGGTCAATGGAAAAGTTTATTTGTGTTTTCAATTAAGGATTTTTATAGACTAAGCTAAGCTCAGTCGGAAGAAAAGGTGCATTGGGATTACTTCAAAAGCTGTATGCAGGATATGCGTAAATCCGAGCAAGACAGTGAAAATTAGTGTTGCTGATCCTCAAGAGCATGACTTCTTCGCAAGCTCAACTTACTAAACAGCAGAATTAGATCAGTTTAAACTACTATCAGCAGATTATTGACATTGACCTACACCCTGCCATTGAGAACCGCAACCTCCATTCCGACACCCTCATACCGTCACACGCTATAATGTTCACAATATCCCTACCTAGACAATGCTACTCAACATTGGTCCAATCCTTGTCCAGAAAAAAGACACCTTGTTATCTCTCAGCATCTCCATGTTTTATTAACTCAAATAAACCCGCTCAACAACTGGCCTTAACAAGCTGTTTCAGGAACTCTCGGGCATCATGCCCTCGTGAGTGTAAAATGTGGGAAAAATTCACAGCAAAGGCGTATTCAGGGTAGAATGTTGAAGCGCGAACTCAAAACTAGAGAGTTGTTCCACAAAGCTCGAATGAAAGTGTACATAATTTTCGCAAGCATGGAGAGTCGTTCCCATCTTCATTTTCTCACTACCTAACAAGTGTCAAATGTGGTAAACAAGATCACAACTGTTACCTAAGAAAGTACCACTACCACTATGAGGCATACAAACCAAATAAACCAAGGCAAATAGGAGTATGTTGTATACTTGTATGCTTAATAGCAACACTAAAAGGCTCAACTGAAATCATCTTAATGGTGAAACACACCGTATGCCCGTATCA
This sequence comes from Heliosperma pusillum, assembly GCA_022085475.1. Taxonomy (NCBI): domain Eukaryota; kingdom Viridiplantae; phylum Streptophyta; class Magnoliopsida; order Caryophyllales; family Caryophyllaceae; genus Heliosperma; species Heliosperma pusillum. Next base: position 83,656 of record JAIUZE010000422.1, read on the forward strand.
TCCAAAGAACATGGTTTGAAACTAAGCACCCTTATCATAAAGGATGAAATCTTTCAAACTAAGCAAATATTCATCTAGACTGTAAGCTTTCAAACGCAATACACACGAAATAAGAAAAAAGAGACAAAAACTAGTACGGAGTAATAACTAGTGAAAGCGGACGAGGAAATTTTGGAGGAATGGTAACAATGAACCCCATAACCAACCTTTATAGAACAGAGTTTGCATTGCCCTCATGTACGAGTAATAGTTCCCTAGCACCCTTTTATTCATTTTCCATTACCACCTTATCGCCAATTTCCTCTTGTTTCCCTTATTTTGAGCTTGATCACCTTGATAGCAACTACCACCATCCAAACAATCTCTTAAACTGATAAGAGACTTAGGGTAGAATTATAGGACCTTGAGACTCGAGAGCACCAACAATACAATCGTTAAAAAATGCGAGTAGCACATACCAAGTGTAGACCACATTTTCACAATGAACATAAACAAAAGCAAGCATCTCATTTTGTAGCACATATATCTGTAAAAATAGATAGAGAGCTGAAAAGAAAACTGCCGACTTGCTCATCCACATTTGCCACACGGTAAGAAACAACAAATATTAAAAGCTAGAAACCACAATTTCTTTCATCATCTTAGGAATGCATTTGCCATAAAAAATACCATGTCACTAGGAGTCCATTGAGATATCCAACCAAAAAAAATGATTTAGTGAACAAGGGTTTTGACATTCACACCTTATTTCATCGAAGGTTGATACACTTAAACCTGAAATGGTTCATGGGATTACTTGCCTTTCGAAACAAAACAAAACAATTGAAAATCAGAATAAACTCCCTCAGATTCCTCGATTAATGATCAGCATTCTTGTTGTCCATCACTCATTCAACGATTAAGATACTTCTTGTAACGAGCTACCTCATCCTCATTAGGAAAGAACCCCATAAGTCTTCCGCAAGAGTTCTGGTAAGCGTACATGAACCCACCCATCAACCCAATCAATCCTCCTGTAACCATTGATGGTCCCTTAATCCCTGGCTTAATTCCTACCATCACAAACAACGTAACAAAACCCCCATCAGAAGCTTCAAGAAACACCAAATTAGTTTACGATGAACCAACACACATTTACAAATGGGCAGCTATGACTTATGTGAGCGTGTTTTTAGACCACCCGGTCTCACTTTCAATCGAAAAGCTTAATACGATACAATCCCATTTTAAGACAACCCCATACAAACAATATCATTAACATTTTATAGTTGTAATTCATCCAAATGGGTAAATGAGACGGTCTCGTACAAGCTTAATACGATACCATCAAATCGTCCCCAGTAAAACTCACTATTCTTCACTGTAAATTCAGAATTTACATAATCAATAAAAAAAACCCAAATTTCCTCAGGCAAACATTTCAGAATCAACAATTAACACTCAGTAAATTAAGTATTATCAGATTTCACCTGAAATCAGATTCATAAAAAACCCTAGAATCCCATAATAATACAATCAACCTAGGGTTTGAAACTAATCCCCACATCAAATCACAACTAGATTAAAATCCGCATTTATTGAAATGAAATAGAAGAAAAAAAGGGGGAATTACCAGACAAGTAACCGACGGTGACAGAAACGCCAGTAATGGTGGCGAAACGGAGGTAATCGAGAGAGCTGAAGTTACCGACGACTTTAGTAAATGGTGGATTGCGATCTACAACTGGGTATTCTGGTTTTGCAGATGCGGTTATGTCGGTGTTCATAGTTTCGACGGAGATGAGTGTCGTTGCGGTGGTTGATGCGGTGGGATTGTTCACTAGTCGGCTTTTTTTGGGGGGAGGAGAGTGTTTGTGGGTACACTGATTTTGTTGTAGGTTGCGCCTGCCCTTTTGAGTTTTAAATGGATGTTCACTAATTCTCTTTCAATATAGTCGCTATCCGTTTTAAAGTTTAAGACATACTCCTTTTGATCGCTCATTACTTTCCTCTTTTATCAAAATTGTTATATTCCGCCCCTATATTACTCAGCCCGGCTCCTAATTTTATTTTAGTTTCCATTTTTGCCCTTCTTACTAAAATATCTCTCTAAAATTACTTTTTACCGTTAATTCGAAAATGAGTGACGGTAATAAATTTTTCGATTATCTTTATAATTCGTACAATAATTTTGATAACGAACCTCGATTTGCAAACGATTGAAACGCGCAACAACATTATCGTTATAACGATGAAGATTATAATTATCGTTACGGCGAGGAAAGCAGTTATGATGACGGGAACGACAATGCGAGTCACGAAAATGACGAGGAGGAACGGGAGAACGCGGAAAATGAAGCTGAAGATTGTCGAAACACCGAAAATGCAACGGTAAATTTCGATTTACGATTTTTTTTTTCTAAGTCGACATATGAAATCGTGTCGGATCCGCGAAATGACCAAGGCCAAAACGTGTGAAATACACGAAATAGCCCAGGCTTATTCGTGCAGATCACACGAAATGGCCCAAGCCCATTCGTGTGGATTACACGAATGCGCCAAGGCCCAAGCGTGTAATCCACACGAATGGACCCAGGCCATTTCGTGTGATCTGCACGAATGAGCCCATGCCTGACGTGTATTTTACATGTTTTGGCTGAGGCTCATTCGTGTATTTAGGGTTTTTTAATTTTTTTTTCTTTTAAATCGGTTTTTTTTTTTTTTTTAAAAAAACAAAATGTATATACTCCCTCCCATCCAAACCAAAGGTTACATGGGAGGGAGCACAAGATTTAAGAAAAAGTTGAAAATGAAGGGTAATATTGGAATGGAAGTAGGACCACTTGAGTATTTAATGTTAGTTGGGTGGGTGGGGTAATGGCATATTGTGTAAATATATAGGGTAAATAAGGAGTAGTTGGTCTTATTTGTTACCCAAAAAGGAATGGGTAGTTTGGTTTGGATGGTCCAAATAAGGTAAGTGTAACCTTTGGTTTGGATGGGAGGAAGTATAATTTTTAATGGAATTAATTAGGAAAATAATGAAGGACCGACGGGGGACGGTGTTGATTACGACGATTCTTTTGTCTTTGAAAATCCGTTTACAACGTTTGAGGAAGCATTCGATAAATGTAATGAGGTTGCTTACGGGTTAGGGTTTCATTTGGTAAAGTATAAGTATCACATGGAAAAGGAATTTTTTTTCAAAGTAGGGTTATTGAGACAATTAAATCTCGCTTTAGGGTTGTTTTGAAACTATTTCTCGCCAATGGGTCCACGTCATCAATTTTTATTTTTTTACCTGAATTTAGGTAAATCGCTAACTGGGAAAGCGATTTACCCATTTTCCCTATTTCTACTAAAACCAGACCTTCTGCCAATACATGGCAAAATCGCCGCCATCTCAAATAGCGATTTAGGTAAAATCGCTTTCCCCCATAGCGTTACCCCCAATAATATCGTTCAAACTATTAGCGTACTTTTTGCTTTGTATTAGTCGGGGAAAGTTAGTAAAATCGCTATCCCCCATAGCGATTTACCCCATTTTTTCGTTCCAAAATTGGCAGAAGGTCTGGTTTTGTAGAAATAGGGAAAAATGGGTAAATCGCTTTCCCAGTTAGCGATTTACCTAAATTATGGTAAAAAAAAATAAAAATTGTTGACGTGGACCCATTGGCGAGAAATAGTTTCAAAACAACCCTAAAGCGAGATTTAATTGTCTCAATAACCCTACTTTGAAAAAAAATTCATGGAAAAACGTCCCCCGTTTAAATTGATCACATGTGATCGGTATGGAGTATGGACCTTACGTAAGCAAGGGCAAGGTTCCGGAGAAACCGCTAAGGAAATCAGTTACAAAAAAATTTATGTGTCGATTTGTACTAAAGGTGATAAAAAGAGGTTTGGCAATGTGGGTAGTGGTTCCAAAATGTGGGTTCACAATCACTCTTTTGGAGAGTTCCTTGAAGGTCATAGACGTAGAGCACAATTTAATGATGAACAAAAGAAATTTATTAAGCAACAACGTCAGTCTCATGTGAAACCGGGGATGGTTAGATATGCTTTTACACGTTTGTTTCCTGATCAAACATTTAATTACGGTTTATTTAAAAATAAGGCATTTAATTACAAAAGAAAAAAAATCTGAAAAAAGGGCTCATTCGTGTGGATTACACGAATTGGCCCAGGTCCATTCGTGTAATTCACACGAATGAGCCATGGCTCAGACGTGTGGATTACACGAATGGGCCTAGGTCATTTCGTGTAATTGACACGAATGAGCCCGTTTTCCAGTTTTTTTTTTTTTTTTTTTGAAAATTCAACATTTAACAATTCACACAAAATCAATATAACGCATTCTAATGGGCTCTAATCGTCACATAGTTTTTAACCTATCTCAACCTATAAACTAATCTGTACTAATTGAACAAATTTAAATTTAATATAATAAAGAAGGAAGATTGAACATACCTTGTAAAATAATAAAGGGGAAGAAGTAGTAGTGAAGAGCAAGGAAGAGGAAGAGGAAGAAGTAGCGGTTGAAGAACAAGGTTGATGTTTTTATTTTGATAAAGAACGAAGAGATGAGAAAGGAGATTTTTATTTTGATAAAAAGGTTGATGTTTTTATAAAGAAGGAAGCGATTTTAAATTTATGACGGTTTGAAGCGGTTTTTTGAATTTTAAATTTTAAATTTATGACGGAATGAATTTTAAAATAATAAAGATTGGTGGGTCAAATAATAAAGGGCAAAAAAGTAATTGTGGGGGGCGGGATGAGTAAAATGGGGGGCGGGATATATCAATCCTTTTTTTTATCAGAAAGTCTTACTTGCGACGGGGCGACCCGTCTCAAACTTGTGACGGGTTAAACCCTCCTCACAAAGAACAAGTGGGAGTGCAAGTGAGGGGGTCCATTTGTCCCCCACTTGCACTTTGTGAGGAGAGCTTGACATGTCGCAAGCTTGCGACGGATCGTCCCGTCACAAATGAGAATTTGTGCTTTTTTATAGGGTAAGTCATGTTTTCTTCCCTCTTTCTCTTTTTGGATGTTGGGTTAACATGTCTTACGCTTAAGACAGATAACCCTCTCTGAAGTAAAACTTCTAATGGATGTTTATAAAGAAGGTCGTTTGTTGATTAGTTGCTCGCAAAATGGTTAGATATTGGTAGGGCTGAGCATCGTTTCAAAACCAGACCGGACCGAATATTGTAAAATATATTTAAGTGGACCAAAGACCGGATCTTAAAAACTCGGCCTTGGACCAAACCAAAACCGTATTTTTCGGTCTGGTCCGCTCTTAGACCAAACTGGACCAAGATTTATAATTTTTCATTTTACATGATAATTAAAATTCAATTTCATTAAATCAAATAGACTAGTTAATGAAAGTATCTTTAGCATAAATAACCATTAATATTAAGTTTATAATATTATTTCGAAGTGAAGATAAAGTTAACAAAATTATTAGTTACAAAACACCTAAAAGTTGGTATTGTCCGACCCAACACACGAACAAATTTCCAAATTGTTATGAAAATCGTACTATTCTAGTGTTAGTTTATAGGTGTTACATCAATGAGAGCATCCGCAAAGGTGAACTTTCCCAGATTTTCTCTTTCCTTTTCTTATTCGTCCACCTCATTTTCCACTAACTTTTTCATTTACCCCTCCCTAATTCATATCTATATCTATGCAACAATTGGGTTCCTCAACTCACACCCAAAAAATTGGGAACCTCCCCAAATGCTATACAATTTGCCTTACTTTTTCTTTGGGGACCTCCCCTAAAACTAGCGGAGCCTCAAATATTAAGGAGGTGTGTGTGCAATAGTGAGGTTGCTCATTTGATGAGGGTGCATATGGGGAGGTGATTTTCCACTGATAAGCTATCACACACCTAATCAAAGATAAATACCCTATACACAAATGAATGTAGTAATAAGGGTCGAACACAAGGAGACGGGAGTTGCTATACAAGTTGTTATGGGGTGAATTCTATCAACTTCGGTTATCGATTGGTTTGGTTGGGTTTATGAAACATCAATTATAATAAAGGAAGAGTCTAGGGAGGTCGGGTCACATATGCAAATTATGTAAATGTTTAAGTCAAACTAGGAAATTGATAATAACGATAATTGTTTAGGATAAAGACACCCACCTCTCGATATTAGTGTCAATCATAGATCGGGTCCTAACGAACTCTCGCTTTGGCTAGGTCGATCTACTAACACATGCTTAGTCTAATTCAATTTCGTGCCTCTCGACTTATATAAAGAATTAACAAATTTAATCAAGGATTGTGATCAATAATCAAATACTAACAATACAATGCAAGCATGTGACATAAACAACTATTTGATATCATAACATCTCATTTCAACAATTGCAAATATTATTTATGCATTGCTTCCCTAATTCCCTAGACAAAGTAACCACTCTTGCATAATGATAACTAATCTAATAACAAATGATAAAGTAAACATGATAACTAACTAATAATGGAAATGACAAAGGAAATAACAAAACAATACAAGAAAAGAACTACCTCAACAAAGGAAATGAAACTTGGAATTGAAGAACACAATTGAACCAATTAACTTGCAAATGAACTTGTAATATAAATTGAAATACTTAAAGGAATTATTTGTAACAACTAATGGAAACTAAATTATTCTAAACTTAATCTAATGACTAATGGTATTATGTAAAAGAGTGTTTTTAGAGTGTACAATGTTGTCCAAGACAATCCCCTAATGACGGATTAAGGCTTCTATTTATAATAAAATAGGAGCATAATGTAAAGAACTTAGGGGGAGCAAACCCCGATCGGGGAAAGGTAACCCCGATCGGGACCGTGGGTATCCAGGTTAATTGTCTTAAAAGCCTTGGTTAAATGCATGAGGAATCCAAAGCTTTGTCTAAATGCGTCTTTAATCTCCAGTTAAACACACCATTTAGCATACTTAGCATCCAAAGCTGAGCATCCTATGTTGAGTTTGTGAGCCTCCAAATATTGGGCTTCATTTCTTTATTTGCACACCAACCAAAGTTGGTTTCTTCATGCTCGCGATTTCCAATTTTTTCCCGAAACGCCCCTATGTTTCCCGGAACACTTTTGCATGATCAAGACTTGCTCTTATTAGCCTCGTGAACTTGGATGAATGCTAATTTAGCGGGAAAAAGTTACCGAATGCTTTATTTCCTACAAAATGTAATGAAAACACCTAAAACACAGAATTAGCTCACAACCACATTAAAAGAAGTGCAATAATCAAATAAACCGAGCTAAAATAGGGAGTTAAACTATATATATGTAAAATGGACTCATCATCCACCTTTGCGGATGCTCTGAAAGAGATGCAGAAGTGAGGAAGAAAATTGTAAACATAGAAGTGAATTTTATGGAATAAGGGGTGATATGTTTTTTTTTGCAGCTGTAAAATTATAGTTCTTATACGGATGACATTTGACTCATTTGGTCAATGCACTTATTGTAACGAAAATTAAAGCAACAACGTAGCTACATCGGGTAACATAAGTGTGTTGATGGCGTACGGAAGACTGAACACAAACTTCAACTTCAACATCTACTACTTCCTTGAAAGGAGGATCGGCGCTAGCCAACTGAGCGAACAATTATCTTCTCTTGTTTATCAAGTGAGTTTCGAAGGAGTACCTGCAACAAGACACAAACTGTGTCTCGGAGATTCATCCCGACCCCTTGGCTATGAGACACATCATTTGAGAACCAACGAGACCCTTTAGGCATCGAGAGTGAGCAAAGTGCACTTACGCCGCTAGGACGTAGACAAAAAAGGCGGAAGGCAGACGACAAAGGCCTGCCTAAAGTGGAGAGAAAACTCCTAAACTTTGGAAAACAATCACTGCGGACAAAAAACTTATGGCCAAGAAATACGAGTAAGTAGATAGGTAACAACCCCCTAACTAAAACCATCTCATAAGGCCGGAGAGAGATGGGCACAACACAAACCTAATGCGATGTTATAATCATCATTATTAACCCCTTACTAATCTTAACACCATGAGATTCAAAAGGTGTAAAGAAACTATTATTTAAATAATAGAACGAGATAGATTTAAACTGCAGGAGAAACGATAAGATAAACAAAAGCCTCAAATAAATGCAACTTATATGAAGCAACATTTAGATTTTAGATGATAACCACCGCTTCCAACACACCTATCATCACAGACCACCCCATATCCACACAATCAAGGGCACCATTTTCGTACTAACTAATCAATATCGAATACCAATTAAATCCAAAACAACACAGGGACGAGAATCGCCTCGGTGATATGTTGATTTCCAAAAGTATACTAATAAGATTTTGGTCCACTAAAATCTAATCCAGGTACCCAAAAACCGTATAACGATGGGTACCTGAAAACCATATACCCGGTTAAAACCTGGTCATATTCGAGTAGTAAAATTTAGAGTTTACAAAAATGTGTACTCAATACTGTCGAGTACACTATTTTGCCCAACCCTATTTATGACCCATTAACTAAATAAATTATTTGTAGAAAGATATTAATCTTCACCCAACCCAAATCCGTCAACTTCGCACCGTCTTACTATCGAATCTGACCACAACTAGATTTAGCACAGTTCGAGTTTGTGTTTGTGTTTGTGTTCGTGTCATATATAAATGAGTTATCTACCCCCGCGACCCTAACCCAACCCATTTACTTAAATAGTTTATACCCCTCAACCCTAACCCAATGCCATTTTACTTTCTTATAACCTAACCCGACTTATTTAACCAATTTATTTTAAACAACTTAATTTATCTTACTTAACCCATCACCTGTCCATTTAACTCGAATGACATGTTAACCCAAGATAACCTAGTTGACCAAAATGACATGTTCAAAACCTTCCACATCTAAGATAACTTAAACTAAATGTGAAAAATACTAATACTTTTATTTTATTTTAGATGTTATGCGTTAATCTAGTAAAATGTTACATTTCAACATCTTACTTGTATATTTCTTTAGCGCCTAACCCTACTCATTTATCTTTCGTGTCAATTGAATTACTTAAATGGATCAAAATGTCTCAACTCGTTCCCGCTAATTTCGTGTCAAGTTAGTGTCGTGTTATTAGGTTGTGTCACTATCTGTCAAGTATAATCTTACTTAAGTCAGAGTTATCCGTCATAAGCTTAAGACATGTCAAATGTCATCTCACTTGTGTACATAAAACAAACCTTTGAATTATCTTATTCCTCTTGCATCTGTATATTTCACCGATCTTAAACTTAAAACGTAGAGCAAAACCCGACAATTGTCACCTCTACGGCTCTCTCTACCTGTAGGTAGAGCTGGCAAG
>JAIUZE010000423.1:0-54150 GCA_022085475.1 Heliosperma pusillum
ACTCATACATTCCACTGCAGTATGCCCCATAGTACCACATCCTTCACAGGTTGGCTCTTGTTGAACCATGGCATGAACCGTTTGCTTATTTTCCAAGGACTTTGAAGTTTGTAACTCGGCAATTTTGGCAGTTAATGCCTCTAACTGAGCTGCAACTGCATTATCCGGACCTCCTCTCCTCACATTACCCCTAGGATTCCCATACTCGGCATTGTGAGTAGCCATCTCATCAATTAACTTCCAAGCATTGGCATCCGTAGTATTATTTTGGAATCTCCCATTGGCAGCAGAATCCAACAAATTCCTCTGATCATCATATAACCCATTATAAAATTGGTTGCATAAGAACCAAGTATCAAAACCATGATGTGGAATGGACTTGACAAGCTTTTTGAAGCGAACCCATGCCTCATTAAAGTTCTCTTGGGGACCTTGCTTGAAACTTGTGATTTGACTTCTAATGGCATTGGTTTTCTGTGGCGGAAAATATCTTTTGTAAAATGCAAGAGCCAAAGAATTCCAATCGGTGATGCCAAGCGAAACCATATCTAACTCACTCAACCAATCTTCTGCCCCGTCTCGTAGTGAAAAGGGAAACAACACTAACTTAATCTGATCTTGTGTGACTCCAGCCGTTAGAGGAATAGAGCAACAATAGTTAGTGAATTTCTCCATATGCTTAGCAGGATCCTCAGTAGGGCTTCCTCCAAATATATTTCGCTCCACCAAAGAGATATAAGATGGACGAATCTCAAAAGTACTATTACCCGTAGTAGGGAGTTGAAATCCCTTGGGAATAGATGCAACGGTAGGCTCCGAGTGGCTGGCTAGAGTAGGCATGGTTGTAGTAGGTGCAGAAATAGGTGTATCCTCTTCTAAGGATGGTTTTTCTGCGACGAATTCGGCGTAAAATGTTTCAAGCGTACTCAAGTCTTCCGCTTCTTGAATTTCCTTCCAAAAGTTTCGTCTAGACCGGAGAGTCTTCTCTGGTTCGAAATCGTAGGGCACGAGAACGGACCTAGAACACCTGGGCATAAACAAAAACTAAAGAAAAGGATGAGAACGGTCTCAAGGAACTTAGGTTCCCTGAGACGAAAAAGGCAAACTAAGTAGAAACAAACAGAAAACTGTTGCCTCCCCGGCAACGGCGCCAAATTTGATAAGGTTAAAGTCGCGTCTCCTTAATCAAAGTAAACCTAAGTCACAACTAACTAATAGTCAGCGGTAAGCAAGGTATCGAATCCACAGGGAGGCGGTAGTATTCTAATCTGTTAAACTAGGTTTGTCTCTTAAGTAACAATTTCTGGGTTTTGATTGTGGTTTCTAAACTACAAGCAATTAATAACAACAACTAAAAGTAAACAATAACAACTAATAATAATAACAAACTAATAATAAACAATAACAAACTAATAAGGTTGAAAACAATTAGATTAAAAGTTTAGCGTCACAGGTTCACTAGGATTATTGTCCAGGGGTAAGGATGTAGTCAACTATCATGCATTAAAGTTATCTAAGGTCACAAGATCGGTCGATTCAATTATGCCCTTTAGATCTACAATTTAACATGCGATCGCTATCATTAAACGAGTTCTATTCAATTATCGTAGCCTATCTTAGTCTTAACCCGGTCGGTGTCAATCCTAATTCGCGAGACTAGTTAATTAATCCTGGCAAGTAATCAAGCAACTAGAATTAAAACGATAATCAAACGATAACCATGCAATTGCAATTCAATCAATTAATCTACCCCTTCTAACAATCCTAGATCCCCTTTCAACCCTAGAAAGGAATTTAGCTACTCATAACAATATAAACAACAACAATAATAATTAAAGTAAACATGATTAACAATTATTAAAGGATGAATAAAGAATAATTAAAGAACTAGAAGACAATTAAATAAATAACTAAGAAAGATTGAAGAATACCGATTACAAGATGAACTAAAGACAATCGTCTTTGATGAATAAAATCCGGAGGCAAGCAAACTAAATTAGGGTTTCTAATTTAAAGCAATAAAGCCTTGAAAAGCATAAGAAAGCATGTGAGACAAGCTTTCCTTTTATAATACAAAAATCTAATTAATTAGGTTAAAGTTTAGGAAAATAAGAAAAAGTCGTCGAAAAACAAGGTTGCTCGATCGAGCAAGGGTATCTTGCTAGATCGAGCAACCTTCAGACCGACTCGATCGAGCAAGTATAGTTTGCTCGATCGAGCAGACCTTCTTTTGGCTCGTTTCTTCGATTTTATTCATTTCTTCTCTTTTGTTCTCGATTCCCATGCCTAACCTTCTACGATCCGACTCCGCCATGCTTCATATCTACTAAAAAAGCTCCAAATGCATCCAATCTGCATTAAAACATAATAGAACGGCAGAATCGATATTCTAGCTAAAATAGCATAGAAATAAGAAAGGAAAGACGGTAAATCGAGTTATATGTGTCTAAGGGAAGCATAAAATATGTATATAAATAATATGCCCCTTTTAAGATCTCTTTTAAGATCTCTTACAATACACATAAGGATAAATGGTCTCTTAATGAGTTAATGACCATGTTTGTTCAAGAGGAAGGGAGGTTGTTGATGGAGGAGGGCGAAAAGGTGAACCTAAATATTGGTACTAATAAAGAATCTACTAGTACTAAGAATGGTTACCATGAAAGGGTAAGATATCGGTTGAGCCAACCATTAAGAAGGAGTCTTCGTGTTACTTCTGTAAAAAGAAGGGACATATGAAGAAAGACTACATTAAGTTCAAGGCATGGCTTAAAAAGAAAGGTAATTTTCATGCGTTTGTTTGTTATGAATCTAATATGGTTAATGTTAATCATAATACTTGGTGGATTGACTCTGGTACCATAATCCATGTTTCGAATACCTTGCAGGGTATGGCAAACCTGCGGAAACCAATGGCAAGTGAAAGCTCTATCTATTCAGGCAACCAGATGAGCTCGAACGTGGAGGTCGTAGGGACGTGCAGTTTAATTTTGAGTAGTGGTTTTATTTTAGTTTTGGATAAGACGTTTTATGTTCCGAATTTTTCTCGGAATTTAATTTCAATTTCAAGGCTTGTACCTTTCGGGTTTACCTTTAATTTTTCGAATTCTGGTTTCAGTATTTGCAGAAATTCTAAAGTTATTGGTCATGGTATTTTTTCTAATAATTTGTATCGTCTTTATTTACAAAACGACACCACTCAAAATACTATGCATGTTAATACTGGTTTACAAAGATGTATTATGAATGAGGAGTCCTCTATGTTGTGGCACCGGAGATTGGGACACATCTCCATTGAGAGAATTAAAAGATTGGTAAAGGAAGGGGTACTTGGTACTTTAATTTTTACCGATTTTGATACATGTGTTAGTTGCATTAAGGGAAAGCAAACTAACAAATCTAGAAACGGTGCTAAGAGGAGTTCTGACCTATTAGAAATCATACACACGGGTATTTGTTGTCCGGACATGAACGCTAATGATCAGAAATATTTTATCACCTTTATTGATGATTATTCACAGTATATGTATATCTACTTATTACATCGTTCCAAAGACGAAGTTTTTGATGCTTTTAAATTGTTTAAAGCTGAAGTAGAGAAACAATGTGGTAAGCACATTAAAATCGTAAGATCAGATCGAGGTGGTGAGTACTACGGTTGATACACTGAGGATGGACAAGCACCTGGTCCATTGCTAAATATCTTCTATAAAATGGGATTGTTGCCCAATACACTATGTGTGGTTCTCCGGATCAGAACGGTGTAACAGAAAGAACAAATCGGAGGTTAATTGAAATGGTGCGTAGTATGAGAAGTAATGTTAAACTTCCATCATTTTTGTGGGTATATGCTTTAAAGACGGTTGCGTATATATTAAACCGGGTTCCTTCCAAGGCCGTCTCAAAGACGGCTTTTGAGTTATTCAAAGGTTGGAAACCGAGTTTGGAACATATACGCATTTGGGGATGCCCTTCTGAGGTGAGAAGTTACAACCCACAAGAAAAGAAACTAGGTCCAAGGACTATTAATGAGTATTTCATTGGATATGCCGAAAAGTCCAAGGGTTATAGGTTCTATTGTCCGTCTCATAGCACTAGGATTGTGGAATCAAGAATGCAAAATTTCTTGAGAATGACTTAATCAGTGGGATTGATAATTTATGAGAAGTTGAACCTGAAAAGGATCAACATGAAGCTTCAATTCACCCTCTGTTTTAAGTGACATGTTGATTATTGTTCACGGTCCTCAAGACCAACCACAAGTTCAACAATCAAATACAGAAATTCCACAAAATGTTGATCAGAATATGGTAGATCATGAGGAGGAAGAAGTTCATCATGAGAATGAACAAATTCCAATAAGAAGTTCTACTAGAGAAAGACGATCAGCTATTCCTAATGACTATGTTACGTATCTACAAGAATCGTATTGTAATGTTGAAGCTGATAATGATCCTTTGTCGTTTTCATAAGCCATAAGTTCTACAGATTCAAACTTATGGATGGATGCTATGAAAGATTAGATGAACTCTATGGCTTATAATCAAGTTTGGGATCTCGTCGATTTGCCTGGTGGTGTAAAAATCATCGGATGCAAGTGGGTCTTTAAGACTAAGAAAGACTCACTTGTCAACATCGAGAGACATAAGGCAAGACTCGTTGCTAAAAGGTTCACTCAAAGAGAAGGAATCGACTACACGGAGACTTTCTGTCCAGTATCAAAGAAAGATTCCCTTCAAGTGATCATGCCATTAGTAGCTCATTTTGATTTCGAGCTACATCAGATGGATGTGAAAACGGCATTTCTGAACGACAATTTAGAGGAAGAGGTTTATATGAAACAACCTGAAGGATTCCCCTCTAAAGATGGTGAGCATTTGGTTTGTAAGCTAAATAAATCCATATAAGGTTTGAAACAAGTTTCTCGCCAGTGGTATAAAAAGTTTCATGAAGTGATTTCTTCATTTGGTTTTGAGGAAAACATCATGGATCAATGCATATACCTTAAGGTCAGTGGGAGTAAGATTTTTTTCCTTGTGTTATATGTGGATGACATTTTGCTAGCAACCAATGATAAAGGGTTGTTATATGAGGTGAAACAATTTCTTTCAAACAACTTTGGTATGAAAGATATGGGCGAGGCATCTTATGTCATTGGCATTAAGATCCATAGAGATAGATCTCGAGGCATTTTGGGTTTGTCTCAAGAGGCTTATATCAACAAAGTACTTGAAAGATTCAGGATGAAAGATTGTTCACCGAGTGTAGCACCTATTTTGAAAGGTGACCAATTCAGTTTAGACCAGTGCCCAAGGAATGATTTTGAAAAGGAACAAATGAAAAATGTTCCTTATGCTTCAGCTGTTGGCAGCATTATGTATGCTCAAGTGTGTACCAGACCTGGCATTGCATATTTTGTTGGAGTATTAGGAAGAGATCAGAGTAACCCCGACATTGATCACTGGAAGGCTGCAAATAAAGTGTTGTGATACCTTCAAGGTACTAAATATTACATGCTTATGTATAGACGGACTGATAATCTTGAAGCGGCGGGGTACTCCGACTCAGAATTCGCTGGCTGCATTGATTCACTAAAATCCACATCAGGATATGTGTTTATGCAAGCTATCGGAGTTGTTTCCTGGAGGAGTACGAAACAAACATTGACAGAGACTTCTACTATGGAGGATGAGTTCGTTTCTTGTTTTGAGGCTACCTCACATGGTGTATGACTGAAAGGTTTCATATCTAGACTAAGAGTTGTTGACTCTATTAGTCATCCTATTCGAATGTATTGTGATAATTCAATTGCAGTATTTATGGCTAAGAATAATAGGAGTGGAAGTCGAAGTAAACACATCGACATCAAATATTTGGCCATAAAAGAACGTGTTCAAGAAAAGAAAGTGATCATAGAACACATTAGCACTGAATTAATGATTGCTGATCCCTTGACTAAAGGCATGCCACCTAAATGTTTCAAGGGTCATGTAGTGAATATGAGACTTGGTTCCATAATGTGATACATTTATTTGTTGTATTAAAAAATTTCATTTATTTGAATATTTTCTCATTTCGGATTATGTACGTACATACTTTAGTTATTTCTTTATTTGTTTTTATTGAGAAATATCATTATGTTTTGACCTAGGGTAAACATATGGTTTATTCATTAAATTAAGTGTGAATGGTGAGAGACTAAGTGTATCGTAATACAAGGAAGATTAATTCTCGCTCTAATGTGATACATTTATTTGTTGTATTGAAAATTTTCATTTATTTGGATATTTTCTCATTTCGGATTATGTACGTACATGCTTTAGTTATTTCTTTATTTGTTTTTATTGAGAAATATCATTATGTTTTGACCTAGGGTAAACATATGGTTTATTCATTAAATTAAATGTGAATGGTGAGAGACTAAGTGTATCGTAATACATGGAAGATTAATTCTCGCTCTAGAGAATCCGTCGCTATGATTCGTCTTTTGCGTAAATGGGTTAAGTGGGAGAATGTTAGATTTTTCCATAATTAATTATTTGGTTTATGAAAAATCCTAAAGTATTGGCCCATTAAACTGACAGTCAAATTATGAAGGAAAACTGTCCTATTTTGCCTCCCCACTTCCCTCAGTTGACCACCACTCACTCCTCTATATTTGCAACAGATTTTTGATGGCAAAATCAGTATAAAGACAACATAATTTCTGATTAAAAGGTCACCAAAACCTACTCTCTTAAGAAAATATACACCATCTAAATCAGTGAGAAAATATACACCATAATTTCTTTTCGTTGCATGTTATTTCGTAATTTAAACATGCTATTAAGTTAAAATAACTTACAAGACCCGCCTCGAAAATCAAACAATGGGATTCGAACACCGGAGGCCGTGTGAAACAATCCCAGAGAAGAAAGGACTGTGCGAGATGGGCCGTGCGAAACCAAAACAGGGAGGTAGTGACCGTGCAAAGTTGACTGTGCATAACTCTTTGAACAGTGCGAGATGAATGGCATTTTTCTAGATTAACTTGGTCATTCTTGACCACTTTTGTCACCTGATGTAGTAGGGACTTTTTCTTTTGCCAAGTACTGGGTACTTGTTTGTTTTTGTTGGGTCTTATTTGAGAGACAGTGTGAGTCTTTTTGGTAATTTGAGTGACAAAAATAAGGACTATATATAATCCTCTAACCCAAAAAGAAGGGAGGGCCTCAGTTTTCAGATTTTATTTAGAGTTCATATGTAGTTTTCTCTCAAATATTACTCAATTAATTTAGTTTAGAGTAGATTAATTATAGTCCAAGTTCATATCTTTTTGGGTTACAAGACTAACTCTACCATAATTATATCATTTCCATTCAAAGTTTGGTATTTAATTTCTTATTTCTCTTTGTTATTGTTACTTACATTTATTGTTATTTATTCTTCTATTTTAGTTAATAGATTAGTTCAAAGTTTTAATCTTTATTACTTAGTCACATGTTTAGAGTAATTATTAGTATGTTTAGAGTTAATTTGTTCATGATTAGTGAGTAGTTATCTCACTAGGGTTCGATTAATCCCTAACATGCCAAGTTTATTTGATTGAATCTCATAATTAATTAGTTGTTGGATAGTTATTTGGGTCAATTATAGGATTTGAATTTTATTATGTTTTATTTGGGATTGTTGTTGACTTTCGACCCTTGACCGTCGGCGAGAGTTGGCTAGGTTGAGTGTCGGCTCACTCCATCTAGACTAGTTGTCGACTTAGGTTGAATCCGGGAGGGAGAACCTAAGAAGGGTGCCTTTAATTGTCGGTTCGAACTTTACCTTTAGGAAAAGGATTGGGATGACCGAGAAGATAACGCGGATTATTGACCTTAACCTTTGTCGGGGTACATGGGAATGGGCCCATTTTAGTGGACCTTGCCTAAGATAGGGGATTCCGACTCACGAACCCGGGAGGGAGGTGATCGAGATGGCTCACGTCCTAACGCGAACCCGGGAGGGAGGTGTTAGGCAACCCGAGAGGCGTTTTTCTCTAAACAACAACCTACTGACTTGTTGACGGGATTCGTGAGAGTAAATAAGGCATGTTAGTGGATAAAATTGGACCCTAGACCTTTCTTTATTATTTAATCCGCTATTTCTATTAATTATTTAGTTATTCTAGTAGACTTACTTAGTCATTAGCTTAGTTACTTAGTTTAATTTAACCTTTTTTCTTGATTTGCGCTGCGTAGCTAGCTTGTAATTTGAGACGTGCTAGTACTCGACCGTGACCTCCCTGTGGATCGACCTCGACTACCGCTACTACATTAGCTTAGTTGAGTTTATAAATTTGTTTTGACCGGGGGAAGGCGACAAAAAACCCCGCGTCACTATCTCGCATCAAACATCATAACCCCACCCTTGACCCCACCCAAAACTACCATAAACCCACCCTAACAAAACTTCAGCATCCGAACATCCATACCTCCCTACTATTTAACATCCATATTTTGTGCGCTTTAACTACATCGTTGTGCAAATCTTGGCGACTCATAACTAAAAGAGAAATGGTGGCGTACAAAAGTGGTTGCACAAAGTTTGTGCCAGTAAGTCTGATGAATTCAGTGAATTCTTGTAAAACTCCATTAATGGAGGAAACTAAGCTTCAAGCTTTGGTTGTTGAGAGAGAATTTATCTCAAGTAAAAACTAAATAAAAGTGAATTTTTATTTCAATCAGTAAAATGAAGTAATTACAATCTGAGAGGAATAATTATGTTTATATACAACAAGCAATTCAGTTACATCAGTCAACACTTCTAACAACCTATATTTGACCTGTAACAGAATTGTAACAGAATTGTAATGCAGTTAGTTGGGAGCTTATAGAGACTGATGCAGTGAGCTGGTGTTACACCGGAGCACAATGACAGCAGCAGCTCAATGACAGCAGCAGCATATCAGTATCCTTAACACCCCCTCCTCAAGTTGGAATGGGAGGAAACTCGAGCAGTCCCAACTTGTCAACAAAAAACTTGTGTTGCTGCTCCCCCAAAGCTTTAGTGAAGACATCAGCAATTTGTTGAGAGCTAGAAATGTGTGAAGTGCAGATCAAGCCTTCTTCTATTTTCTCTCTTATGTAATGACAGTCTAGCTTTAGGTGTTTTGTACGCTCATGAAAGACAGGGTTGGCTGCAATATGCTGAGCAGCCTTGTTATCACAATGCAATGTAATAGGTTTGGGAACATGTAGCTGTAATTCCATGAGCAATTCATTCAACCACACAATTTCACTAGATGTTTGACTCATACTCCTGTATTCAGATTCAGCAGATGATTTGCTAACAGTAGTTTGCTTTTTTGTTTTCCATGAGACCAAAGAATGACCTAGAAAAACACAATAGCCTGTCAAAGACTTCCCTGAATATGCACAGGTCCCCCAGTCAGCATCACAGTAGCTGTGAAGTTGGCAATCAGATTGGGAGGGGTAAAATAAACCAAGGTTTGCAGTCCCCTTTAGGTATCTGATCAGATGCAGAGCTGCCTGTAAGTGAGGAAGCCTAGGTTCAGTCAGAAATTGGCTAAGTTGTTGGACACTGTAAGAAATATCAGGCCTGGTAAGGTTAAGATACAACAACCGTCCAATAATTCGTCTGTAAAGATCAGGCTGCTGCAAGACTTCCCCTTCATCAACAGTTAAACGTAAACCAGTGGGAAGAGGAAACTTTGCTGGTTTACTGTTCTCCATTTGAGAGTCTTTGATGATGTCAGTCACATATTTCCTCTGATTGAGAAGAATACCTGTGGAAGATCTGGCAATTTCTATGCCTAAGAAGTACCTCAGAGGACCAAGATCTTTGATAGTAAAAGCTTTGTCAAGCAGTTCCTTAATGTTGGCTATATATGCTTCATCATTACCTGTGATTACCAGGTCATCAACATAAACTATAATCACCGTGAATGAACCAGTATCCTTTTGCCTTGTGAACAAAGAATAATCAGATTTGGACTTAACAAAGTCATTTGAAAGGAGGAACTTTGACAATTCCAAGTTCCATTGCCTTGAGGCTTGTTTTAACCCATATAAGGATTTTTTTAACAAGCAAACATCATCAGGATGGCCTGCTGTATAGCCTTCTGGTTTTTTCATAAAAACTTCTTCATCCAAAAAACCATGGAGAAAGGCATTATTAATATCTAACTGATGCAAAGGCCAATGTCTTATGGCTGCTAAAGCAATGACAACTCTTACAGTGGTGAGTTTTGCAACTGGACTGAAAGTGTGTTTATAGTCCTTTCCTTCTATCTGACTAAATCCTTTAGCAACAAGCCTTGCCTTGTATCTCTCAACTGAACCATCAGGATTGAACTTGATTTTATACACCCATTTGGCTCCTATGGCTTTCTTGCCAGGAGGAAGTTTAGTAAGCACCCAGGTATGATTTTTATCTAATGCATCAAGCTCCTTTTGCATGGCTTGGATCCAGTTAGGATCATCCTTAGCCTGCTTATAACAAGAAGGTTCATAGAGCTGTAGTATATTGGCACAAGAATGCTGAAAATCTGAAGAATAACCCTCCAGATTAATTATGTCACAGAGTGAAGGGTGGGGATTGCTCTGTTGAGCAAGATTAGCAGAACCATGAGAAGTATTAGATAGGAGAGATGGAGGAATCCCTTTACAAAGATATCCTTGGATTTTAGTGGACAAGTATCTTGTCCTAGTAGATTGTCTAATTGGAGAAACAGTAGTGGTATTATGTGATGTAGTAGTACCAGTGTCTGGTGGAACAGTAGCAGCTGCAGGGGCAACCTGAGGGCTAGGTGGAGTGATATCAGCACAAGGAGAGGAGTGGGAAAGAATGACAGGTGCTGAATTGGGTTGAGAAATAGCAGGATGTTGTAGTGCATCCTCATGAAGATCATGAGGAAAAGAAACAGACACAGGAAAACTACCTGTTTGTCTTAAACCAGGTTCATGCTGATAATGAGGACTATATGGAAAGATATTCTCTTGAAAAAATACATCCCTGCTCATAATGACTTTGTGAGTATCTAGATCATAAAGTTTATATCCCTTTTGATCAAAAGGATATCCCAGAAACAAACACCTTATAGCCCTATTTTCAAATTTGTCACCAGTCTTTTGAGCAGCATAACAAAGACAACCTATGACTTTCAAATGTGAATAGTCTGGTGTTCTATCAAAAAGAACCTCAAAAGGAGTCTTCCAGCCCAGAACTGCAGTAGGTGATAGGTTTATTAAGTGTGTGGCAGCTAAAACCATATCTCCCCAAAACTTCTTTGGTAGAAAAGCCTGAATTCTTAATGCCCTAGCCACCTCAAGGAGATGCCTATGCTTCCTCTCAACCTTCCCATTTTGTTGAGGATTCCCTGGGATAGATTTTTGATGAAGAATACCATGGGAGGCAAGCATAGTATCACATTCTTTTTGTACAATCTCAGTGCCATTGTCACTTCTTAAAATCTTGACAGTGGCCTGAAATTGGTTCTTGACATAGGCCAAAAAATTTGCTAGAGTGTGGACAATGGTTTCTTTGTTTTTAAGCAAAATTGTCCACGTGACCCTACTAAAATCATCCACAATAGTAAGGAAATATGTGGCCCCATTCAAAGATTGGACTCTATATGGTCCCCAAAGATCCACATGAATTAAAGCAAAAGACTGAGTAGTAACAGTGCTACTAATAGGAAAGGGTAGCTTGTGATGTTTAGCAAGCAAACAAGTGTCACAATGAAACTGTTTTTTATTTTTCATTAAATGTGAACATGGTAGTACATGCTGCATAGTGCTCAAAGAAGAATGACCTAGCCTAGCATGTAACAAAGCTAATTCATCAAAGCCAACAGTGGTTGAAGTAGAAGTAACATTACAAGTCTTATTAGCTGACAAAGAAGAATTATTTGTTGTGTGAAATTGATAAATCCCTGCAAGCTTGTTCCCTGAACATAGGATAGCTTCAGTGGAAAGGTCCTGAATTTGGAAATGAGTAGAAGTGAAATTAGCACAAAGGTTGCCATCACTTAGTAATCTACCAAGAGAAATGAGATTGTGTTTAAAATCTGGTAAAAAAAGAACATTGTGAAGGGTGATTTGGGATGTGAAAGGGACAGTACCAACATGCTTAACAAATTTAACCTGTCCATCAGGTAAAGTGATAGCTATTGGTTTAATCAAGGATCTGAAGGAAGTGAAAAGATGAAAATTATAGATCATATGGTCTGATGCACCTGAGTCAAGAATCCAATTAACAGAATTACTAGGAGGAAGTGGAAAAGTAACAGTAGAAGCAAGAATCATACCTGCAAAACTCTGTTCAGGAGTAGGAACAGAAGATTGCAGTTTAAACAACTCTTTCGCCACAGCTTGAACAAAAGCAGGGTCAGAAGAATTGAAAGCAGCTGGCTGAGTTTGTTGAGATATCTCACAGGGAGTGTCATCAACATATTCAGTGAACTCTGCAACATTTGCTGCAATCCTGCGAGATCCAGCAGCAGCATAAGGAGGCTTTCCTCGAGGATAAGACTGCTTTGGCTTTAGTAACTTGTTTGCAGTCCAGCAGTAATCAATGGTGTGACCTGATTTGGAGCAATGAGTACAAAAATAGAGAGGTTTATCACTCTTAGGTCGTTTAGAATCTCTTTGCCACACATTAGAACCTCCTGGGAAAGTATAGGGTTTAGCCTGGGTTTTGGCAGCATTTAGAGCAATTTCACCTTGAACATAACCAGCTTCTTCATCAGTAATTTGTTTCTGTACTTCAGCTTGATGTACTTTAGCAAACGCCTGATTAACTGAAGGTAATGGATCCATAGCTAAAATCTGGCCTCTCAAATGTTCATGCTTCTTGTGTAATCCCATCAGAAAATCAATCAGATTATGTGCATTGTCTCTTTCAACAATCTTTTTAAGAAGAGCACATGCACACTTAACTATTGCACCACAATCACATTGAGGCAATGGATCCAAAGCACGCATATCTTCCCAAATAGAACGAAGTTTAGCATAATACTCAGCTACACAAGCATCACCTTGAGCAATATGAATGACATCTTTACGCAATTGATAGAGGAAAGGTGCATTAGACTGATTATACCTCTCATTAAGTTCATCCCAAAGCTGTTTGCTAGAAGAAACATAAGACAGTCCTTCAGCAATTTGCTCAGAAAGAGAATGAAGAATCCAGCGCATAACAGTGTAATCTGTACGAATCCAGTCATTGTAATTAGCATGAGTTTCTGCAGGTTTAGGAAATTCGCCATTGATAAATCCAAGCTTATTCTTAGTAATAAGCGCAATACGAAGATTCCTTGACCAATGCAAAAAAGATTTGCCAGAGAAAACTTGCGGAATGATCTGTAATGCAGCTTGATCAGCATTAGTCAAATGAAGCGGATCTTTGTAAACTGAAGTATAAACTGAATCAGGCATGACGAAGAAAAATGAAAGAGGAAGAAAAAACAAAATTGTGATTTTGCGTTTTGTAGTTTGGGAAAAAACTAAAAACAGAGAAAAATGATGAAATTTGCAGCGGAATTATGAATTTTGAATGAAATAGGATCAAAACTTTGTCTGATACCATGATGAATTCAGTGAATTCTTGTAAAACTCCATTAATGGAGGAAACTAAGCTTCAAGCTTTGGTTGTTGAGAGAGAATTTATCTCAAGTAAAAACTAAATAAAAGTGAATTTTTATTTCAATCAGTAAAATGAAGTAATTACAATCTGAGAGGAATAATTATGTTTATATACAACAAGCAATTCAGTTACATCAGTCAACACTTCTAACAACCTATATTTGACCTGTAACAGAATTGTAACAGAATTGTAATGCAGTTAGTTGGGAGCTTATAGAGACTGATGCAGTGAGCTGGTGTTACACCGGAGCACAATGACAGCAGCAGCTCAATGACAGCAGCAGCATATCAGTATCCTTAACAAAGTCGATTTGGGTTTAGAAAGTGATATGGTGGTAGGAATTGTAAGGGGTGGTTAGTAATAAAAAAACAAAAGAATGATTATTGGTAAGAGGGCTTGTGGCGAGAATGGAAGTCAAAAGAATGGTTATTGGAAAGAGTGGTGGTACAACGTGGGCGAGACAAAGAATTAGCGGTGGTGCGATGAGGACTAGGCAAAAGTTGGTGGTGGTGGTGACACGAGGTTGCAGTCAGTGGCGGCTAAAACCAGGCGCGGGCTGAGCGCGTGAACTGGGCCTCCAATTTTATGGGCCTCATGTTCGTATTATACTATTATATGTCAAAACAATAGTAATATAAATAACAACTTATATTCTCATCACTAGTCGTGTGATAGTGCAGTGGTTGAACTACGCTTTATCAGTCAAAGCCACCCGAGTTCAACCCTTTGAAATAAACATTTTTACAGATTATTCGAGACGCCTCTGATTGCAGTGGTGTGAGTGGTGGTGTGATGAAGAAGTGGTTAGGTGGTTGATAATCATCTACAAATTCTTATTTATCAGATCATGGGTACATTTTATCGTAAAACTGTCACATTTTTCTATCACTAATAAGGATTTATGTTTTGTTATATTGTTTGGAGTTGGGACTTTGAAAGATGTCTCATCGTATATTTGTATAAGACAAGTTTATCTTAATCCGTACAACTGAAATCAAACAGAATAACATAACTAACAATGTAAATATTATGTATTGAAAAGTGACTGCATTTGACATGAAGTGTAGCTCCGTAGTATAAACCTCAAATTACAAACGAGTGCTGATACTTAGGTGCACTACTAGAACGATACCAAAAAACTGATCCGTCAGTAAGAACTTTGATGGGTTCCTTTGGCTTCGTTGACATCTTTCTAATCTGTTGAAATTTCTTCGTAATCTGTCATCAAACCAAATAAATCCGTCAGTAAGAAATTACATATATACTGTCTTAATCTCACGATTTTGAATTACAAATACGTTGCACAATCTAGATTATACTTACTTTGTCATTTCGAGCCTTGTTTGGGTTCTGCTTCTTGTAAGAAAATTTGGATCGAGGAGGAGCGATGATGTAAGTCGTAGACGATGGCTCGGGTATTTGGGCTCGTGACTTTAAATTTAATTTCTCTATCTTCCGTTGCTCCCTACACAAACAGAATTGTACCGTCAGTCAACTATCATATCATATTTTTATAAAGATGATTTACATAGATAGGTATAGTTGAATAAGGTCGGGTTTGAGTAGTAACTTACGATATAGAATCATAGCGTTCAAGCTGACATTCCAAATCGTCTTTAGCAACTGCAGCTTTCTTTATTGTTGGCCTAATACATGGCCTCTTGGGCATTCTTTCGACATTAGTAGCTCTCGCATCCTCCATTCTTGTGCTGATGTTATATATGCTACGACTCTGCGAAAATAACACAAAACAATGTTAATCCACCTGATTAAATAGGTTTAACTATATCAGATGACGCGTAATTTAATGTGTTAAACTTACCCATTTATACACCAAATCACTGGCAAGTTTCTGATTTGAAGCGGTCTCTTCACCCGACTGTGACAAGAACATTATAGCCTTTCCGAGTCCACTGCTCTTCAATTGCTCTTTAACAAAGTCTTGACTTACATCAAATTGGAACTGCAATTATATCACCAAAACAACATTCTTATAAGAAACCGCATAAAACAGAACCATACCATTAACAACATAATTTTAATTAAATTACTCAATATTTACTTACCTTGTCAGTTAAAATCATTAAAATAGCTCGACGAATATTGATATTAGGAAGACTACCATCAGGGAGGGGTTCAAGCCAATTCTTGAGAAGAGTAAAGATGCCATGATCGATGAATGTATTCTGCAAGTACTTCTTAGAAAGAGTCTGAATCAAAAGAGGGAGTTTCTTGAGCTTGTGAATGCAGGGTTTCGACTGTTGGTTCAAAGCGATGTCGTCTTCAAAGGCTAATTCAAATATCGCCATATATTGCTCCACAATTGCCGCGTAATCTTCTTCTGGTTTTTTCTCGATTTTAGGTTGTTTCTTTCTTTTTGCATCATTCAACTGTTAAGAATTAATTATAGAATGATTTAGCAAACAGAGTTTTAATTGGGAAATCAGAGAATTAAAAACAATTGAAAACAATAAATGAAACATATAACAAGTTGCTTGAAAAATACCAGAACAATGTTAGGGTCAGCAACAATACTCATCAACAGCTCGTTCATCTCATCATCAGCGTTATCGCGTTCCGCATCCTTAGAACTCATCATCCTACAATTCATCATCTTACTCTTAAAACTCTTCTTAATCTTGGAAGTTGGAAGTATGAGTGTCGTATATTTCTTTTTCTTTTTGTTGGTAAAATTAATTTGGAATTTGTGGGAGAAACAATAGACCGCCTTAACAAAAGTGCTTGAGCATCAAGCTAAGTTAATCATGAGTTTTGGCGCAATGTGTTTCTTTTCAAGTATTTAGTTAATTAACGGTAACATAAGTCGGTTTTATGGAAATATTGGAAACGCGTAGGAATTAACTAGGATTCTACCGGTAGAATAAGGAAAGTATATTTTTTTTGGTAAATAACCCCATGTAGTAGAGCGGGCAAGTGACCCGATTGAACGACCCGAATGAACCCGAGCAGATTCGCCAGATAGAATCTGAGAAATTTTTCGAACTGAAATTGACCCGACCGAACCCTGATGGCGATCTGTAACCCGACGCAACCTGAACCGACCCGATATTGAACTGATTAATGATAACTTGACCATTATTTAGCTTAATATGATCAAAATGAAATTGATTTAGTGTTTAGGTTTGATACGTTTCACTTAATAATGAAGTAACTAAACCAAATAATAGTTAATAAATATCTATAAGTAATGCGATAAAGAAACCGGGCCCGATAATGAGCCGACCGAACCTGATACATCATTTGACCTAAAATGACCCGAATCGATAACGACCTGAACCCATCCCGACTCCACCGAAAGGGTAGGCTGACCCAACCCGACTTGAGCCAACCTAAACCCAATCCGAATGTCTCGTTTGCCCACTTAATTCTTTTTTAACTCAAAATCTTAACACCAAAGTTTGTGAACAATTGATTTGCAGTAAATGGATTGTACATCTAATGTACTACCACAGATAATTTAGTTTTTGAGCTTTCAATTAAAGTTTTTGAGTGTAGTATTAAAAATTATAAATTTTAATAAAAAATTTTTGAGTTAATTAATTTGAACATTAAAGTCAAAAAAATTACAATAAAACTCAAAATACATCACATATAAGATTTAAAATGTAATTTATAAACTTTAAAAGTTTCGAAAAAAATGCATAAAAACTCAAATTCATATTAGTCTGAGGTAGTACATCTGATGTATAATACTTTTTCCCATTGATTTGAGGTTGTAGAGATTCAATTGATTTGGGGTTTTAATAAGCAATGGCGGCGTGTGTGTAATTAGTTAGGATATTTTAGGTAGTTTATTTAAGCTAACGTAGTACAGTCATAACTAAATCGAGTTTTATAAAAACCGTCAGCGAAATCCAATTTCGGTGATTTGAAAATCTAACTAATCAAAACAGAGAATGAGAAGGTCGACTAGATTTTCAATGCTCGAATGCCGGTTATAAAGGTCATTAGTAAGTCAATTTGAGGTAGTGTTTGGAAACGCCAAATAAATTTCATTTTCATGTTTTCAATAGTGGAAATCAAAATTTTTGAATTTAATTCCAAATCAAATTCCAAAAGTTCATTTGGAAAGCCCGTGGAATTGGAATAGGAATTGGGCAGGACGGATTTGCGCCGAGGTCATCGAATTTTTTATTTGAAAAAAATAAATATTGTCACGATAAATAATTGCATCGTAAAAAATATCATAAATAAATATTGTCAGGAAAAATATTTGCGATTGTAAAAAATATCATAAATAAAAATCTTGAGATGAATTTTGCATAACAACAAAAAAGTAAATCCGGCTGCCAAATATTTAGTTAAATTTTTCGAAAAAATTTCGAGTGTACCTTATATTATGAGGCATTTGACTCCCTAAAAATTTTCATACTCCTAAGTTGAAATCCTGGCTCTCCCACTGGTTAGGTAATTGAAATGACTACTGGAGTATATGGTATGAAAAATTAGGGTTGGTCAAAGGAAGGGGCCAGCCCGACCTGACCTTCGGGCCACTTTCATGCCCGGCGCGACCAGCTACCAACCCGGGCTGGTTTCGGGCCTCCCTCGCCAAGCCTGTCCCATGCACCCAAAGCTCGGCCCTACCCCCCAGTCTGCCTTAGGCCCGCCCCAGCCCGCTCTCCGGGTCCCCCCCCCTTTCCTGGCCCGACCAGCTCGACCCGCTCTCCCCCAAGACTGGTGTCGGGTCCCTCACCAAGCCCGACCTGCCTCAGCTCAGCCCGTGGGTCTTACCGGCCCTAGCAGGGATTAGACATATCGTCGGATTTTAACTAGGTTGAAATTAATGAGGATTTATTACAATTCCAATTCCTAATTTTTGGAGTTTCTAACTGCTTGAAATACGGAATTCAACTCTAATTTTACGACTCCCAAACATATCATTACTTGGTTAATCTAATGTAGTTGGCCCTGGAATTCATACAGTTCAAGCTGCTGATACAACAAGTTCGACGAAAAGCTTGGAATTGATAAGGAATTGATGTTGGCTCTTTCCCATGAATGATTTTACTGAAGTTAGATGAAGGGAACAATGTATTAGAGATATTATCTCATAAGATATCGGGCTAACTTTTATTTGTTGTTTTTGTTTATCGTCAAAATGACCTCTCAATAAATATACACAAGACGTCAATACCTAGAAGTTAGAACTATAAGTTCAAACCGGATTAACATAAATGAATAGAACCTTTTATATATTGAAAGTTAAAGACATTACAATTTACACATGCTGTAGCTTTTTCCATAACTAGATTAAAACACAACAAATTAATCATTATCAGCAGGCAGCTTCACTAATCATATTTATATCCATGGTTCGATCAACGAAATTTGGCGCGGCTGTTTGCCTTCCTTGTCTTCATTTTAAGCTGTCGCAACTTCTTCGCTATCTGTCATCAAACCAACAAATCCGTCAGTAACAAATTACTCCTGCAATCAATAAGTTCTCATGGCAAATACTACTACTTGACGATTTTGGAATAAATATACTTACCTGGTCATAACGACCCTTGTCTTGGTTCATGTTGTTCTTGACAACACGGTTTGATTGAGGAGCAATGACGAAAGTCATAGGCGTTGCTTCGGGTATTTGAGCTCGTGACCTTATATTTGATTTTGCTAGCTTCCGATGCCCCCTACACAAACAGAATTTAGACTGTCAGATAATTCATAGATGGGTATAGTCAGGTGATAGGTCGAGTTTGAGTAGTAACTTACGATGAAAAATCATAGAATTCAAGTTGACGTTCCAAATCGTCACGCTCATCTTTTGCAACTGGAGCTTTCTTTGTTGGCCTAATACATGGCCTCCTGGGCATTCTTTCGACATTAGAAGCAGCTCTTGCATCCTCCATTCTTGCGCTGATGTTATATATGCCACGACTCTGCGTAAATTACACGAAACAATGTTAATTAACCTGACTAACTAAATAAGTTACTCCTAAAACCTATCAAAAGCCGCTTAATTTGGAATGTTATAACTTACCCATTTATACACCAAATCTCTGGCAAGTTTCTGATTTGAAGCCGTCTCTTCACCCGACTCAGACAAGAACATTATAGCCTTTCCGAGCCCACTGCTCTTCAATTGCTCTTTAAAAAATTCCTCATTCACATCAAATTGGAACTGCAATTGCATCACCAAACACACAACTTAGTAAGAACCTGTGATATTATATTATACAATTATAATTACAATTATTATAATAAGATTAGATAATTACCTGCTCAGTTAAGATCATTAAAATAGCTTGACGGATATTAATATTAGGAAGACATCCATCAGGAAGCGGTTCAAGCCAATTCTTGAGCAGAGTAAAGACGCCATGATCGATGAATGTCTTCTGCAAGTACTTCTTAGAAAGAGTCTGGATTAAAAGAGGAAGTTTCTGGAGCTTGTTAATGCAGGGTTTCGACTGTTGGTTTAAAGCGATGTCGTCTTCATTGGCTAATTCAAATATCACCATGTATTGCTCCACAATTGCGGCGTATTCTTCTTCTGGTTTTTTCTGGATTTTAGGTTGCCTCTTTCTTTTTGCAGGATTTGCAATTTGGGTTTGTGTTTCTTCATCATTCGACTGTTTAGAATTAATTAAACGGGGATTAGAAAACTGAATACTTCGTATTAATTAATTAGGGCATCAATTAAAACATGCTAATATATACAGTAACATATAATATAGGTTGAATTTGATTGAATTATTAGACAAAAATACCTGATCATAGTCTGATCCAGCAACAACACTCCACAACTCGTTCATCTCATCAGCGTTATCGCGACTCGTATCCTTCTTAGAACTCATGTTCGTCTTGGAATTCTTCATCTTTAAACCGTTGAATCGTAAAGCGCTTCTTAATCTTAGAACTATGAATGTAGGGTATGTGTGTTTTTTTGTTTGTGGGTGCGTAAAAACAATTTGGATTTGATGAAGAAAATAAGAGGGTGAATTATGAATATATATATACAAGAAATAGACCGCCTAAAGAAAAGAGCTTGAGGATGAAGCTAAGTTGATCATGAATTTTGGCGCAATGTGTTACAACTGTTCTTTTTTCAAATATTCAGTTAATTAACGGTAATATTATCCGATTTATGGAAATATGTTAGAAACCGCGTACAACTTGAGTAGGACTCTAGATTTCTGGTATAGTACGGAGAAGTAATAAGGAAAGTAATATTGATACACAATGATATTGGGTTAATATTTTATTTTGTTGTTAGATATTTGATGATTTTTTACTCTTTGATTTTGTAGGAAAGGAAATTTGATTGAGAATAGAAGTTGACCAACAGTTAAATTGTTAAGGTATTAGGACGGATATTGGTAGACATAAATTCATGTTTAGGACGGAGTATTTGGGTTAAGCTTATTAAGACGAGTCAAATAGTATGAATGAGACAAAAACAGAATGTATAGGAGAAGCAAGTTTGGTACGTAGTAAATGAATGTTTAAATAAACTAACGTTTTGAACGTTTTTACGATAGTATGACTCATTCTAGTTATATACCACACTTTTAGTGATTTTAATGATAACTTTAATTGTGTAATACCGAGTATAATATAATGGCTTTATTTACAAGCACAAGAAACTATCCTCTCAAATACGGAGTATGAAGTATATCCCTTATTTTAATAATCATAAAAATCATTAAAAATAATATCGGTTTTTCTTTATCTTAAAGACAGGGCTACAAATTTTGGCATCAAATGAGAAGTCTTCTTTTTTGTATCAAACGGTGTTCAAGTAACTCGAACTTGTGATGGATTATTACAATAACTTCATCATAACCACTAGATTAAAACCTCTTCAGTCTCCAATGAGAAGTCTAATCAATAAAAAATCTCGCTACACAACACTACCGCAACAACACAAATACTCGAGCAAATCCATTTCATAAAACAATTAGTCTCACTTGCGATTAGGCGACTCATCGTAAGCTTAAAACAGGTCAACCCCCCTCACAAGAAGCAAGTGGTCTGAGGGAATCTATTTGCCCTCCACTAGCCCAGTTGCCCCCCCTACTCTTACTCTTTGTGAGGGAGTCTTAAGCTCGTAAGCAATGCAATTAGAGGTAATTATCTTGTATTGTGGCTTTACATTGTCAAAAATCCTTGTGTAGAACTGCTTTACACAAGTATTATTATAAAACTGGATCTTATTAGATCTTATTTTACTTAACTAGCCATTTAAGGATGGTTACCACTTACTTTCATGAGGGTATTAAAGTAAATAGATTGCGGTTTTAAATTAAGTGTATTGCGGTTTTACATTGTAAAGGTTTTGGTTTAAATTAGGATATAGACCATTTGTTTCTATTCTATAACTCCAACAAATCATAAAAGGGCATTTATAAAATATGGACTAATTGGCAAAATTGGTGTTACAATCCTTACAAATTACGCACGAATTTTCTAAAACACTTTAAAAACGTGGATTATAGCTTCCAACCCATCAGAACTTCACTTAAATTCATCAATCTCGAAGACCCGGGCAGTACCATCCATTGCGACAGAGACTAGGAAATCTCCGCTGGCAGATATAGTAAGGGCTTGAATGACATCAGAATGCCCGTTGAAGGTTTTGACAGCGGTTTCTCCATCCGAGAGACTGTCCCACACTCGTACTTTGCCATCAGCACATCCTGTAGCGATAAACCTAGTTGTCCCGAGCCATGCCAAACATGTTACCCCACCCTGCTCAAATAACATACGAGTTCAGAGCTTGGGAAACAACCTATGTTCTGTAGAAGTGGTTACTATGTCTTTTTTTTAAACAAAAAAACACTTGTTTTTTGGTTTAAAATGAAGTGTTCAAGTATCATCAACTCATACCCATGTCGGCAAGTCCAAGTGACAAGCAAACAAGAATACAAGATAATATGATGAGTCGAAGAGACAAGGAAAGAGAGGAGACAGTAGATGAAGTGTCCAAGTGTCGGAACCATTCGTATGGTTTTGGCTTAAAATGAAGTATCCAATGACACATCCACACCCATGTTTTTGACTAAAATGAAGTGTTCAAGTGACGTATTTCTGCGCTAGTTTAGGGTGTCGAGTGTCGAACACGGGTATGCAACAAAGCGAGATAATAATAATAGGCGACAATAAACCACGCAAGAAAATAACTCAAGTCTTTTCAGTATGAAACAGGAGAAGTCATATTGAATGCCAACCTCATGTAAAAACGTATTACGGGGCACCGAATGCTGAAGATCCCACACGATCAATTTCTGGTCCATGCTTCCAGTCGCAGCCCATGGTCCACTGTCATAAATGAGACGTGGATGAAACTCAAAATCTAATGTATGCAATTATAAGATTGATGGGTTGGTAAGTTAAACAGATAACATATAGGATAATAAGCTTTCTTAAGGTCCCAAACCAGCCTAACATTTTTACAAGTCCATGCATCCTTTAATTGAGGGTCGATAAACCACACACTGACACGCTCAAAGGAAATTGATGGTGCTTTACATTTTGCTAATCCAGACCGCACAATTTTGTCAATTTAGGGGACAATGGGAATGAAATATAGGATGCATATCAGTGTACGCCTTTAGAATTTATATTCATGCCCATAGAAAAAATGATCAGTATATCCTTCTGATTATCTCTCAAAATTGATTAGTTTCTATAACATATACTCCCTAGTCCCTCCTATTCTAAAATATCTTCCCTTTCAATTTGAGCACAAGAGTTAAGAAACATAATAAAATTACCTTTCTACCGTCGGATTACCGACCATCTCCTTCTCTCACACAACCCCCACTCACCTACTCAACCTTAACCTAAACCCAAAAAACAATCAGAGCCCAGCCCCCTCCAACACCAACCTATCACGACCACCGCAAGTCCGGAACCCATCCCCAATCAGCACCAACTAGAGTGAAATGACCAAAGAGCTTCTTCATGTAGGGGGGGTAATCTAATGAATGAATTGGGATTTGGAAAATATCAGTTCTGATAAAAACAATGCACACGAACTATAGTACTTTATAGAAAAATGAGTTATTTAGAAGCCAGAAAATTGACAAACCTCAGTGAAAAGCCGACACATTCTACTGAATCCCCATGAGCAGTCAAAGAGCCAATTACCTGAGTGAGTAACAAAATCATGGTTGATCACTTAGTCCACAATACAGTTTTATCAACTAAAAGAACAACCTCAATTTTATTGTTGATCGGTGGAGTGTTCTTTTTTTTAGTAAAAAAAAAGGTAATCAATGGTAATTTGTACTATCTATAAGACTATAACCCTAGATATTGCAGAGTAAAATATGGGGCAAACATAGGGGAAAGGAGGCAATATAGACTACAAAATCTTCTTCAAAATATACACCTTAGAGCAAGATAAATTAAATTAGCTAATGTTGTTGTAAGTTATAACTCCCAGATTAAAGGGAAAGGGAAATTCATAGATTAGGCGGAAGTCGTACCTTTCCTGTCAAAATATTCACCATGTGAACATTGTTGTCCTTTGAGCCAGTCAAAATCACAGATGAATCCGGGCTTATTGCCAAGCACGTTAATCCATCAGTATGATAACGATGACCTAGACCAAGAAAAATAAAGCCATCATCATATTCATCTCACGAGAACATATCATTTCTAGACAAATGCCACAAATTTGACTATAAGCCACACGCAATTTTCCCTGGAGAAAGATTGTATTATAAGCAATTAAGCACATCAAATATGCCAAGTCTCCTAAAACAAACTGAAGCTCAAAAAATGCTGACCGTTTTTTTTGTTTTCCGTAGCAAACTGTATGCTTATTCACCAAAAATTGAACTACCAGCCTAAAATTCTAACAGAAGTGACATTAATGATTTTACATTTAGAGAAATGAGCATTGGGAAAAATGTTTACCTTCTATAACATGAATGTTTTCACCACTTCTTGGGTTCCAAATTCTCAGAGTTGCATCATCTGAACCAGTGCATATTGTTTTACCTTAAAAACACAAAATAATAGCTTAGTCAAAACAATTGTTCATTATGAGATAAATACCAAGAGAAGAGCCTTGAGGAGATAAGATTACCATCAGGGGTAAAATCGCCACAAGTCACAGTACTAGCATGACCAGTAAACATATTAAGATAGCTGCCTTTGTCAGCATTCCACATCCAAACTGTTTTATCCTCTGAGCCTGCCAAAACCAGGTGTCCTCTAGGATGCCACTTCACCCACTGAATCATAACAGTTCATTGTGAATACAAATACTCGCATATAAATATTAGCAACAATATTAACCGTTGCCACAGGGCTCCCACAAATGATGAAGTAAGGGGGTTGGATGTATCATGTATGTAGCCTTACCCCTACTAAACAACACGAATACATTGTTTCTGTAAATGCATAATATACATATGCCAAACAAAATCACTAGAAGTAAGCTAACAAAATTATTAACTCGACTCAAATCAGTTCGGGGAATGGGTTCAAGTTCGTAGAAACGCTGGCAGGTTCACATAAAAACACTTTGTCAACCGAGTTCCAGAACTCATGGACGCTGTTTCCGGTACGAAGAACGACCGACTGAAACACAAACCATGTAATCAGGTTTTCTACATGGCTATTTTGTTTAAAAATAAGATCGTTTTTCGCCTATATTAAAATTCTGTGCTGCCCATAGTACAGCGTCGAAGTAACATAGAATAGCAGAGTAACAGTACCTCAATTCCTGCATCAGGTCCATCAAGTGTGTACTTCAGGTTTTCTGAAGCCACATCCCATACACGAACAGTTCCATCAAAACTTCCAGATGCTAGCAGCTGTCCATCCATGCTAAAAGCTAAACTGTTTACAGAATCACTATGACCTGGAAAAAAAAGTTTACAAATTTTCAGCCAAATCACAATTATACCAGACTAGTGAGCTCCTAGACAAAACCCCTCCAGTAGATACAGTGAAGAACATTACCCTGAAGCTCATAAGCCCAATCTCCTCGACCAATCCGCCACATGAAACCCTTATCATCACCGCCCCCTGTGGCCACTAATGTCGTATCTGTTGGGCTGCAGGCAACAGCATAAACTTCACCTACATATATGAAAAAAATTGAAGTCAGTGACCCTAACAATGCATGTACCAAAAAGAAATATTCTATATTTTGTGCACAATTGAAAAAGTTACTAGCCTTAAGTTAATATAGAATACTATTAGTAGACACCTTCATACAGCCACGCATCTACTTGTTAATAATTCACAGAAAAGAAAAGATTTAGCCATTCAGGTCCCCTGAGATCTATATTCATCACAATGTTTCGATCCTCGACTATTATTAACTCTTGTTTATCACTTTTAACCCTGGAGAGGCATCAATTCCTGAAATTCAACCCATTCACATATCCACCCTACATCAACAACTACAACTCATAACTCGGCCAAATAAACATAATATCAACGTCTCAAATCGCATAACTTCCAATTTTCCAAACCCAAAACATCTACAAATCTAGTTGTCAGTTTGCCTTCAGAAACTTAGTTTAAAAACATACTTTACCAAATTTCCATAAGATAAACACTGAAATATTGTAATTAAAAAATTACCAGTATGCCCAGTGAATGTGTGCATAGAATCATCAGCTTCTTCTGCAATTTCATCAAATAAAATTTGGGAATTTTAATCATAAATAAACATAATTTAAACTTAAACTGAAAACCCCAAATAACAAAAGATAAAAAAGATGACAACTTTATAATTTCTAAAATAAAAGACATACCAGTATCTTCATCATCAGAACCCTGCTGTTCATCAGCATCAGGAAGCTCTAATTTCCAGAAAGAAAACAAACCCACAATAATACTTAAATTAAATTAATAATTAAACAATTGAAGAACTGAAAATTAAAGGGAAACAAAAAAAGGAAATACCCTCTTCATCAATGTTAATTTCTTGGAGGATGTCAGAGTCGTCGATGAAAATATCACCATGATCTTCAGAATCATCTCTGTTATTGTCTGGGATACTCATTTTACAAGTTTGTTAATTGGGTTTGATTAGAGTGCAGGAGGTTGAGGATTACAGACAAAGTAAGGTTTTTTTTGTTGTTAATGGAGAAATGAGTGAAGAATGTTTAAAGGGTTTTACAGTGTTTGCAAATGCTTTTGCGGCTAACCCTGGTTGCGACTTGCGACTTGCGACTTGCGACTTGCGAGCTCACGGCTTACGAAAATATCTCGGGATACTTTTTTTTATATGTCATGTAACGGGTTTCTTCTTTAATTTTCAAGTGGTCAAACAGAGTCATTATAATCAAATTTGGGGTATGCTCGTCCAATACTAATAAATGGAGTTTCTCGGTAATTTTCCCAAGTGTATTTATGAGCACCCGTTTTTATGTTTTACGGAGTACGAAGTAGTTTTCACGAGTTAAGAGTTGCACACATTATCATTTACGAAATTACTTTTTTAGATATGGATTTTAGTGTTTTACATACACTTTGCCATTAACTTTCCACATAATACCCCTCTAATTTCAAACCTAAAAACTAATCTAATTGTTTCTTCCTAAAATCTAATCTAATTGCTCAAAGACTTCAACTATGGATCTAAATTCACTGATGAATGAGGTAATTTATTTATTAATTAGGGGTCTTGCTCGTTTATGGACATAATTTACTCAATTATAGAAATAAATGACCATTATACCCCTCCCATTTCAACCCCCAATTTTTTTTAAATTTACTCTGATTTCCCCCTCTTTTACACTTCCCCCTTGAACCTTTCAATAACCACCACCACCAACCAAGCACCACCCCTCTACCGCACGTCAGCCATGCATACACAACTGACGCCTTACCCACCTCCACCTCGCTCCTGCCACCATCCAAACTCGCCATCGAGCGAGGCCTTACCCAGATCTATTAATATCCCCCCCACCCACTGACATCGGCTTGCCTACCCCACCTCCCTGGCTCCCTCGCCGGCGTCACCCACCGCCCTTCACTTGACCACCAATCTTCCACCCACTGCCCCTCCTTCTCCGCCTCCGCCAACTTGAACATCATTCACCTCTCCCTGTCACTTCTTTTTTAATTGCCCTGGTCAAAAATAATAATTTCTAACCCTAATTTTTAAATTTGATACAATAATTTGATCTATAAATTACTGAAAAGGAATTTGTATGATTAATATGTGTTTTGAATGCATAATTGTTAGAATTTGGTGCAATTGGATTAGTTTTTATGAAGTATAGGAAAAGAAAACTTTTTTCTTTTTCTTAAAAAAGGGTAGATGATGGAAAAAATATGAAAAATTGTCCATGACAGAGTAAAACATGTCCATGAATGAGCAATTATGATATTGTTAATATTATTTGATGCCATTTTTTTTATCAATTATCGAGCCTTAAACCATCTTTATCAATGATCTTCCTTAACCTAGGTCAGTAATATAAATATTACTTTTATATAAATGACCACTTTACATGACTTTTCTCATCGGTTTAATGTTTATCAATAACCACCTTGACCTATCATATCTTTTCTACTTTTACTCAAATTGCTCATAAAAACAAAAATTACTAATAAACATATTATTATATT
The DNA here is from genome assembly GCA_022085475.1 of Heliosperma pusillum. Lineage (NCBI taxonomy): Eukaryota > Viridiplantae > Streptophyta > Magnoliopsida > Caryophyllales > Caryophyllaceae > Heliosperma > Heliosperma pusillum. The sequence goes on from JAIUZE010000423.1 coordinate 28,204, forward strand.
TTTGATCTAAATACATTTATATAGGTTAGACTTAATATTTTATAGTAATAAATAAATTCTAAATTATTTCGCTTTTTTGTATGTTTTTTTGGTATATAAATACTAAATAGTGTTACACATAGAATAAAAAAAAAACTGAAGCGAATTTAAAAATATATCAAAAGTGAGCTCTGATTGTAAATAATAAAAAGTTTGTCTTACTTAAGTCGTTTCAGGTCGTTTTGGCTCAATCAAGTCAATTCAAATTTCTTCAACTCGGATCACCTCGAATTTTCAAGTCCTAACAAATCATATTTCGATTTTCAAATGAGCCTTATCAAATCCGGTCATTCAGAATATGAGTTTCCCAAGGTCTCCGTTACTCCGTATATCTCTTAAAGACTTGAACGATCCATGGTCCCGTTTCCTCGACAAAATCAAGTTCTTCGTTGAGATTACTTGTCGTATTTGCATTGGACCAAAAACATGGCCCACAATGTTAATCAAAATAGCAAATAGGCAAATGTAACACATTTAATTAAAGTGAATTATTTAATTTATTTAGATAAGACCATGTTTGGGGTGAAGAGGTTTCTTCTTCAACCAAATATATATTTTACTCCTACTTTGTATATTTTTAACATTAATAATAACAACAATAATATATTTGTAGACGCAGTCAATTTACTTTTGATTTTATTCTTCCACCTTACTAACTCCTCTTCTCTCATACTACAATTTTCTACTACTTTTCTCTATTTTTGTTCTTAGGGTTCTTAGATTAACTAATTTCTTAGTTTACTTTGTAATATTTTCTGGGTAATTTTTGTATCCAGTTTCCCTTTTTGTTTCTTTAGGGTTCAAAGTTAGAAACTTTCTACTTAGAATTGTTCAGACCCAAGTGGGTTTCATGCCCTTTTGCTTGTAAGTCCACTTTATCTCTCTTTTTCCATGGATTTTTTTAAATGGGTTCATGTTATAATTTTGAATTTATGATCATTAAGGAGTTAATTTATTTCAAAATGTTTTAGTTTTAAGTGTATGTTGTTAGTATTATTTTTGCTGAATATTGTGGTAATTCATGATCAAAATCGTAACTTGTGTTTGCTGATATGTTGCTGATAAAGTTTATTTTGATGTGAAAGGTTTGTTGTTGAATTTTATGGTGGATGATTATTGAATTTGTTATTGTTTGGTGGCTTGTAACAGACTGCTGACCGAGCTCGTAATTGTGGTAATTGGGCATTGATTGATTATCTTCTGAGTGGTCTTGGTTAGAATTTTGTATTGTTCATTGGTAAATTTGAGTATGGCATCATCTCGCGGCAATGTTCACTCAGATACGGCTAAGAAAGAGCAGATTATTACTGAGTTTTTCACGAAAACCCTTCAGATAATACTCGAGTCTAGGTCACCTTACATGTCATCCCGGAATTATAGTGGAGAGCAGGTTGTGTCATCCCCATCCTCATCATCATCGTCTTCTTCAAGTTTTAGACCTAGGGATAAATGGTTTAATTTGGCCCTTAGGGAATGCCCCGCTGCGTTGGAGAATATTGATTTTTGGCGTCAAAGTAATCTTGAGCCTATGGTAGTTGATGTGATTTTGGTGCAACGATCTACTGGTTGGGATCCTATGAGCTTTTCCCCCAAAGGGGATTTCGTGCAAAACTCACCCTCGAAGGAGCCATTTCTGAATTTTTTGAACTTGGAGCAAGAGGATTTTGGTAGTAATATGAGGAATGAGAAGGTTATTGAGAGATGGGTTGTGCAGTATGAGTGCCGAAAGAGTAGAGGTAGTGGTACAGGAAGCAAAAAGTCCAGTGGCAATTTGCACTCGTTATATAAGAAATCGATAGTAGTTTTGAGATCATTGTATGCAACTATAAGGCTTTTACCTGCCTATAAGCTCTTCAGGGATCTTATTTCATCTGGTCAAATCCGGTCATACACACTTACACATCGTATTTCCTCTTTTGTCGAGCCTTTCACTCGAAGAGAAGAGGCTGATATGCAGCGTTTCAATTTTACTCCAGTTGATACTTCCTGTGGTCGGCTTTGCCTTTCAGTCTTGTATCGAGATATACTCTCAGATGTTAATTCCGAACTGTCAACTCCTATGTCTCCACAGTTTATTTCAGATTATGTTGGAAGCCCATTAGCAGATCCTCTAAAGAGGCTCCCTTCTTTCCCCATGTATCATGGATTCCCATCTTCTCCATTTTCAAGGCGTCATAGCTGGAGCAATGAAAATTATCGTGCCTTGCCTTTGACTTTGCCATCCCCTTCTCCCACATACTCCGACTCTCACGCTTCTATATCCAAGTGTAGCTCTCGTCTTCCTCCACCTATCTGTGTGCCTCATCATCTAACTGAAAATTTTCAAGCTAGTGCCAAAAGTTGTGGTTTTGATGAGTATTGGCCTTCCCCTGTCTTTTCTCCCTCTCCCTCCCCTTCCCCACCGATGTATAATGCCAATACTAATACATCGAAGGCCTTGTTACGATGTGAAAGTGCACCGGATAGTATTCCTGGAAGTAAGGCCTTCTACAGGCAAATTCTGCCCCCTTCTCCTCCACCGAAGCTTACTAGAGCTGCCACTTTGAGGTCAGATAGGCTTACAGGGGCAAGTGGTTCATCTATCGAGAAGGTACTTCCTCTTAGTCATGGCTTGACCATTACATAAGTCGTTACTCTGAGTTTCCATAGTCGCTTTGCTTCGGTTATCTGTGTCTAACATTGGACACTCTACGTGGATACAACACTTGGACTGTTGGACATTTTATTTCAACCCAAAGATACAAGTGTTGTTCTTTTCTCTATAAAATATTGACATGCAATGTGTCAGATACTTCTCATGTTGAATAACATCATATAAGTTGTTTGTAGCGTTTTAGGTCTTGACGTGCTCTGGTTCTTTTGTTGGCATCTTTTTTTCCTGTAGAGTTCTCTTGGGAGAGATGAAAGTGGGAGATATTCTGGGGCCAGGGTATCATCTAACAGCTCGCCACAGGTTTCTTATTCCAGGAGCTCTAGTCGGAGGTCTACACAGGATGATTTTGATGATTCGGAGTTTGCTTGCCCTTTTGTAGTAGATTTTGATGATATGATTGGTTGCAGGTAAGCTCTTCTTCTACTCTAGTTTGTGCTGGTATGCTTAATATAGAACTATGAGTGTGTGATTAATCTCCATTCTACGTTGAGTGAGATACAGTGTTTTTAGTGTCTAGTTGTTTTAGAATCGTATTCGGGTAGTGGGTAGAGGGGTGATTGGCACGATGGTACTTTGGGTTATGATCCTCATTGTATGCATAAGCCCGTACAGCCAAAATCAAGAAGGTTGTCATAGAAAGCAACTGCTGCCACGTGGAGATTAAAGCTTTGCAATGCGGTATATGGCTATAAATAATTTTTCGTTTACATTTTTATGATGTTGTAAAGTTAAAGTTTAGTTCTGGTTTTGATGTTATTTCTTTGTCTTTTGTTAGTAGGAATATAAATAAGGTAGTGCGATATCGTGCGCATGTGCACCCTTGGTTATAGGTAGTAGGTTTTGGTTTCTTTAATCCCCCACGATTATACTATTGTAATACTTAATTCGATCACCATCTATTGAAATTTAGTCATACTGTAACTAATGCATTTCAAGGTGTCAGATAAGTATGGAGCAAAAGGTTAGCTATATCTGATAAACACAATGGCATATCACGAATTATGGTTATGTGATCTGCTGTACACTCCTTCAGATCTACTCCCTCTTTTGAGCTAAAATTTCCTTTATGATGCATCCCCGAAGCAAAGTCACATTGTCGTAAGTTCCTGCATTTTATTAAAGGCGTCTCTACTGCCGTGATGGTTTTGGTCTGTGCTACGGTAAATATAACATAAATTTGACAAAGAGCCAACATCCTCTAGGGCTCTAGTACATATTTCGGTGGATGAAGGTGAATGACCTGTGGCTGTATGATGACCTTTTATTAACTATCAGATGCGCTGTATTTTTCTGATGTTTTCTGATGTGGGAATACTTCTCATTTTCTCGACTGTCCTCTTATTCTTTTCATTTTTATTTCTTCATAATTTTTTTACTTCAGTTTCCTCAAGTCTACTGACAAATAATATTTCCTAGGCCTGGCTCTTTTGATCAGAAAGGACAGCCATATGATCCACTTACACATGCAGGGTCCGGCACAGTAAGGAAATCCCAAGATGCTGCAGTTGGAGCCCTTGTACTAATGCTGAACAAAGCCCCACCTCTTCGTCAAGATTCCATAGCCTCCTCTAAAGCTTCAAGCTCCAACTACGAAGAAGACCTTTCTATGAGACCCGAGGGTCAACTATCTCAAAAAGGGCCCACTGACAGCATTTTGTCATCAAGCCTTGGCCCATCAAAAACTACAGCTGATGCCATGGAAGAACTCCGATCTTATAAGAAAATGAAAGAATTTCTGCTTAGTCAAGGGAGCAAATCACATGTCTTTCATGAAAATGCTCCTTCCAAAGGATCTTCAAAAGGAAACCCGTAGTATACTTCATGTCCTTATCTTCCACCCTTAGACCTCATCCATTGTGAATACTGTTCTTGTTGGAGGTCTCTCATTTTACTTAAATCTATTCATTTGTGCGCGTAACAAACATGGTGCAAATGTTGGGGTGGAAAAGGCATTGAGCAAGGGTGGGTGCCAAGGATATGAGCGAAGACTCGAGAACTAGGCTAAGTGTTTTAAATATGCCTGGTTTCATATTAATGAGTTTTGTATAAAAAAAACTTCATCTCTTTATCATTTTTAAATGGTTTGTGAAGGTTTGTGTGTTGAACATAGCCGGAAACTAGGAGAAATGTCGGTTCGAGTAAAACGCTGTTTTAACTCCTGTGCTGGGGTTGGTGGTGTTATTTTTAAGTTTGAGAAGCTGAGATCTCCTGTCATGAGAAATTTGTCTGCTGTATATAAATTTACATCTGGAAATGTTCATAATTGTATATAAATTAGAGATGCTAAAGTTTCTGAACATATTGCTTATATATGTTATCAGTTTGTCTGGTGAAAAGAGGTAAAAACCTTGAGTAACATTGGTGCTTGATCACGTCTTATTGATAAAGAACGGTGGTGTGGTTTGTGGTGGTAGCGATGATGGTGATGGTAACGCTGCTGTTTATTACAGTTGCTTGATGTTCCTAACGTTCTGATGTGTTATTGACAGTGGTGGTGGTGGTGGCGGTATCATTGTTATTTACGAAAATCTCACTTGGTTTAGCCGGTAAAAAGTTGCGAGAGATGACGATAATGAGTCGAGTCTTGTCAGTACTATAATAATATCTTTCTCGCTAGTTTTATTCTTACTTCTAGTAAAGCAGAATATGTTGAGAAGTCAGGCAAGGACTATAATGATTTAGGGTTTTTAAGGACGAAGGAAGGGATTTCAGTGGAAGGGGTTCGTGCATTTGGGCTTTCGGGGTGGACGGTGGTAGCTATGGTTGCTGGATGGGGTTCAAAATGGGGGCAGGGCCGGTACAACGAGACGGATAGGAGGATGCCGGTGATAGAGATAGTATTTCCGATGTTAGCATCCGTTGAGGGTGGCCGGGTGGGTGTGATAGATGGCCTTGGTTGTTTAAGGTGGTTCGTGGTAGGGGTGAGCAAAATCGGGTACTATTGGGTACCCGGTTTTTGGAAGGCCAAAAATTAGAACCCGGATTCGACCCGGTTTAATCGGGTACCCGGTTTTCGTATACCCGGTTAAACCGGGTACCCGAAAACCGTATACCCAGATCCGGTTTAATTGATAATGCTCAAACCTCGAATTCGAGTCCACAACATTAGTAACGACCAATAAATAAGATGCTTATATAATCGACTAGGATCAGTATTACAAAATACAATTACTTGCAAAGTCAGTAGGTAAAATAGCAAAATACAAATTTGCAAAACTTCACACATAAAATTGTCACTGATAAAGTGAGTTGCGTATATTATAAGTTTCACATAAAATAATTGTTGCTCAAAATTTAACCCATATAGTCAAAATAGAAAACAAAATTTTACATACAACTTTTTTTTGGTTATTTTTAATTAAACCGGGTCAAAACCGTATACCCGGTTTTGATTTTCCCCGACCCGGACCTGGTACGGTTTTTTAAAAAACCGTATCGTATACCCGGAAATTCGTATCGTGTACCCGGAAATCCGTGTAATTAAAACCGTATACCGTATCGTATCCGTATATTAAAACCGTATCGTATATTTTTGCTCAGCCTTAGTTCGTGGGTGTTGGTTGTTGGTTGAGATAGTGTCATTCCCTTTGAAGGAGGAGCCAAATAATAAGCTAGATTTGCGGTAAATTTCATTTCTTTTTCCCCTTATTCCACCTTTTACTGAAGCAAATGCCCGTTAGTATCAAGGACTGCATTTCCGATTTTTTGGGGTTTATTGTTTTTGTTTCTTTCTTGATTAACAAACTTAATTTAAGTAGCCTTACACAATAAATCAATAAGAATTCTCCCCATAATTTTTCTTTTTGAGGGGAAAATGTGGCTTTTTTAACTTGTCGCATAAAATTAGGGGTGATCAATAGTGGTTGAACTGATGTTAACAGCTCGCCCAAAATTAAAACCTAAGTTCCCCTATTTCTAATGGTTTTAAACGGTTCGGTTAACCGCTTTAAATAGTTGTTAACAGTTCGGTTGATGGTTAACCATCAATTGTTCTTTTTATGTAGCTATTTTGATTTATTTATAATTCATGAACTTGTTTATGTGGACTATTGTACAATTAAGTCATTAATTTATCGCATTATAAATTTATGATCATAATTATACACGGTCAAAATTGGGTAGTAGAAAAGAAGGGCTATTCCTTATAAAAATAAAAGTAGGGTAGTCACAAAATAAAAAATAAAAAATAAAAAATAAAAAATGACCGCTCATCCAGGTGAGACATGACCACATCCGAAATCTCTCTCTTTTGGCGCGAACTTTAAATTAATTGAAATTGCCTCCTTCATTTACCCACCCAAATTCCCCAAATCAAAACAATCAAACCAAACCCTAACTCATTTCCACACAAAACCTACTTCAAACACTTAATCTCAAACCCTAAAACCCCAGAAATCCCCAATTCAATTGAGTCTCGAACTAAAACACATGGGCAAGAACGATTTGGAATTGGCGGAAGCGAAGAGATCGTACAGAAGCGCGAAAGAAGTGGGAAATCGGAGAGAAGAAGCAAGATGGGCAAATGTAATTGGGGATATTCTTAAAAATAGAGGTCAATATGTTGAAGCAATTAAATGGTTAAGGATTGATTATGAAATTTCTAGTCAATTTCTTCTTGAAAAGGATCTTCTTCCTACTTGTCAATCTCTTGGTGAACTCTATTTGCGCCTCGAAGATTTTAACCAAGCGCTTAATTACCAGGTATTTAATTCTTGTGTAAGACGGTTTTACGTAAATATTATTGTAAAGTCACTTATTATTCTTTTATGTATTTATGTTGTTTTTTTAATTGGTGTTCTGAAGTGAGTGCCTAATTTTAGTTTCAGCCATTTGATTTTTTCGTTTGCCATTTAGTTTGCAAATGAATTCCAACTTATGTTAAATTTGTTGTGAATGGAAAATAGTTGAGTACAATTGTTGGCGTAACCATTGTTCATATGATCTATAAGGTTCTCGAAACTCGAGTGAGATAATTGGACAATGAGCGGCGGCTCTTTTAGTCGAGGGTCTATTCTCCTTAGGAAAAATTTGATGTTGCAATTGTAAATAAATCAAAATAGCTCACCAACTCTTATAATATTAAGTAGCAGTCATTCCTTGTGTTTTTTGATGATTTTTCATAAAATTGAATCCGCGGAGAAGACTTTGTACATTTGACCCCCTAGCAAGCCACTTTTGTTTGAACCCCTTTAGATTTTTGAATTAATGTAAACACCACGAATTCTCCTTAGACGTCAGACGAGTTGCATATTGTACTATTGTGATGTATATTAATAGTTAAGTGAGAGAAAATGCGTACGTATATTCATAGTAGATGACCCTCCAAACTTAGCACATCCACAGTCGCTAATTTTCCATCTTGATTATCCAATGTTATGTTTAAATTTGCTATAATATCCAATTCCTTTTATTTTCTCTACATGTGCAGAAAGAGCATTTACAGAGGGCCAATGACGCAAATGATTTGGTTGAACAACAAAGAGCCAATACCCAGCTTGGACGTACATACCATGAATTGTTCTTTAAAAAAGAAGACCATTCCGCACTTCACAAAGCTAAAAAACACTTCAATAATGCTATGACCCTGGCTAGAGCTCTCAAGGAGAATCCTCCCGACTCTAAATCATCTTTCCTGAAGGAATATATTGATTCGCATAATAACATTGGAATGCTTGACATGGATCTCGATAACTTGGAAGCAGCTGAGAAAATACTCAACAAAGGATTGAAGATATGTAACGAGGAGGAAGTGAGTGAAAATGAGGATGGACGTAGTAGGTTGCATCATAACCTTGGGTTTGTATATACTCGGCTAAGAATGTGGGAGGAAGCTCGGCTTAACATCAAGAAGGACATTCTTATTTGTAAGAACATTGGACATCTTCAAGGGGAAGCTAAAGGGTATATTAATCTTGGGGAATTATGTTGCAAGATACAAAAGTTTGAGGATGCTTTGCGTAGCTACCACAAGGCTCTTGAACTGGCTAATTCTATGGAAGATGAAGATGCTTTGGCTACTCAAATCAAGGAAAATATTCGAGTGGTTGGGGAATTCATCAAAGTAATGGAGGACATGAAAAAGGACGAGCAAAACCTGAAGAAGCTCAACCGCAATATAACTATTGCCAAAGGCACTTCACGTGAAAGGAAGAGCTTGAGGCAGCTAATGGCATTACTTGATCAGCTCATCGAGAAAACAGAAGTGATTGGTGCTTGGGAAAAAGTAAGTGGTTTCTTTTTCATTACTTAGGTCACTGAATTCATGTCGCACATTTTGCAGGAATTTTAATTCTGTTGGCAAATAGTCATATGCTTATCCACATTGCAAGTTTTATTTATCTTCTTGCTGAAATATGATTTCTACGAGGACCCTGTAATGTAGATAGTTTATTTTTTGTTTGTTTTAGTTTCAGTGGGATTAGTCATGAGATAATTTACCATGTTAAAAAAAAAACTGGTAGACTGAGAAATCTAGCATTCATCTATCTTTATGCATCACACGACATCTAAAAGGCGTGGTCAAGAACTGGTGGTGAAGCATGGGAAGAAACAATGTAAGGGTAAAGTAAAACAACATACGTTTTGGGTGACATTTTATAGATCCTACATGTGTTGCTCCTTTTATGCGATTTTTTTTCATTGTGCTACACCATTGACATCTTTGTTTAATGAATCAAAATTTAGCATCTGGAATTCGCAAAAATAAAGAAGAGGATAGCCAGTGAGCTATGCGACAAAGAAAAGTTGGGTGATTCATTTATGGTTGTTGGAGAGTCATACCAACACTTGAGGAATTTCCAGAAAGCTCGAAAATGGTATACTAAAAGCTGGGACACCTATACTATGATTTGCAATCTGGAGGTAATATCTCAAATTTGTCATTTCTTACTTCTTGCAATTTCCCAGGAAAAAAATAGGAACGTATAGTAACTTCTTATAAATCCAACAATGTCACTGTAGATGTTTATAAAATTTGTAAAATATCAGACCAGATTAAATAGAAAGTAAGCCAAATGAACTGTTGTCGAGGGAGTAATATATTTACCTTTGAAAAGAAATTAACAAGTATCAAAATCTTAGTGTTTTTTTTAATATGCATATGGATTGTTGGTGATTTCAGGGCCAGGCGATAGTAAAAATCAACATGGGTAATATCCTGGATGCTGATGGTGATTGGACAGGAGCATTAAAGACATTTGAAGAAGGTTATAGGTATGGTGAATGATTCGTTCAGGAACACTTACTTTGCATATAAATTTGGGTTTTTTAGATTACAACAGTGACACAAAGCGAGACTATACCTTGCCAATCTTTACATGGACTTGGTAAAACTATAGAGGAGAGATATTATGCACGAATGACAATCTTTAGACCTTACTTTACGTTACAATATTCATTTGGGTAATATATCTCTTAACTTTGAGGCTGAAGTTATTGACATGAAAAACTTCCTTTATCTTTAACTAAATAGTATTTTGTGGAGTACTAAGTGGGAACAATAAACTGTGTTTAATTTGTGTAAACTTTTGAACTGCCACCACAAGCAAACTCAAGTTAGTTATGACCTATTGTGAATCGGATTCTCAGTTTTTCCGATCTTGTGGCAGGATTGCAGTCCAGGCAAACAAAGTTCCTGTACAAATTAATGCACTTGAGAATATGCATTACATCCACATGATGCGATTTGATAATGTTGAAGAAGCAAGGTAAACATTTCGTGCCTGATAGTCAATACAAGGTGTCTCGTGTGGCCTTTTCTTTGATTCAAATATTTGTTATTTGAGTTGTGGGCTTGTGGCCTTTAAGGACTTGATCCCTCTGCCGGACATTCCTTTTATCTCCTGTGATTTTTGAATTATGCTTCAGTGGATTTTTATCTGCTCAACATGCTTGTAGGAAGGTGAAATCTAAGATAGACAATTTGCAGACCAAAATCAGCAGTGAACAAGAATGTCTAAATGTATCAGGGGATAGTTGCTCTGAGACAGAAACCGAGGGTGATGATAGTTTCTCAAGACATCGATCTGATGGCTTTGAATCTTCTCAGGGTAATGGATTCCTGCACAAGGGTAGACCTGTTGCAAGGGTTGCAGATACGGATGATGACGATGATTTAAGTACACTCATCCGTTGTGATAAACTGCATACACTTGAGCGAAATCGAGTTGGAAAAGTCAAAAGACTTTTGTCAACACCTCAAAGTTCTCCCAAAAGCTTTTCTAAATCATCAGACAGCCCTTTGAGATCATCTAGCCGCAAACGTGCTCGCCTAGTACTCTCTGACGATGAAGATGTAGATTTCTCCAACAGAAAGCTGGATACAAACCTGTTAGAAGATGTTGCTACTTCAAATGAATATGGTACTTAGAGTAGTTTGAGATTCCTTTTACATGTCCATCTCATCTATATTGTCCCTAATTGATGTTGGTGGTCCATCTTTGTCGACTCTAACCAATAATTTCTCACCATAAAAAATTGTTGCAATTTTTTTGAAGATGATGATGAACATACTTTGTTTTGATAAGTTTAACATGATAAGTTTTACATTGTGCTCTTACATTTACACAACATTACCTTGGTGCCTCTAGGTCGAGGGTTCCCGCAAATTGCGAGGTAAAGGGGATTTAGATGTAATCCACCTCACCCTGTGTAACACAAATATAATAGAAATTTATGTCGAAGTTGAAACAGTTAAACCAATAAAATTTGGGAGGGGACAAAATTTTGGAGGGAGATAGTACATGCAATGATGCAAGTTAGTTGACAAGTGTTTCTCTCTGTTTCATGTATATCTGCAGTCAAGGAAAAGAGTGAGCTCTCTGGTGTAGCAAGTGGCTTAGAGGTACTGGTTGCATTATAATCTCTCTGCTTATCTATTTTTGCCTATTGTTCTTAAGCTTCCGTACTTTCTTCTGCAGAATCTAATACGAGGGACCAAACTAGTCACCAGCTCCTGCAATCTTGTCAATCTTGAAGAAAGTTCATGTTCTTTCAGATCCATTCCTTCTGAAGAAACAGCTTGCAGGAGTCTAAAACTTTCTGCAGACAATAAGGTAATAGTTGCACCTTGACTGGATATCATGGTCCTTGAGCTATTTGTGCAGCAAATGAATTTGAACACAACCACCGTACAATTTCACTTGTCACTTTACCAGATATCCTCTAAATCCTACTGATTTGCATAGGGTTGGCTAAATGTGAGTTGAGACTTAAGACACACAGGATTGATCAAAAATTTGTCATATAGATAATTCATTCAAATATTCAATAACTACAAAATAAATACATACAGAGTATATACTATGGAAGCATTGAAAGGTAGAGTAAGGTTCCTTAATGAAATTAAACTTCAATTTATGAAGCCACAATAAAATTATAGCTAACTCTTCCTAACTGTTTTATTTGTTTCAGATCTGCATAAGAATAAAAATTGAAGATGTTTGTGTATGCATTGAAGTTGAGTCAAGTATGTTCGCTCATGAAGTTGACTTAGAGGCCATGAAAGTTCAAGCAGCTTGCATGTATTTTTTGCAGCTATCTTCAGAAAGGAGGAGCAATGGTAAAAGATTATAATGATATGATGCCTTTCCCCTAGAATGTAGTGCGGTTAATTGTATGGTCCATATGCTCACTTTTGTTCTAAAGTCATTGGAGTTTGTGAAATTTCTTTTGCTGTGATAGGTATATGAAGGTAGATGTCTGTGTATTTTAGCAATTGAGAAGTTCTATGTTTTGAGACTAGAAGCTGACTAGACTCTCATGAACATGTTCATCTTCTATAGTATTTTATTGTTATATTATAGATTTATAGATCAAATTCCATGTGACTTACCACTATCTCAACCTTATTTAGTAGCTGGAAATTTGGAATATATAATGGTCTTGCAGTGACTTATTGACCAATGTCTTCTAGCTGATAAATCTGAATTGTGATAGTTGAACTTAATTATGTTTGGTTTCACACCAAGGTTTGCTGCCAATCATTGGAATTTTGACATTAAGCGGGAAGGCTCTAGCGTCTACTGATGCTGTAGAAACTGTTGTGAGGGATGCTCAAGTAGGAGGTTGTATAGAAGCTTCCATTAATGGTATGCAGTCCGCAATTTTACAATGATGATATAATCCTGCCTTTGATTACTTCTGACATGCCTTTACCTGTTTAGTTTGATAATTCATGTATTTTTTTTTGCAAGTGCTTCCTATAATGTGAGTAAGTAGGGATTTATGGTACACACCGTCTCTTTCGTTCTTTCTTGGAGACCAAGATTCTCTAGAGAAGCTTCTGGGGGTCAGTAGAGGAGCTTCTAAAATCACAAATTAATAACATAGATTTTTTTGTTTGTTTGTTTACAACTAAATACTTCCATTACATTTACTTTTGGACCCGTTGGTTTATTTCGTTGTACAATCCTTTTCGCAGTGAAGATATTTGTTGACTGACAAACTTTACACATTCGACCTTCATGCCTTCCACTTGTTCAAATGTCAAGTTCATTGTGTGTCTCAAGTATCCTAAAAAAGGTTTAGTTGTATACTTGTACATTGAATATTCCAGTGTACCACTAGCACTTTGTCTTGGCAAACCTGCTAAAGACAAATTACCAGGTGGCAATTGTTTATGGACAATTTTGTGCACGTTTCAGCTTCTCCAGTGGGGGGAGGAGTAATAAAGCACATATATCATCATTCATTCTTTTCCTGAATTGCAAATCTGCAGTTGATGCGTTTTTTTATTACCGCAACATTAAAATATATGTTTTGATACTCATTGTTAATAACTGATTAATAACTTTTGTCAATTTTTTAACATTGACAGGGTGGGTGCAGAAGAGATTGATAAAACGGTATATTGAATGTTGTCAGAAGTTATCTGAGGCGCCCAATATGAAGTTGATGATGAAGCTGTACAATTTAGAGGTAAGGAAGGAAACCTGGTTTTAAAGGCTACTAGGTTCCCATATATCATCTTCTTTTTCGCTGAAAATATGGGCCCAACCATGCAATTGTATTTTATCCTTTAACCTAGGTCCTACTGTTTGCCCAATGTCATTCCAGGTTTCTGAGGATGAAGTCATTGTATCTGATTGTGAGCTACAAGACAAGTCTGTAGTTCCTTTATTGAAAGCATTATGTGAACACAAAAGCATCGCAATGTTGGATCTTTCCCACAACATGTTGGGTATAAACATACTCTTCTATGCCTTGAATTTAATCTCTAATTACAATTGTAATGTATATTTTGTAATATTTTGTTGCAATCTCCAGGGAACGCAACAATGGAGGAGGTTGTGGCCGCTCTGATATCGTCTGGTCAGAAATATGGAGCCTTTGTACTAGATATGCACTGCAATATGTTTGGACCGACGGCTCTTTTCCAGGTAACACTTTTGCTTCTTATGGATAAGGGGATATCATTTTCATCACATTGCTTATTTCTTTTTCTTTTCCTTCCCTCCTTCAGATATGTGAATGTCCTGTAATAATTAATCGATTAGAAGTTCTCAACATCTCTGGGAACCGTCTCACTGATGCCTGTGGAATCTACTTATCCACCATCCTGCAGAATTGCAAAGGTTGGTAAGCTTCGTTTTTAGTACTTAGATGATTTTATCATAAATACTTATGCAGTTAGTCCTGTGTGAGACAGTTGTATACTAGTCGTTATCTCATTTATGAAGTGAGATGTTTGACATTAAATAACACCATTTATGCGTATAGTAGGTCTTATAAGAGTTTGCCATATTCATGAGGTTGACAACATGGTCTCTTTCTTTACTCTGAATTCTTGTATTTTCCTCTGAACAGCTCTTTATAGCTTGAACATTGAACGGTGTTCTCTCACATCTAGAGCTATTCAAGTAGTTGCTGACGCACTGGATTCTGGTTCTATACTATCACATCTTTCAATAGGTGAATAACTTCGGCCAAATATTTTTGCCTTGTCTTTACCAATTTATCTTCTGACTTTTGTGCCTGCTTATTTGTTTGGCAGGATACAATAACCCTGTTTCTGGAAGCTCTTTGGCTAATCTCTTTAACAAACTTGCAAAACTTGAAAGGTATATCTAGTTCATAGCTGTTGTCCCCTCTCCTGCACATATAATTATTCTTCTACCTTCACTTTCCCGGTCATACCTGTGCCCGACACGATACTCAAGGATATGGTTATGAAATTCATAGCGGACACATCTCCTAGCGGAGACAAAAGAGAGGCAAAGTAGAGGAATAGAGGACTAACTGTTACTTTTTGAATAAAAGAGGAAGAGACTGTTGCATGAATTGTACCTAGATAGTCTCTTTATTTCATGGTAAAAACTCCAAATATTTCGTATCCTGATTGAATTTTTGTTTTGGTTACATGTCTCCGTACTTGTATTCTCATTTTAGACAGCGTTCCACTGATTAAAAAGTTGAGTCCTGACAAGTCCTAAGATATGTATCTCGTATCCTACACTCTTCTCTAAACATGAGTAAAGATGGCTTATAGTAGATATTAATATATTTTGCATTTATGCCGATTTCTTTTGGTATTCTAAAATTTTCTTCCTTTTTTGTAGATTTTCAGAACTGAGTCTGTGCGGGTTAAAGCTTACCAGACCTGCTCTAAATAGTGTTTGCCAACTTGCCCAGTCTTCATGTCTATCGAGTCTCATACTGGGTGGAACTAACATTGGATGTGTAAGTATATCACTCAAAACTAAACAACATTTAATAACAATCTACAAGTCTTTGCGTAATTCTAAAACTGCCTTTCCTATTTGCCGACTTGCAGGAAGGAGCAGTGCAGTTGACCAACTCCCTATTTCAGGAGCCCCAGGAATTGGTGAAGCTTGACCTGTCTTACTGTCAGTTGACACGGGATTACTGTGGGATGCTGAAGACTCATGCTCCGGCTTTCTGTAATATCATTAAATTGAACCTTACTGGAAATCCTATTATGCCACAGGTTCTCTTCTTATTGTCAATTAAGGGAACTTTTGATGGCTTGTTTCAAACCCAAATCATGAGTTTCACTACTCAATAACATAACCACGCGAAGCTAGTTGTCTAGTTGCCATCTGTTCCTATTGTCACTTTTCATTTTCTAATTTCTGTAGTTTTTTTATTTTTTTAATATTAAATTTTCATAGTTGACATTCTGTCTCATTGGTTGGACATCTCAATGCAGGGTGGAACCGCATTATCATTGTTACTCGCAAATCCTCAGTGCAGCTTGAAAGTCTTGCTGCTTAATAAATGCCATTTGGGTTTATCAGGGGTGACAGAGATAATCAAGTCATTAACTGGTTAGGCTCGTGAACGCTTCTAAATCCGTCATTCAATTTCTACATCGCAAAAAATTTATATGAGACGATAATGCATATGAACCAACCTAATAACCCTATGATTAAATGAGGAACACATTAGGAATTGGGTTGGTCTCACATGTAAGAAAGATCGTCATATACGTCTCACTTATCCCTATCTATTAACTAACTAGTGATTGACTTGTTCGTTTACACTTGAAGAAAATGAGTCTCTTGAAGAACTTAATCTTGCTGGTAACATCAAGCAAGAACAACATGATTCTACAGAGAAAGAGGCGGCTGACAAAAAGACCTCCCCAGCATTCATCCCAGGGGATATTAACCTTCAAAATTCTGCAGAAAATGTGCAAGAATTAGACCAGTTAGTAGTTGCTGATAGTTATGATAATTCTGTAGAAAATGTGCAAGATTCGGGACTCGTTGATAGTGCTACTAGCCAGGGACGACTTGACGCTTCTCAGTCTATTGAAGATTTGTTAACTGCCATCAGTAATGCTGAGCATTTGCAGTTACTGGAACTCAGCGACAATGGCTTCTCGACTCAAGCAGCGGACAGATTCTATAATGCATGGTGCTCGTGTTCAAGAGCAGGATCCGCTCGACGTCATGTCAATGCTCAGATACTTCACTTATTTGTACAAGGGAAAAATTGCTTTAGAGTAAAACCATGCTGCCGAAAGGACTGATTGTATAGATTTTTCTAATTAATGACCACCAATCTTGGTGAATTTAGTCCGATGTAAGAAACTTGTACATGTATATATAGTTAAAGGGATCTCCAGTTCTTGGAGGCCAGACCATTTTGCTTCTGTAAATTGTACATTTGATTTATTTTGATATGTTAAAAGAACTATTTGTAGCCATTGGCGTATCTACCCCTGCCACACTCCATCACATCCGACAGTCGTCTGCATTGCACTGCTTCTTCACCACCCTGTCCTCATCTCTAACCAATATCTGCTCCAAGACAATTTGATTATTTTTAATAGAGTAACCCAGTTTGCTAATTCTACCAAATAGAAATAATACGAGTAGTATGTACGGAGTATTTTGATACGTGTATTTTATATAGACTTTTTAGTCCATTTATGCACGCATTTCTATGTCATTTAGGTGATATTATGTCACTATATGTCCCTATTTGGCTACTTTGTACTTTCATTACCATCTTGTAGGTACAAGCTGCGTAGCAGCGGAAACCGAGCTAAAACAATCCACTTTGCATGCATTTAGGAGAATGGAAGGAACGGAACAAAAGCTCTTGCATGGGAAAGCGTGAAACCGCTCACAATCAAGTCCAAAGCCACAACCAACACTATGTGCTAGGCCAGAGGACCTCGATCGACCATATCTTTGGTCGATCGAGGGGAGTACTGATGAAGAAGACTCGATCGAGTGACTCTCTACTCGATCGAGAGGATTTGTTGCTAGAGAAGACCTCGATCGAGCTGTCATCTGCTCGATCGAGGGGTAGCTGTTGAAGAATTGGTCGATCGAGAGGATGAAGTCCTCGATCGACTGATATTCTCGAATAAAGGCCTCGATCGAAGGGGATTTTCCCTCGATCGAGTGAAATCTGTCACGGGCCTTAAGTCCGTAGACTAATTAGGTTAAAAGTCGTGTTATGCATTATATAAGACTCTTAGTTCGTCATTAATGAGAAGAATCGACTACTTAGCAGACACTTATCATTCACCATTAGTTTCTGAACTTTCTTAATCTTTAAGTTTACATTCGGGTTTATTATCGACGCGGATTTGTTCTTTACGCCGGATTTGCTAAGATTGTAAACTCTTTTCTCTCCTTTATTCTTAATCTTCGTTCTAGTCTTAATTACTGTTTTACCTTTCTTAATTGCTGCGTTATTGTTCTTTATGCTTGTTAATTACGATTATATCATGTCTAATGTCATATATTCAATCGTCTTTATTGCTAGCATCATTAATAGTATGAGTAGCTAATTCCCTTATATGTTAGGATGAGGAAAACTGTAATAAAGGCATGACACTACAAAATAAAGTTCGTGTTGCGACGGATTATTCCGTCGCTAGATAGGGAATTTCCGTCGCTAAAGACTGATTTGCGACGGATAGTGCCCGTCGCTTATTTTCGTCGCAAACAGCAGTAATTGCGACGGATTAATCCGTCGCACATTTTTGCGACGGAAAGTCAAGCTTTTGCGACGGATACTCCGTCGCAAAAGTTGACTGACTTGAATTGGGGTCAAACATAAAGTCAACAGTTGCGACGGAATTTCCGTCGCAAAGTGTTGACTTTCCGTCGCAACTGTTGACTGAATGTTTGACTTGACTGCCACCTGTTCAGCAAAGTCAAACATAAAGTCAACTTTTGCGACGGAAATTCCGTCGCAACAATGTGACTTTCCGTCGCAATAATTGACTTTGTGTTTGACTTGGTTGTAAGTCAGTCAATGTTTGCGACGGAATTTCCGTCGCAATAAAGCCTGTATTTTCCAGGATCTGCCTGTTTCCTGCATCCCCTTATACGCGTTAAAACGACAAAAAACTTGCAAATTACAGAAGTTTTCCAGCAGTTACGCGTCCAACAAAGTTACTAATGTAACACAAAACCAAACAAAGTTTTGATTTTATATCATAAAAGTAATTAAAGTCATACAAATAAAAGGTTCAAAGTACCAAATAGTTAACTAATCACTCAAGTCAGTGGAGTGATTGGAGGGAAAGGAGGGAAAGGGGTGAATGGGTTGGACCTAGCATTATCGCCCCTATCATCATCAAAGTCGTCTCGACCCTGGTTAGGACATCCAGTTCTGCAGTATTGAGTAGAATTTCTTGCAACCTAACTCAAGTACTCTTCTATAGCTGCTATCCTTTGAGCCTGCTCGTCGCACTCTTTTCTAAGTGCAGCATTCTCCTTTGACAGCTTAGTAGCGAAACTTGGGGTGCCCTGAGTCGGGTTTGAGGTAGCAACAGGGTGCCTATGATGGTCAAACAAATGCTTCGCCGCTGGTCCCAATCCGTAGCATCTTCCTTTCTCGTCAAATCCAGTCTCCTCATAATAGATCTCATTATCGTCGATGTTTTCGACTCCTTGAGTTTGAAGCTCAGACTTCTTTGATATGATCTTATTCTGCATCACAAACAAGTTCAGAATTAGTAATTGTCATTTAAATTAAGTAGTTAATGTAATTAAATATATAAATGACAAATTAAACATAAATCACTTAACAAAAAAATGCATAACTTACATAGAGTTGAGCTGGTTTTTTTGATAACCATCCACGGAACGGGTGCTTCTTTGTCTTCTCTAAGACTTGCACGACATTTGGGATACCAGTTGAAGATTTATCGACCTACAATTTAAATACTTGTTAGTATAACATATATATAAGTATTAAATTATAATTAGATAAATAAATAAAAAATGAAAGAAGATTTAGATTTACCATTTCGTCCATGATTCTCAAGGTGTTTTTTCTACCCATAATGTGAGTAGGCAACGCCTTTCCCTTCTCTTCACATCCCGATCTACGATTAGCCGCGCCTGATTGAGATCTCACAACGAAACCAGGATCTTCGACAGGCCTATTCTTAAGCTTTCTAAACAAGTCCAAAGGAATCCAACTCGGCCTGTGCTCCTCGTCTTTCTGCGAGGCTCGGTAGATCATATGACGTAAACGGGTCTTCATGGCGTCTTCCCAAGATTTCCTTACCATATCTGTATGGCGAGGATCGAAAGAAACCTTTTGCTGTCATAATTAAAAACATAAAGTTAGGAAAATATTAAGTGAATAAATAAAAAAATAAAAAATCAATAACAAAGATAAATTGAGAAAAACAAATTTAAATAGATATAATTATAATATTTTAAATAATTATACCTCAAACCAGTTCCACCAAGACGACCGCAAATTATTTGACGCCTCTTTCCAACATGGCGCATGCTCCTTGTACCCGCAGATTATGGTCTCCGAGATCAGTTTAACCACATCTGCGTCACTGAACCTGAAATTAATGATCATAGTTAAATACATTATATATAAATATTATGATTTTTGAATAATCATAATTATAATTAAACAATTAAAGTAAAAGTGAACTAGTCTTACCATACACCTGTTTCCTCATCCGGATCGAGGCGGACTCTGCGAATAGTAGTCTCCACCTGTGGCGGTGGCACGTTCCTGTTATTCACTTGTTCATTCTCATCCTCGTGCGCTCTGTTTTGACTAGAACTACCTCTTCTTCGTGTTCCGCCCGCCATATAGAGAAAAACTAAACTATTCAAAGTTGTCATGAATTAACAACCATGTATGTACAATTAAATGACAAGAAACTATATATTGGTATTAATAAATAATAAAAACTATAAATTGTTTTACAAACGACCACACATATAGAAAAAGTAGTTTCAACTAATATAAGAATTAGAAATAATCTTATTCATCATCACTACTTAAATATTGGTTTTCGGAAATGTTGTATTTAAAAAGGGAGTCTATAAAATCTTCTTCTTCCTCTTTATCTTCCTCTTTATCTTCCTCTTTATCTTCCTCTTTATCTTCTGCTCCGTCTTCCTTCCGCTTCTGCTCATCCTCCTTCTCCTCCTCTTCTACCTTCTCCTCATTATTGTCCTCTACTTGAGCTTCTTCTTCCTCCTCCTCTATAATTTCATTATCATCTGGCACTTCAATTATTGATAGTAGTGTCTCACTACTAATAACATCTTCTTGAAACGCAGATTCGACAATAGGTGCATCAACATGCGATCTGGCTTTAGTTTTGAATACTGCTGACCACTTATCTTTATCTCTTTTGATATTTGGATATGAAGTATAATAAACTTGTTCAACTTGATAAGCCAACACAAATGGATCATATTTCGGAAATTTTCTGCTTCGATTAACATCCACAAGTTTATAATCCTTATGTATTTGCATTCCTTTTTCAGAATTATCTATCCAATCACATTTGAATAAAATAACATTATATGTGCTTTTTTCGCCTGTGTACGACAATTCAACAACTTCGTTGAGTGTTCCATAGTAGTCAGCTCCCTCAGTCGAACTTACACATACTCCATTATTAAGTGTAGATTTTTCCAAATCTAACCCATCTTTGAAAGTGCGAAATTTGTATCCGTTAATGAAATAACGTTTCCATGTTCGCACCCTTTTCGAAGGACCTTGTGCTAAGGCTATGAGAACTGGATCTTTTAAGTTGTTTACCTATCATTGTTAAATTATTAACAAATTATAATACCTTCAGGTATTAAAAAAAATTGAAAAAAAAGAGTAATCTGGTGTTAGTATGTAGTATGTACTTACTTGTCCTCTAAACCATTGGGGAAATCTTGTGTCAAATTTGTTCCAAATATCCTCGGCTGTGAGAAATTGGGGATATTCTGTTTTGATATAATTTTCAAACATCCTATATTCATTATAAAAAATGTCGAATTAAGTAATAGTTTTTACATGCATGTTGTTATAATTAATTATTAATAATTAAAGTTTCAAAGGACGATTTTTTTACTTACACTTCGTTATGCTTCAATTCTTCTAAATCACAGTTAGATAAAACATATAAGTGTGCACGCTCATATTCGTTGTCTTCTAAAAATCTTTCACGACACTTTCCAGAACAAATTCCCCCGTGATCTTGAAAAATCTCGGGTAAGGTAGAATACGTAGGCTCTTTCGAGCGTACGTCGAGATCCTTCGCTTTTGTGTCCACGTTCTCTTCAAAATAAAAGGAACAGAAATTGACAATTTCTTCAAGCAAATACGCGTTGCATATAGAACCTTCAACACGCGCTTTATTTCCAATCTTTTTTTTCAAATGATTTAAGAACCTATAAAAAACTTGGATAAGATAGACTGAAATAATTAAAGTTAAAATTGGATAATTGTGGAATTAATTACCTCTCAAAAGGATACATCCACCTATATTGCACTGGACCACCCATTTTCAGTTCATACGGCAAATGAATTGGTAAATGCTCCATTGAGTTAAAAAAAGATGGTGGAAATATCTTCTCTAACTTGCAAATGATTTCGGCAATGTTGTTCTCGAGAGTAGTTATTTTTTCAACTTGTATCGATGAAGTACACAAATCTCTGAAAAATTGGCTAAGCTCAGTTATAGCATTCCACTCATTCTTCGGAAGAAGGTGCCTTAAAGCCACTGGAAGTAAACGCTCCATAAACACGTGACAATCATGACTTTTCAATCCATGTAGTTTCAACTCGTGTTTATCAACACATCTACTCAGATCTGAAGCATAACCGTCCGGAAATCTCAAATTGGATATCCAATCACACAACACCTTCTTTTGTTCTTTATTCAAAATGAATGAATCCATTTTTCGCTGTTTAGAACAAACGGTCAACATGTCCTCTTGTGCTTGTGGGGTAAACTTTGTCTTGTTTTTCACATTCATCACCGTGTGAATCAGTTGCTCGAAAAAGTTTTTCTCGATATGCATTACATCAAGGTTATGACGAATTAATAGTGTTCTCCAATAAGGAAGTTCCCAAAAAATGCTTTGTTTCCACCACCCAACTCGAGAAACTTTTAACGAGTCCAATTCAGCTTTACTTGCATCCACAACTTTGGGAAAATGCTTCAC
Source organism: Heliosperma pusillum (assembly GCA_022085475.1). Lineage (NCBI taxonomy): Eukaryota > Viridiplantae > Streptophyta > Magnoliopsida > Caryophyllales > Caryophyllaceae > Heliosperma > Heliosperma pusillum. The sequence continues at coordinate 50,812 of JAIUZE010000423.1, forward strand.
ACAATCCCACACTTCTTCACCCGTTAATCTCGTAGCAGCAAAATCTTTCTCTACTCGTCCTTTTCGAAAATTAACTTTATCTTTGCGGAAAACATGATCAGGTTGTAAAAACTGTCTATGACAATCAAACCAACTCCATTTTCTACTTTTATAAAGCCAAAACGACTTAGTCTCCTTCTCCATACAATATGGACACGCATGTTCACCAGCAGTTGACCAACCCGATAACATGCCGTAAGCAGGAAAGTCATTGATAGTCCATAATAGTACGGCTCTAAGATCAAAGTTCTGCTTTCTAGAGACGTCGTATGTGTACAACCCTGTCTCCCACAACTGCTTCAACTCGCGAATTAACGGTTGTAAATAAACGTCAAGATGTTTTTTGGGACTGTTCGGACCGGGTATAAGTAATGATAGAAACATAAACTGTCTTTTCATACATAGCCAGGGTGGTAAATTGTATGGAGTGAGCATTACCGGCCAGCAGGAGTACGGCTTTCCATATTGACCGAAAGGTGCGAAACCATCAGTACAAAGACCAAGTCGAACATTTCGAGGCTCACTTGCAAAAGAAGGATGAATGCGATCAAAATGTTTCCAAGCCTCGCTGTCACTTGGATGAGACATTATCCCGCTGACACGTGGATTTTCATGATGCCACCGCATCTCTGCCGCAATTAGTTTTGTGGCATAAAGTCGTTGCAAACGCGGTCCTATTGGGAAATAAGTTAAAATATTTTTCACAACCCTTTTGCCATTTGCATTCTTTTGTTTTTTATATCGATCTCTACCACATTTTCTACACTTATCGAGAAGACTATCACCATCCCAAAACAACATACATCCTATTTCACACGCATCTATCTTTTCATAAGGCAGTTGAAGAGCTTTAAGAATATTTTTGGTTTCATAGAAGTTACGCGTCATAACATGATTTTCAGGAATAATGTCCCCTATAAATGACGCGATACCATCTACACATTTGTGGGGTAAATTGTATTCACATTTCAAAGTTACCAACCGGGAAGCTGACTGCAACAGAGAGATACGACTCCCCTCATACACCGGTTTATTGGCATGTTCCAACATTTTGAAAAAGGCTAGTACATTAGGATTTGGAGATTCATCAACCACTTCGGCGTCAACATTTTCCATTATAATTTCATTAATGTTGTCGCGCAACGCATCCTCCACCATATCCCTATAGGGATTGTCAGACCTCTCCTCAACGGGAAAATTTTCACCATGGCACACCCAATCATAATAGTCATCGCAAAAGCCCCAAAGCCCTAGGTGTTTTCGTACTTCTTGTTCGACTAAAAATTTGCGATTTCTACACTTTACACATGGGCACCTAATTTCCTTACATCTACCGTAATCTTCTTGATTCTTAACATAATTAATGAATTCATTAACGCCCATTACAAACTCCTGCCTTAATTTTTTATTACAATCCAATCTTTCATACATCCATGCCCGTTGTACTCTTTTCATTTCAAATCTACATACACGTTTATAATTATTATTATCGACTTAAATAAATATTCAAAACAATAACAACAAGAACTAAAAGTTTACTAATAGCAACAATAACAACAATAACTACTAATACACATCCTATTACACAAACAAACAACAAACAACAAACAACAAACAACCAAACAACAAACAACAAACAACAAACAACAAACAACCTCCAACCTCCAACCTCCAACCTCCAACCTCCAACAACAACAACCTCCAACAACAACAACAACAACAACAACAACAACAACAACAACAACAACAACAACAACAACAACAACAACAACAACATCTTCCACCTGCAAAAAAAAAAAATATTCGAGTTCATGGGGTCCTTATCTCTCCAACCTAAACCCATCTTTGAATCTTTCATACCATTAGTAAATACTAATCATTTAATTAATTGTTATGAGACGAAAATTCGGCAGCAATTCCCTACAGTTCTCCAAATACACAATGTTGAATGACTTGTCACTCTCCATATGTATTCAGAGAACATTAAAGGAACTGTCAACCAAACTTAATCGTCAAATAACAATTAAAAAAATGATTAGTATTTACCACCTAAATGGCATTAAAGATTCAAAGACAGTCCCAAAACGGGGACTATTCAAGAATTACACCTAATGCGTAATTCTTGAACGGGTACTAAGTCTATCATATATGAACAACATTTCCTTAATAATTGTGACAAAAGTAAAGCTAGACAAATGACCGGGACGGGGGGAGTAATAATAATTATCTATATTAATAATTACAACAATTCAAAGGAGGGAGGGTGGCAGTGGGGTGGGGGCAGCGGCAGGGAGGGGGGTGGCGGCGGCAGGGAGGGGGTGGCGGCAGCAGGCAAGGGGAGGGGGTGGTAGATCTGAAAAATCAAATTAAGAAGAGGGAGAGAGATAGAAAGAGGGACGTACCAATTGAAGGCTCCGGTGGTGTAGGTGGTGGTTCCGGTGGTGTTTGTGGTGGCTCCGGTGGTCTTAGGTTAGTGGCGCCGGTGGGGTCTTGGGTAGAGTTGACGGACGGAATTTTAATTGATTTATGTAAAGTGAGATACGGGGAAAGACTTGGCTGCTGGTTATATCAAAAAAACCTTGCGACGGAATTTCCGTCGCAACGCCGTCGCAAGATTTATTATTAAATATTATTTGCGACGGAAAATTCGTCGCAGAAATAGAATTTCCGTCGCAGAAAGAAATGCCACCAGGCTTTGCCAGTTGTGATATTTCAGTCAATTATTTGAATCTGCGACGGAACTTCCGTCGCACAGTCCGTCGCAAGCTTACAAATTGCGACGGAACTTCCGTCGCAGAGGTTCCCGCCATGTTAATTTTCTAGGCGCCATGGCTGGAAACTCTGCTACGGAATATCCGTCGCAATTCCGTCGCAGGTTACTATTTCCGTCGCAGGATCCGTCGCAAAGGTTTTTTTGCTACGGAATTTGTGTCCGTCGCAAATATTCCGTCGCTAATGAAATACTTTTTTGTAGTGTGATAGGATAGAGTATATTAGTTAATCTTGAATATGAGAATCAATCTAAGCAATTTAATTGAGGTTAGTCGAATGAGTGCACGCATGAGACTAGCTAGGTAGTTAACCCCGACCTGGATCGAGAGATTGGAAGGGAAAGGCTTGCTTAGAATTGATAGGTGACTCCTAAGAGGGCGAGTGTTAATTGGGAAAATCCCTAGGGTGGTTTGAGACCGAGAGGAGAAAACCATTGCCCTTCTCATTGATAGATTGACTGACTTAGTTGGCCCGTAGATGCCGATATTGCAGTAGACCGAATCCTAGCATATTTTTCCTTTATCTGAT
>JAIUZE010000424.1:0-263188 GCA_022085475.1 Heliosperma pusillum
ACATGGGCGCGTGACTCATGCCAAAGTCGAGTTCGATTTTGTTGCGCGCTTTACGATGCGTCGGGAATAGTTAAATGACGTTCGGTTAAAAACCGTAAAAGTTATTCTTTAAATTCCGAATAAATTCAAAATAATAATATTAAATTATGATAAATCATAATAAATCTTAATAAAAATAAATCAAAAATATTATTTTTTTAAATAAAATTTCGGTCTGTGCAAACTTATGAGCGATTCGGGAAAAAGTCAAACGGAAGTCAAAGTTGAACTGAAAAGCCAAAACGTCCAAAGATGACTTAAAAGTCAAGAAAAGTTTAGGACGACTTAAAAGTCAAGAAAAGTCCATGACGACTTTTAAAAAGTCAAGAAAAGTCAAAGACGACTTAAAAGTCAAGAAAAGTCAAAGATGACTAAAAACGGTCTTTTCATGAAATCTCTCAGAAATTCCAAATACGAACGCGGAATTTCAAAATACGACTCGAAACAATAAAATTCTATTTTAAAAACTTAAGTCTGCTGAAAAGTGTTAGTAAATATTTTTACTAGAAAAATTGGGTACTTTTCGGGTTGTTCAAACTCCCCCAAGCTAAACCTTTGCTTGTCCTCAAGCAAACATAACAAACAATACCAGGACAAGGTTGCAAGCATTGGCTACTACACCATCAAGAAACAAATCTCAACTTAAAACTTTGAAAACATAATGAATCATAACCCAAAAACAACGTGGGCAAGAATGATACATAACATGGCTGAGATTTACATAACGGCGTAGCACAAAGAATTTCACTATAGAATTTTCGGCTCTTGCATGATCTTTTGACAAATGGACTCTCACGGCACACTCGAACACTCAATGTATGTAAAAGGTGATTTCTTTATGTGTAAATGTTTTTGAGACACTCACCTACCTACGACTTATGAAAATGTGTCCGCAGTCTAATATGGTAAACAATTCAAAACACAAGGCAAAGATCATAATGCACATAGAAAAGAAGCCGAAAAATATGAAGAAGGCTTTGGGAAATGGGCGAAAGGTGGACAAATAGTTATGGTCATGCGAAGGTTAGAATGAGCTAGCAACTGAGCAATGATAAATGAGTACTCAATCCAAACTTTCGGTTAATTCCCACAACACAAATAGTGAAGCCAGAAGGAACAGATTGGCTTATTATACACGAAACACAAGGGTAAACTCCTTCTATTGATTTGACATTTTGAGGAGATACTCACAACTTCTTCTTTTATTTTTTTCTTTCTTTTTCTTTCGATTTTTCTTTTTTTCTTTTCTATTTCATTTTTTTTTCTTTTTCTTTTCTTTTGAACATCACTTCTTGAATATTTTTCGTTCTCCAAATTCACTTTGTCATTAAGGAACAAAATCTTCTCAAAAGAGCACTCATACACCATAGTCTAGCTACTAGCTCAAAAGGTAGGAAGTTTTTGTATGTAGCTATTATTTTGTGAAGCATTTGTATGAAGAGGTTAATTTTGAGGTGTAATTCAAAGTGAAAAAGGCTTCAAATCTTAGTGAATCATGAATGCAATGCTTATAGAAATGAAATGAGAACCATACTTATGCGTTTTAACATGACACATATCACAAGGAGAACTACACACACCTAAATGAGACTGGGTATGGATGTACCAGTCTAAGGAGGTTCTACCTTACAATATATGTTGTTTGCCAAATGTCAAGATCAAGCGTACTCATCTATAGATTCATTCCATGCCTACTGTGTACAAGACTTCCCCATGTATGCACAATTCAATGAATATTGAATCATTATCTTTTGAAAGCACTAAGTTTGGGAAATGTAACATGATAGCATAGTAAACAGCAAGCAAAGCATGAAAAGCATTCAATTAGGTTCAGAAATTTTTAAATTTTCTCAAAAATCTTCTCTTTCTCTTATTCAAAATTTGAAAATTGAAAAATGCTACGGGAGTACATGATCTAGGCAAGACACAAGCTCAAGACAAGACTCAACATCAACAACATCAAGACAACAACAATCATTCAGACAACACCATGACTAGTTATGACAATGTCTTATTCAGTCCAAGTGACCACCACTTCAGGCCAGCAAAGACAATACCACAACAGCCAGAACAAAGCCTAGCCATCCACTTTCCAAGACTAAGCCACAACAACACACAGCCAACAGCAAAACAAACCCAACAGAACAATAGCCACCCTCAGCCACAAGCAGTCAGTCATAGTCTTTCTAAACTGGGTCCATGGGGGTCTCACACATTCAAACAAGCCTAACCAACCATAAACCTAAGTCCTAGGGAGGGTCCTCTACAACTTTGTCCAGGATTTCTTCCTCAGGAAATGCATACACAAAAAGTTAGCTTAGGGACAAACCCAAACTGTCCAGAATTCAGTCCTTTTGCAGTAGTTAAAATGTCACTATCAAACTTTCCCAATTTGATCAAACAAGCCCGAGGGCCTTTTAGCAGGACCTTTGGCATTCATCCCACTTCAGTTGAGCTCAAGAATCAAGCTTGAAAGTCCACTCCTCCACCAGTTTCAACCTAAACAACCCAATTAAGGCAGATTGTCTCATTAGAACTGCTTTTCTACTTTATTGCTTTAGTTCTGAACAATGTAGCTGTTATTTCTGTTTCTTTTTCAAGCCAATTGTGGCCCTAGGATGTATTGAACGAGTAAGATGTAATCTCATTGCGTATATAAGGCTTAGTCCTAATGAATGAAAGGTAGATTTGAAGTAAAACACAAAACTGAAGCCTTGTTTCTGTTTAACATCTCTTGGCTGTGTGCTTGAGAACACCTTCCTTTGCTGTGTGCCTAGAAGTGAGCCTTGGTCCTTAGTTGTGTGCTGGGATTGAGTCTCAACCCTCAACCATTGGCTTTGTGCTTTGTTTAAGGTTCTATCAGTTTTCAATTGCATTCAGTCAAGTAAAAACAGAGCATATTGAGAGTGTCTTTAACCTTAGCTTATATTGTCTTGAATTGTCTACTTCCTTAATAACTTCAGTGCAAATTGGTATCAGAGCTTTGGTTTATGAGTTCATTTACCTAACTACATTAAAAATACAAAAACCAACCATGAGTGAAGAGAGAATCACAGGTCTTGAGAATACAGTTCAAGGTCTTGCCAGAACTATAATGGAGGTCTCCAGATCTGTCAATGAACTCCTTGAGGGCCAACAGAACAATGATGCAAGGGTAGGCAGAGGTCGAGGAAGAGGAGCACCTTTCCCACAAGGAGGAAGGAGGCAACCTGTAGATCAGTTTGAAATGTCAGACTCAGATGGCTCAGATCAAACTCTTCTCAGACACCAGGACAAAGACATAAAGGTAGAGATCCCTGACTTTCTAGGTAGCATGAACCCTGATGATTTCCTAGATTGGCTAAGGTCTTTAGAAAGAGTCTTTGAGTTATGCCTTGACTTAACACTGATAGAAAGGCTTTTAAGGTTGCTATCATAAAACTAAAAGGTTATGCCTCACTGTGGTATGAAAACATGAAAACCTTGAGGGTTAGAGAAGGGAAAGAACCTGTTAAGTCATGGCTCAAACTGAAAAAGAAAATGAGGGCTAAGTTTGTCTCTAGGGACTACACTCAGGACATGTTCATTAAGCTCACTCACTTGAAACAAGACCAAAGACCTGTAGAGTCTTATCTAAGGGACTTTGAACAACTCACATTGCAATGTGAGATTGTTGAGAAATCTGAGCAAAAGATAGCAAGGTTCTTAGAAGGTTTGGATGAGAGGATAGCTAGTAAAGTCAGGCTACAAAATATATACTCCTTTGAGGAAGCTGTCAACTTGTCTTTGAGGGTAGAAAAGTTGGGGAAGGGAAAGGCCAGTGCTTCTAAGACACCTGCTAGAACCCCCACCTTCAAACCTTTTGTAGGAGTCAAGATAGGAGAACCTGTGGTTCCTATTAAGAGCCCTTTCAACCTTGATAAAGGCAAGGCTGTTGAGGCAGGCCAAAGGAAGACTACCCCTCTCAAAAAGTGTTTTCAATGTCAAGGGTATGGACATTTTGCTAGAGAATGTCCATCTAAAAGGGCTCTAAGCACCTTAGAAGTAATTCATTGGGGAGATGATGAAGTATTGGTCTGTGATGATGAGATGGAAGAGCATGAGGTAGAGGCTAGTGAGGAGTTGATAGAGCCTGATGCAGGGTTAAGTTTGGTAACATGGAGGGTAATGCATACTCAACCCCAACCTTTGGAAGAGGATCAAAGACACCCGATCTTTAGGACCAGATGTACTATCAAGGGCAGAGTGTGTAACCTCATTATTGATGGTGGAAGCTGCACTAATGTGGCCTCCAAAACACTGATAGACAAACTAGCTCTACCCACCAAGGACCACCCCCTACCCTACAAACTCAGATGGTTAAACAAATGAGCTGAGATCAAGGTGGATAAACAATGTGTTGTACCTTTCTCAATTGGTAAAGGGTATGTGGATGAAAGTCTTTGTGATGTTCTGCCTATGGATGCATGTCACCTCTTGCTTGGGAGGCCATGGGAGTTTGATAGGGATGTCATTCACCATGGGAAGGACAACACCTACACTTTTAAGTATGGGAAGAAGAAAATCACCCTGGCACCTTTACCACCTGCTTTAAAGGTCAACCCAAACCCCATGAGTGAGGCTTCCAAGGAAGTCATGTTAATAAGTGAATCAGAACTAGTACAAGAGCTAAGTGAGTTACAACCTGTGTACATATTACTTGCCAAGGAAACTGGGATGAGCATGATTGATATCCCTGAAGAGGTCAAGTCTATCCTAGAAAGTTATGGTGATGTCTTTCCTACTGAGCTCCCTAGTGGATTGCCACCACTTTGGGGAATAGAACACCACATTGACCTAGTGCCTGGATCTATCCTACCCAACAAGCCACCTTACAGGAGTGATCCTAAGGCTACACAAGATCTCCAAATTCAAGTAGGTGAGCTGCTCAACAAGGGCTATGTCAGGGAATCCCTCAGCCCTTGTGTTGTACCAGCCTTGCTTGTGCCAAAGAAGGATGGGACTTGGCGTATGTGCATTGACAGTAGAGCCATCAACAACATTACCATCAAGTATAGGTTCCCCATACCTAGACTTAATGATATTCTGGATGAGTTAAGTGGGGCTCAAGTATTCACTAAGATTGATCTAAGACAGGGCTACCACCAAGTGAGGATAAGAGTAGGGGATGAATGGAAGACAGCTTTCAAGACTAAACATGGGCTCTATGAATGGTTGGTGATGCCTTTTGGGTTGTCTAATGCACCTAGTACCTTCATGAGGTTGATGACAGAGGTCCTAAGACCCTACTTAGGCAAGTCTGTGGTGGTTTACTTTGATGACATTCTTATTTACAGTTCAACTAGGGGAGAACATTTGCAGCACCTGAAGTTGTTGTTTGAGGTCCTAAGGGAGAACAAGCTGTATGGCAAACTAGAAAAGTGCACCTTCATGCAGCCTGAGGTTTACTTCCATGGGTTCATCATCTCTAAGGAAGGAGTGGCAGTTGATCCTGAGAAAGTGCAAGCAATCAAAGAATGGCCCCTTCCTCAAACTGTCACTGATGTTAGAAGTTTTCATGGGTTAGCCTCTTTCTATAGGAGGTTCATACAAGGGTTTAGTTCAATCATGGCCCCTATTACTGAGTGCATGAAGAAGGGAGAATTCAAGTGGAATGAGAAGGCTGAAAGGTCCTTCAACCTGATCAAGGAGCTATTGTGTAAATCTCCAATATTGGTTCTACCAGATTTTAACAAACTCTTTGAGGTAGAGTGTGATGCCAGTGGCCTTGGCATAGGAGCTGTGCTTACTCAAGAGAAGAAACCCGTTGCATACTTCAGTGAGAAGTTAAATGGGGCCAAGCTTAATTACTCCACATATGACAAGGAGTTCTATGCCATTGTGAGAGCACTAAACCATTGGGGACACTACTTGAAGCCTAAGCCATTTGTGCTTCACTCTGATCATGAGGCTCTCTAAGGAAGGAGTGGCAGTTGATCCTGAGAAAGTGCAAGCAATCAAAGAATGGCCCCTTCCTCAAACTGTCACTGATGTTAGAAGTTTTCATGGGTTAGCCTCTTTCTATAGGAGGTTCATACAAGGATTTAGTTCAATCATGGCCCCTATTACTGAGTGCATGAAGAAGGGAGAATTCAAGTGGAATGAGAAGGCTGAAAGGTCCTTCAACCTGATCAAAGAGCTATTGTGTAAATCTCCAATATTGGTTCTACCAGATTTTAACAAACTCTTTGAGGTAGAGTGTGATGCCAGTGGCCTTGGCATAGGAGCTGTGCTTACTCAAGAGAAGAAACCTGTTGCATACTTCAGTGAGAAGTTAAATGGGGCCAAGCTTAATTACTCCACATATGACAAGGAGTTATATGCCATTGTGAGAGCACTAAACCATTGGGGACACTACTTGAAGCCTAAGCCATTTGTGCTTCACTCTGATCATGAGGCTCTCAAATACATCAATGGACAACATAAACTCAACCCCAGGCATGCCAAATGGGTAGAATTCTTGCAATCCTCTTCATTCTCCAGCAAGTACATAGAGGGTAAGAACAATGTTGTAGCTGATGCCTTGTCTAGAAGATCTGTGATGTTAACCTTCATGGAACAAAGGGTGTTGGGGTTTGAATTCATGAAAGAGCTCTATCAGGAAGACCCAGACTTCAAGCATGAATGGGAGGTGTATCAGGAAGGGCAAGTCAAGAAAGGGAGCAAGTACACAGCTCAGGAAGGCTACTTGTTCTATGGAAACAGACTATGTGTGCCTAAGGGACCTTATAGGGGACTACTGGTCAAAGAGGTTCACTCCAATGGCCTTGCTGGTCACTTTGGGGTGCAGAAGACCTATGACATATTGCAAGATCAGTTCTATTGGCCTAAGATGCTCAGTGATGTGCAAGATTCCCTCAAGAGATGCAGGTCTTGTCAACTAGCCAAAGCACACTTTCAAGCTGGCCCTTACACACCACTTCCAGTACCAAACAAGCCATGGTAAGACCTTAGCATGGACTTCATTGTAGCCTTACCAAGAACTCAAAGAGGAAAGGATTCAATCATGGTGGTAGTAGATAGGTTCAGCAAAATGGCACATTTCATTGCTTGTAAGAAGACTGAGGATGCTTTGGGGGTAGCTGAACTATACTTTAGGGAGGTTGTCAAGTTACATGGGGTGCCTAAAAGCATTGTCTCAGATAGAGACACAAAGTTCATGAGTCACTTCTGGAGAACCTTGTGGAAGCTATTAAAGACCAGGCTATTGTTTAGTACTTCTCACCATCCCCAAACTGATGGGCAGACAGAAGTCACTAACAGGACCCTAGGAAAGATCTTGAGGAGCATTGTTTCTAAGTCATTAAAGGATTGGGACCTCAGACTAGCACAAGCTGAGTTTGCCTTCAACAGAGCTCCCTCCAGCAGCACAGGTAAAAGTCTTTTTGAAACAGTTTATGGAACTAATCCTCTCATGCCTACAGACCTAGCACCAGTCAAAGGAAGCAAAGCAAGTTATGATGCAAAGAAAAGAGTTGAACAAATGATACAGATTCATGAGCAAGTCGAGAAGCTGATTGAAAGGTCCAATGAGTTATACAAGGCTAGGTCCAAAGGGCCTAAGAAAGCAAGGGAGTTCAAGGCAGGGGATCTTGTATGGTTGCATTTAAGAAAAGAGAGATTTCCAGACAAGAGGAGAAACAAGCTCATGCCAAGAGCTGATGAACCATTTGAGATATTGGAGAAGATAGGCACAAATGCTTACAAAGTGGATCTACCAGGAAGCTATGGTGTCCATGGTACTTTCAATGTTGGAGACCTGAGCCCCTACCATGGTGAATCAGATGATGAAGGTGATGAAGATTTGAGGGCAAATCCTTTTCAAGAAAGGGAGGTTGCAACGGGAGTACATGATCAAGGCAAGACACAAACTCAAGAAAAGACTCAACATCAACAACATCAAGACAACAACAATCATTCAGACAACACCATGACTAGTTATGACAATGTCTTATTCAGTCCAAGAGACCACCACTTCAGGCCAGCAAAGACAATACCACAACAGCCAGAACAAAGCCTAGCAATCCACTTTCCAAGACTAAGCCACAACAACACACAGCCAACAGCAAAACAAACCCAACACAACAATAGCCACCCTCAGCCACAAGCAGTCAGTCATAGGCTTTCTAAACAGGGTCCATGGGGGTCTCACACATTCAAACAAGCCTAACCAACCATCAACCTAAGTCCTAGGGAGGGTCCTCTACAACGTTGTCCAGGATTTCTTCCTCAGGAAATGCATACACAAAAAGTTAGCTTAGGGACAAACCCAAACTGTCCAGAATTCAGTCCTTTTGCAGTAGTTAAAATGTCACTATCAAACTTTCCCAATTTGATCAAACAAGCTCGAGGGACTTTTAGCAGGACCTTTGGCATTCATCCCACTTCAGTTGAGCTCAAGAATCAAGCTTGAAAGTCCACTCCTCCACCAGTTTCAACCTAAACAACCCAATTAAGGCAGATTGTCTTATTAGAACTGCTTTTCTACTTTATTGCTTTAGTTCTGAACAATGTAGTTGTTATTTCTGTTTCTTTTGCAAGCCAATTGTGGACCTAGGATGTATTGAACGAGTAAGATGTAATCTCATTGCCTATATAAGGCTTAGTCCTAATGAATGAAAGGTAGATTTGAAGTAAAACATAAAACTGAAACCTTGTTTCTGTTTAACATCTCTTGGCTGTGTGCTTGAGAACACCTTCCTTTGATGTGTGCTTGGAAGTGAGCCTAGGTCCTTAGCTGTGTGCTGGGATTGAGTCTCAACCCTCAACCATTGGCTTTGTGCTTTGGTTAAGGTTCTATCAGTTTTCAATTGCATTAAGTCAAGTAAAAACAGAGCATATTGAGAGTGTCTTTAACCTTAGCTTATATTGTCTTGAATTGTCTACTTCCTTAATAACTTCAGTGCAAAAAACGAAAACGCAAAATGGGAAAATGCAATCCCTCCCCCAAGCTAAACATCACATTGTCCTCAATGTGAGCACAAAGAAAAAATGTGCAACGAGATGCTTAATGGGGAAAAGGAAAAATAAAAGAAGAGTGAAGCTTACTAGTCAGCGCGGACTCCCCCAAGCTAGTCTTTTGGACTTGACAAGGAAGGTCTTTATAGATTCTTCAAAAACTCTTACATCTGCAAAATAAATCCTAACAATGAAAAAGGGAATACAAAAATAAAAATGCAAAAAGAAAAGGAACACGGGTTGCCTCCCGAGAAGCGCAATTTAAAAGTCTTGCTATACTTCATTTCTTTCTTTGATCATCCAAGCTCATCTTCATAGCGTTCTTTACATTCTCCATCCATGCCAAGCTTTTCCGAGAATAGCCCCTTCTAGCACTTTTTGTGGGAAATCAGTATTACCACAATACAAATATAATAGGATTATAACGAAAAGTAATAACTTGATTATCGAGTCATAAACGAAAACAAAGAAAAAGTTTAGAAATCAACCTTCGGTCCTAGCAATCGGCGTAAAGAACAGAGATATCAAGGTAGATATCCTCCTAATCGTTGCACCCAAGATGCTCCGAGAAATACCCTTGTGTTGCTAGAAGTTATCAAAAATTACTGTTAACTTTTGATTTGTGTTTATGTCAAAAGTTACTGTGAACTTTTGTCTGTTGTGATGAATATCAGATGGAGGCTGTGTGAGAATAGCAATTAGGTTAGATAAAGTGAAATCAGAATTTCTGTCTTTTTCTCTCCCTAATTCTCACGGCAACTTTGGTTTTTATATGAGGAGATTTAGTCTCCTCAAATAACTACCCATTGACCCGAAAACCCGAGTGTATCTGGATACCGTGTTTCGGTCATTTTAGCTTCCAATATAATGTAATATCTTATAATCGTCGTTTTACATGGACCGACATTATAATCCGTCATTAATTATAAATATCCGTATATTTATAATTTGCCAATTAATTATAACGGTTTATGTTTAATTAGCTTACATTATATACTATAATTAAATATAACTTTTTATATTCAATTTTACGAATTACAGTTAATTCGTCTCAGCTAACTTTCGTCTCATCATCACATTGACTAACCTTTTAGTCAATTACACTGACTAACCTTTTAGTCATATAATAGGGTATCAATATGATTATTTTCTCAAATAATCACATCTCTCAAACACATCCTATAGGTGTGACTTTTAGGGACCAGTTAATCACCGCCATCTGTATGACAATAACGTCAAACTTAGCTAGCAAGCCAACCGTTATTGATAAACGTTAATCAACTGATTATTATACAAAGTATACCCTGTGAACCTACAGAGATTTATTTATGTTATTGCACTAACGGTGGAGGACACTAGCCAAACAATGCTCCCACTTGCCGTACAAGTGTATGTGCGATAACCAATTCTCATATCCATAATAAATTTCTCCCACTCAATGTAAACCAATTTGCAAAGTCCGTATTCACAAAGGTCGTAATTTACAAGTGATCAGTATCAAGAGTGGTTTCCCCGACTAGAGAGTAACTTAACTGATAAACGAATCTATATTCGAGCATGGCCATGCATTTCAGTTACAGCTCCTCGAGTGGCCCTGAAAAATATCATATCCTGATAAAGGTTGGATATTTTCTTCAACTCGAATCTTGCAGACACAAGCGCAGTATGAAATGACCCAGTGAAAATCTACTTAGCCTCTTGTTACGGTCGACCATGAGAAAGAAACCAAAGTCACCCAAAAACTGCCTTTATCTTAAGAGACAGTCGATAGTCAAAAGAATCGACTCTAGGAACACTATGGATGTCCTATCCACGACCTGGCACCTAATGTTCCGAAACATTTAGGACTCCATAACGTCGTCACAAAATGTCCTGCGCAGTATCAATAGAACTCGCATCTGTGATCGATCAGTCAACAGTTTGACTTATGGCTCGTTGAACCCACCATCAATCGACGTCACAAAATAATTGCCAGAGTTATCAGCTCATGTAGGCAATTATGGACCAAAACAAAATATAATGTAATTCAGTTCACTTTGTGGTGTTCAATGTTGTCAGTACAACCCACATGAAAAAAAAAATATAAACAAAACGATGATTTTATAGATAGTTTTTATGAAAAAGATACAGGTGTCTAATCCATACAAAACAACTAATACAACTCAGGAACACGTTTGATTCCCATGGAAATAACGTGCCCTTCATGTTTATCATATCTCAATGGTGTAGTGAGAGGATCTGCGACGTTGTCATCCGTAGCAATCTTGTCTATCACTATCTCCCTTTGCTCCACATAATCTCGGATCATGTGAGCCTTCCGTTGTACATGCCTAGACTTGTTGCTGGACTTGGGCTCCTTAGCCTGGAAGATGGCACCATTATTATCACAATAGATGGTGATCGGGTCATCCGAACTAGGAACTACAGTTAGTCCTTGTAAGAACTGACGCATCCATATAGCTTCCTTCGCAGCCTCTGAAGCAGCATAGTACTCGGACTCAGTCGTAGAATCTGCTATAACATTTTGTTTGGAGCTTTTCCAGATGACCGCAGCGCCATTAAGAGTAAACACGAATCCAGACTGAGATTTCGAGTCATCTCGATGCCGGTTTGGAAGCTGCATCTGCGTAAACGATGCGCCAGCTCAGATCACCTAATAAGTCAATACCAATCCTTAGTCCTCCGTATAGAGGAGGTACTTAAGGATATTCTTGAACAGCCATTCCATGTGGTTCACTGGATGCCTGGATTCGATCTTGTCATACTCAATGCAGATGCACGTCCGGAGTGTGCCATATCATGGCATACATGATCGATCCTTATAGCTGATGCATAAGGAATCCGACTCATGCGCTCGACCTCTTCCGATGTCTTTGGTGCTTGAGCTTTACTCAACTGCACCCCAGAGACCATTGGAAGGTTCCCTTTCTTGGAGTTGGTCATGCTGAACCTCTCAAGAATCTTATCTATATAAGACTCCTGACTGAGGGATAACATCCGTCGTGATCTATCTCTATAGATACGGATCCCAAAAATTCTTTGTGCCTGGCCCAGATCTTTCATCTGGAAATGGTTCTTTAACCAAACTTTTACCGAAGTTAAGAGAGGTATGTCATTCCCAATCAAGAGTATGTCATCGACATATATCAGGAAGACAATCTTGCTCCCACTCGACTTGATATATAAGCATGGTTCCTCGACCGATCGAGTAAATCCATTCTCTTTTATCACTTGGTCGAAACGATGATTCCAACTCCGAGAAGCCTGCTTAAGTCCATAGATGGAACGCTTAAGCTTGCAAACCTTCTTAGGATGTTTAGGATCAATGAAACCTTCGGGTTGTACCATGTACAACTCTTCCTCCAAATAACCGTTTAAGAAGGCGGTTTTCACGTCCATTTGCCAAATTTCATAGTCATGAAAGGCGGAAATCGCTAAGATTATCCGAATGGAACGCAGCATGACTACGGGTGCAAAGATTTCATCATAATGCAAGCCGTGCACTTGAGTGAAACCCTTTGCCACTAGTCGTGCCTTGTATGTATCTGGTTGTCCTTCTACAGAATGCTTTATCTTGTAAAGCCATTTGCACTGAAGAGGCCGAACCTCATCAGGTAAGTCAACCAGATCCCATACGTCATTCTCATATATAGAGTCCATCTCGGATTGCATGGCGTCAAGCCATAACTTAGAGTCGGAACAGGTCATAGCACCTTTATAGGTAGCGGGTTCGTTACTCTCAAGGAGTAAAACGTCATTTCTCTCATTCTCCTCGACCATACCAATGTATCTGTCTGGAGGAATAGAGTGTCTACCCGACCTCCTAGGTTCCAAAGGAATATTTACCGCAGCTGATGATGAAGGAACAGTTTCCTCCATTGGTTGCTCGGTTGTTGGTTCTTGAATCTCCGACAGTCCGAAGGTTCCATTACTTGTCCTATTCTCGAGAAATTCTTTCTCTAAGAACGTCGCACTAGCCGCAACAAAAACTCGATGTTCGGTAGGCGAGTAAAAGTAATGAACAAACATCCCTTTTGGATAACCAAAAAAGTATGTCTTGACCGATCGTGGGCCGAGCTTATCGTCAGGTCTCCATTTGACATAAGCCTCGCAGCCCCAAACCCGAATAAAGGACAAGTTAGGGACCGTTCCCTTCCATAGTTCATATGGAGTCTTGTTTACAGCTTTAGACGGACTTCGGTTAAGTATTAGAGCAGCTGACAAAAGAGCAAAACCCCACAATGAATCAGGTACAACCGTGTGACTAATCATGGACGACCATATCAAAGTTAATGTTCGATTCTCGTTCGGACACCACCATTCAATTGTGGGGCTGTCCAGGGTGGAGTTAACTGCGTACTAACCACAGTTCTTAAGGTGTCGATCCAAATCCTTCGAAAGATATTAGCACCCACGATCCGGAGCGTGTGCTTTAATCTTCTAGCCAGCTGGTTTTCAACCTTGTTCTGGAATTCCTTGAACTTGTCAAAGGACTCACTTTTATGCTTCATTAAGTAGACATAACCATATCTACTCAAATCGTCCGTGAAAGTGATAAAATATCTATAGCCATCTCTAGCGTTGATTGACATAGGTCCACACGCATCATTATGTATGAGTCCTAATAGGTCAACAGCGCGCATTCCAACACCTTTGAAAGAAATTCGAGTCATTTTGCCTATGAGACATGATCACAACCGTGCCCAAAAGATTCATAGTCAAAGGGGAGATAGCCCCATGATCAATTGAGCTTCTTCACGCGTTTTTCATTTATGTGTCCCATACGGCAATGCCATAAATAGGTTTGATCTTTGTCACCAACCTTTGCTTTCTTACTACTCACATGCAATATTTCTGTGGTTTGATCTAAAACATAAATGTCATTCATGGAAACTTCTTTACCATAAATCATTTCGTTTAAAAAGAAAATACAGCTATTATCCTTTATTACAAACGAAAAGCCGTCCTTATCAAGTACGGAAACTGAAATAATGTTTTTAGATAAACTGGGTACATAGTAACAGTTATTCAGAAATAACTCAAATCCACTCGGGAGTTGGATTACATATGTTCCCACTGAAACGGCAGCTACTCTTGCTTCATTCCCCACTCGCAGGTCCCCATCACCCCTTGCGAGAGTTGTGAGTTTCTTAGGCCCTGCAATGATGCAAGATGAGAACCACAACCAGTATCTAGTACCCAAGTTCCGAAACTTGCATGGTTGATCTCAATCATATGAATAAAAGAAGAAGACATACCAACAGGAGAGACGCGGCCTGCTTTAATGTCCTCACGGTACACGAGGCAGTTCCTCCTCCAATGCCAAGCTTGTGGCAATGGTGGCACTCCACGTTACCTTCATCGCTCTTTGTCTTGCCTTGTGAGCTACCGCTAGTCTCACCAGGCCCATTCTTGCCTTGCCCTGGCTTTTTGAATTTCGGCTTCCCTACAGCTAGGTTGGCCTTAGCCTTGCCCTTACCTTTGCCCTTGTTGCCAATCATGAGAACGTCCTGTTTCAGACTCCCACTCAATTTCAGATCACTCTCTGTCTGTACAAGGAGTGAGTGGAGCTGATGAAGACTCTTCTTCATATCATTCATATAGTAATTTGCCCTGAAAAGGGCAAAACCATCATGAAGTGAATGAAGAACGCGGTCTATGACGATCTTCTCATCGATTTTGCAACCAAGTGCCTCCAGTTTCTCGACATTCTCAATCATGTCAAGAATGTGTGGGCTAACTGCTTGGCCCCTCTGGAGTTTCGCTTCAAAGAAGCGACAGGTATGCTCATAGCTAACAATCCTCGGAGCTTTCGAGAACTCGTTAGAGAGCGTGGTGAAAATCTTGTTTGCACCCTGGGCAATGAATCGCCTTTGCAAATTTGATTCCATTGAAAAGATGAGTACGTTCTTTATCGCACCCGCCTCCATTACGAAATCACTATAAGCAAATGATTCATTTGCTCCTGCATTGGGGCCTGGGTTTGGCGGTAGTGGCTCAGTCAAGTACTTGAGCTTACCGTCAGCAATGGCAGCATTCCGTAATGCAGCCTCCCAGTCCGCAAAGTTTGACCCGTTATTATTCAGTCGCGTGGACTGATTCATAGTGTCCATGAACATCTTAAGTCAGGACTCACGTCCGAGCGTGGCACTTGGCATTGGGTCATCAGTATGGCCAGCCATTTGTTATTAGCAGTTTATGTCTGAATATTTGACTGTGGAAAAATAAAATAAATATGATAAGTTTCATCGTTTTAAATTTGAGTCTAATGGAAAAACTGATTAATTCGATGACTCGTGCATTTATACAATTGACCTCCCTCAAGAATTATATAAATGATCCCAAGACTCAATTTCGTAAATTGATAAGCCAACCTCTTGGCTAATTCTACTTTTAGAATTCCTGGTCGATAAATTTCTGTAAATTCTATCTTTAGTCCATCATAATCACGAGATATTACTCGTACTATAATGTTGAGATAAAATAGGTCAACACTCACTACTTACCCAACGTAGAAGGGGTCATATTATGACTTCCGACGAAGAAGGGGCTCATAGTAGCTTTCCCTATAAAGACTAGTCTCAATTTTAATTTATAGGGGAAGGTCCCATCATCTTAACTTAAATTCATTTTAAGTGAACGAATGTCTAGCAACTCGAGAATGATTTAACTAAGGTGATGGCCCTAAAAGCGAGTGACATCTGTATGTCCATGATTAAAATATTCAACCTATATGAATCATTTTACATGCATTTTATTAGGTGGTTTGGTTTAGGCGGAATATGATGCAATTATCTATCATGTGAAGGAAAGAAAAACGAGAATGAAAAACGTAAAAGAAAAACATGTCCTAGTGTGGCCTATCCTACCAAAAAGAATAAAATACAACTCGGAATCCAACAGATTGGACCCTCGAAGCTTGACTTTATCACCCTTCTTGGTCCATGCAGCGGGAGTGAGCTCCAATCTCCATCTTTAGTCTTCTTTGAAATTACAATAAATAAAATTACAAAGATCCTATTTATTACATACTAATTTCAAAACCCAAAACTAAAAATAATGGAGATGCGAGATCTCAAAATACATCCAAGACTATGTTACCATCATTACGGTAACACAATCTACTAAGGCCACACTAAGTTACAACTGATTGTAAAATTACGTTAAAAATTCATTCAAGCATTCCCAAAAACATTATAAAAGCATCAACTAAAATAAAACATTCAAGACATAATACAGTTATTACGATGTTTTATTATCCAAACCACCCTTTAACATAGATTATAATTATGTGGTAATTCTGTAATCACCCACATCAATTACAATCTCGATTCATTTTACTGATAAAATGAACTATCCTAAACATTTCAAACTGCTTTAAAATGTAAGATATTAAGCATATGTGAACCGTTTCACATTAATTATACAAAATCCGAATGATGTACAATTAAAGGCCAAAAACTTGAACACAAAAAAAAACAGAAATTTTTCAGCATAAAAATTTTTCGGCAAATTTTTCAAGCAAAACGGTCCTTATCGACTAAATAGGGAAAAATTAATATCCTTTCATATGATAAACTTATTCAACATCATTTTCATTTTCATTTTAATCTAATCTTTATTAAATTAAAATATCTACAAATCTATTCTATGTTATTTTAACAGATTAAAATAACAAAATAAATCTAAATGAAAACGAATACGAAAGGAAATACGATTAATTCTTCCTAGTCGACAAACAGGGACCACGATCGAGTATTAAAAAACACTCGATCGACCAAAAATAGAGAAAGCCGCTCGATCGATCATACCAAAATACTCGATCGACGAAACCTATTAGAAAATTTGCTCGATCGATCAAAACCATTTACTCGATCGATCAAACTACAAAGAAAACGGCTCGATCGAGTGAAAGCAAGTACTCGATCGACCAAAATCTCACAAAAACTGCTCGATCGAGACACTAAAGTCCTCGATCGAGTCAAACACACAGCGGATGAAAACAGTTTCGGTTTATGAAATCAAATTAAAACAATTTCGTGGCCTATGCTCTGATACCACTTGTGGGAAATCGGTATTACCACAATACAATTATTTTAGGATTATAACGAAAAGTAATAATTTGATTATCGAGTCATAAACGAAAACAATAATAATAGTAGAGATTTAGTAATCAACCTCCGGTCCTAGCAATTTGGCGTAAAGAACAGAGATATCAAAGTAGATATCCTCCTAATCGTTGCACCCAAGATTGTATGAGAAATACCCTTCTCTTATGCTAGAAAGAGAACTAAAGTTACTGTTAACTTTTGTTTTGTAGTTTTGTCAAAAGTTACTGTTCACTTTTGTCTGTTGTGATGAATGTGTTTGATGGTGGCTACAAGTGAGGAGAATAGAATAGGGTTTCAATTTTCTTTTTCCTGCTTTTCTCCCCCTTGCCCACGGCACACACTTAGGTTTTTATATGAGGAGAGTTAGTCTCCTCAAAAATAACTACCCATTGACCCGAAACCCGAGTGTATCTGGATACCGTGTTTCGGTCATTTTAGCTTCCAATATAATGTAATATCTTATAATCGTCGTATTACATGGACCGACATTATAATCCATCATTAGTTATAAATATCCGTATATTTATAATTTGCCAATTAATTATAACGGTTTATGTTTAATTAGCTTACATTATATACTATAATTAAATATAACTTTTTATATTCAATTTTACGGATTACAGTTAATTCGTCTCAGCTAACTTTCGTCTCATCATCACATTGACTAACCTTTTAGTCAATTACACTGACTAACCTTTTAGTCATATAATAGGGTATCAATATGATTATTTTCTCAAATAATCACATCTCTAAAACACATCCTATAGGTGTGACTTTTAGGGACCAGTTGATCACCGCCATCTGTATGACAATAACGTCAAACTTATCTAGCAAGCCAACCGTTATTGATAAACGTTAATCAACTGATTATTATACAAAGTATACCCTGTGAACCTACAGAGATTTATTTATGTTATTGCACTAACTGGAGGACACTAGCTCCAACACCAACCTCCAACCTCCAACAACAACAACAACAACAACAACAACAACAACAACAACATCTTCCACCTGCAAAAAAAAAGTAATATTCGAGTTCATGGGGTCCTTATCTCTCCAACCTAAACCCATCTTTGAATCTTTCATACCATTAGTAAATACTAATCATTTAATTAATTGTTATGAGACAAAAATTCGGCAGCAATTCCCTATAGTTCTCCAAATACACAATGTTGAATGACTTGTCACTCTCCATATGTATTCAAAGAACATTAAAGGAACTGTCAACCAAACTTAATCGTCAAATAACAATTAAAAAAATGATTAGTATTTACCACCTAAATGACATTAAAGATTCAAAGACAGTCCCAAAACGGGGACTATTCAAGAATTACACCTAATGCGTAATTCTTGAACGGGTACTAAGTCTATAATATATGAACAACATTTCCTTAATAATTGTGACAAAAGTAAAGCACGACAAATGACCGGGACGGAGGGAGTAATAATAATTATCTATATTAATAATTACAACAATTCAAAGGAGGGAGGGTGGCAGTGGGGTGGGGGTGGGGGCGGCGGCAGGGAGGGAGGTGGCGGCGGCAGGGAGGGTGTGGCGGCAGCAGGGAGGGGGTGGCGGCGGCAGGCAAGGGGAGGGGGTGGTAGATCTGAAAAATCAAATTAAGAAGAGGGAGAGAGATAGAAAGAGGGACGTACCAATTGAAGGCTCCGGTGGTGTAGGTGGTGGTTCCGATGGTGTTTGTGGTGGCTCCGGTGGTCTTAGGTTAGGGTGGCGCCGGTGGGGTCTTGGTTAGAGTTGACGGACGGAATTTTAATTGATTTATGTAAAGTGACATACGGGGAAAGACTTGGCTGTTGGATATATCAAAAAACCTTGCGACGGAATTTCCGTCGCAAGTCCGTCGCAAGATTTATTATTAAATAATAATTGCGACGGATTTTCCGTCGCAGGAATAGAATTTCCGTCGCAAAAAGAAATGCCACCTGGCTTTGCCAGTTGTGATATTTCAGTCAATTATTTGAATTTGCGACGGAAGTTCCGTCGCAAAATCCGTCGCAATCTTACAAATTGCGACGGAACTTCTGTCGCAGAGGTTCCCGCCATGTTATTTTTCTAGGCGCCATGGCTGGAAACTCTGCTACGGAATATCCGTCGCAATTCCGTCGCAAGATTCTATTTCCGTCGCAGGATCCGTCGCAAATGTTTTTTTGCTACGGAATTCGTGTCCGTCGCAAATATTCCGTCGCTAATGAAATACTTTTTTGTAGTGCTACTTTGATATCTGTTCTTGGGCCGATTTTGCTAAGGACCAAAGGTTTAATTCATTTTCTCTATATTTACATCGTTTTCATATTTATGACTCGCAATTCATATTATATAATTTTGTTATAATCCTAAATTTTAAGGGGATGTAAACAGTTATTTCCCACAAAAAAACCCTTAAATGACTTGATGTAAGCCAAAATTGAGCCCCCTCCCAGCCTCCAACCCTCCGCCCTCATCCTCCCTCTCAATATAAACAAAGTCAAGCATTAACCACCTCGCTCTCCCTTCCTCCGTCCTCATTCCCTCCCTCCTCAATCTGAACAAAACCATGCCGAAACTACCAGGCTCTTTCTCTCCCTCATCCCTTCCTCCTTCCTTCATCCCTCTCCTCCGCGATGGTCTACATTATTACTCTTCCAAATCTCATTGATCTGATGGTTATAATACTACCTTTTGGCTTTTCCTATAAAAAACTGTCCTTTATGCCTTTAAAAAAACTCATCAAATGAAAATGTCACCTTTACTATGGCTGCCAACCACCTTTTATGCGCATCCAAAAGACGAGAGCATATTGTCAAATGTAAAGGAAAAAAAAATTCAATAACCTTATCATCGAATTGTAGCATACTTTAGCCTAAATTCAAAATATTTCAAATTGTAGCATACCAATTCTCGCACATAGTTTAACAGTGTAAGAGTCAGCCCAAAACAATGACAAGCTGAATATGGAAAAGGTCTAATTACAATGCATAGTGGATATCTTGTAACCCACTTTCGACAGTATATAAAAGCCTGCATTGGTACATAAAATTCAATTGCTTAAGAGTAAAGAAGACAAAGTCCTAACTCAACAAACACCAACACTTAACAAAACTACATGTAAAGAAAACTCAACCTGATTTTACTTAGATATGCTGAAGAGACTCTCCTCCCTCTCCTTTTCACCCTATCCCCCTATCAATTTGGGGAAAAAGGATTATACATCGGAGGTACTAACTCAGCGTAGTATGATTTTGAGTTTTTGTGCATTTTTTTCGAGTTTTTTTAAAGTTTATAAATTAAATTTTATATCTTATATATGATGTTTTTTGAGTTTTATTGTAATTTTTTTGAGTTTAATGTTCAAATTAATAAACTCAAAAACTTTATAGTAAAACTATAATATACTCAAAAACTTTATTGTAAAACTCAAAAACTATATTATATGTGGTAATACATCAGAGTTACAATCCACTTACTGATCAATTTGAATAAAACCAAGCCAAGACGATCTCCCTCAATTTCACCCTCCACCTTTTCCCGTTATTCATCTCTCCCCCTACAGTATGTCTCATAAGAACTGTAGAGAAAAGTTTTACATCACTGGAAATCAAACACTGGAATGACATAGCAAAGAAAATACATTGTTAAAGATCTTATATCGGATGCAAAACAATCCTACTGCTACAAATTTAAGCTACTTTAAAAATAACGACACAGGAAAAACCCAACTTTCAGAATAATCCTTAGAAGCCCAAGTAAACGATCACAAAATAAAAGAACCTTGTGCCTATGAGGGACTCCTCCTACTCTTACAAGCCATGATCGAAATCTTTTAGATAATAAAGTAATGTTGAACTACAATCTAGTAACCAAGACCACATTCTAAAAAAGGAATATCTATATATCATATTATAATTTACTAAAAATTCATACGATCAAATTAATTGATCAAATTAATTCAAGACAACATTTCTATTTTTTTTTTTTTTAAAATCAAGGTTTACGTTTTCTTAACTTAAATATATCTTGATTCAAGTCCTGAGAGATTTAGCTACGGTGTTTCTTAATTCGTGGCTAAGCAAATGCATTGCCACGGACAAGATGTATGTCGTGGCTAAATAAAATAATTGTCACGGAACAACTCGTGGCTAGATATACTTTCGCCACGGGTCTGATATAGTTCCTGGCTAAATTAATTTTTAACACGACTGTTGCCAAATTCGTGGCGCAAGTTACTTTTTGCCACGGGAAAAGCTTTCCTGTGGCATAAATTTTTTCTAAATTATTGAAAGAAATTTTCCCCGTGGCTAATCAAAATTAAGGCACGAATTATAAATTTCCGTGGCATAAATCGTGGCTCAAGTGTCATTTTGTTGTAGTGGGGCGTCAATTTAAAATCAAGTGATATTAGTAAGTGGAGAAACTGCAAATAAACAGCTAAAATAGTAAAGAGATTCAAATCAGTAACACTTTCCGATCACTACGTCGAATTTCCCAAGTCCTCCGCTCTGTCTCATGGGCGCCCTGTTATTCATGTAGATGGAAGGTATGCTGATGGAAGTACTAAGGATAAGCCATTATGCAGATTGGGACAGTAGCTCGCTCTGAAGACGGTCAAGTTCTTTGGGCTACGATCTCAAAGGTCTGTTTCGCTAAATTGGTTCCACGTGTTTTGTTACCGCGACACTTTCTGTCAGCCCTCCGCTGAAATGACCGCCATTGCTCTCGTAACTATTCGGGCTCATGAACTTGGTATCAAAGATTTTTTACTAATAACCGATTCCAAGTTGGCAAAGGATCATATGCAGAGCGAAAAAAACGTTATTTCTAAAGAGATCCATAGGTTTTTGATCTTATTTTTAAAAAAAACTTTGGTTTTATAAACCTGAGTGATATAGAAGGATAATATTCCGGCCAAAGGAGGACAATGTACCTGCCGATGCTCTTTCACGTGCAAATTCTCTAGCGAAAGATGACGATGATATCAAAGAGTTTTATGCTGAGGTAGCAAAAGGAGCGACGTCACTTGAAAAACCTTGAAAAAGATATAATTGGAGAAAATGAGAAGAAAGAACTTGATAAAGTTGTTGTAAAGGGAAAAAGGTTCGAAGAACTTCTTGATGAGAATATAAAACTTATGGAAAAATAGGAATAGTAGCATTGCCTACCTTATTTTGCTCGTCGCTCGTCGAGCCAACGACGTTAAACAAAGGCGCTCTTGGGAGGCAGCCCAATTTTTTTGACTCCATCCACAAATATCGTACTGCTGTCATGCCTCTTCCTCTGCGCCTTTAACCAGACGGATGAAAATAAGTAAATAAGTGAGCTTGCTTTTCTCTGGAAATATAATCTTCTTCATCATCTATATTGCTACTTATTATTGTTAATTCTATTAACTGTTGTCATCTTCATTGTCAACCCTCATCGTTTTACTTAGTACTAATTATCTTCATCGAGAAAATTCCTCACTTTGTTAATCTCACTTATGTACTTGCTAATTATTGTAATCAATCAATTAATTTGATCAAATATCATTTTTTAATAAGGAAATAGAATTAGGTTAATCGAAATCAGCCTATTAACATCCTCGCCGATGAAACATATATGGTAACTCCTACGCGAATCTTGTTCAACGGTAAGACAAAGTTAGACACACACATACTGAAGAGATATAGTTTACATGAATCACATAAAATGTCTTTTTACGCACAGATATTAGATATATTTTACAAATTTTAGTATTATTTATTTACAAGCCTTAGTACTCGTAATACTTATCTAATTTGAGTAACATTTATTTAATTTGAATGTTTCTCAAAAATTGTTTTTTATATTGATTGATGACTGATTAAATTATACTCCGTAGTATACTTATCTATTTACCTTTTCATTCTGGAAGTAAATATACGACCATCTGATTGGGTCTAAATTTAATTCGAACCATTGAAAAGTACAGGACCTCCATTTCATTTTGAGAAAAGGAGAGAATACTTACTCTAACGAGATGATGCGTGAAATTTCTTTATCTAACCCACCACTCATTCGGCTTCCGTTGAAGTAACTAACTCCTTATGTTGATTCTTGGATTTGACATAAGTCTTTGGTAGATTATTTTAGTTATTCAGTAAGTATTCTCACAACATAACAATTTTTTTTTTATAAGGTAAGGAAACTTTTTTTCATTGACAATGTGCCTCTTTTGTCCAAATCATTTGTTAGCTTTTTAAGTTCTTTATATGGAGTACAATGTATATATAGATGGACAATCGAAAAATTAATATTATTGGGTGGAGGCCGGATGATGCAAAAAAATTCTTTTATCCAATAACCACACACCCACACGGACTCATTCATCTATAGGTAGTGGCAATCTAACCAGTTTTAAAGATTAAAAATGAATAGTCCAAATCACAAAAGTAATGTATCGCTGTTAGTAAGGGCGCAAAATCTCATTGAAGAAAGACATAATATGTTTTAAGCTTAAGAACTTTCACAAAGCGCAAGTGAGGGGGCACACTCTCTAACACCTCCCACCCACTCTCTAGTCTCTATCAATGAGACGGGCAAGGGGAGGACGTAGTTTCTTTGGGAGTTACAAGGAGAGAAAAATGAGAAAAAACACCACAAAACCATTGTGAATTCAAAGCCTATAATACTCGAGGTCAAAACTTTACTAGTGCCCTGTCAATTTCTAATGAGAAAAAAATGTAACACACTTGAGGTTCTGTTAAGAATAGTGAAGGTAATGCTTCCATTACTTTGCATAATGTTTTATTCGTTCCTAGCTTAACTTGCAATTTAATATCCATATCGCAGCTAGCCTCTGACAGTAATCTTACTTTTTGAATTTGCTACACAATCATGTCTTATATAGGACCGATTGGAGTCGGTGAGCTGCGGGATGGACTCTACTGGATACGAGCGTGTGCCCGGCTGAATGAGGTATATCAAGTGTCTCACTTGGGAATACAATGACATGGGAACACAACATTACTAGGAGATACATTGTATCCTAATAGGTTATGTCGCAACTTTTCTCTATAGTAATACAGTGAACAAGGGACAACGTTTAGACACTGCTGTAAATGCTGAGAAGAGGTTGTTGCTTGTGAAAACAACCAGTTTGCATATTCATATATCACCATGATCTTTGGATAAGTAAATTACCAGGTTGTATACTGAAATACGGTACCTCTATTTCCTTGCTTTCACAGTTTCAGTTGAATCAACACATCTTTGTATTTTAAGAGGGCTTCCAAGATTCACTTGTGTCCTCCTTTGAATATAGGTAATAACTTTTATATGTAAAGCTAAGTAATTGTTACAAGTCAAGTAAAATTCTGTTTACTATTATTAAAATGTGATTAGTTTAGAAGCATGTAACCGATAAATTTCATAGCTATAGAATGACATTTTTTTTCCACAAATTCTCATTTAAGACGGGTCAACTTGTCTTAAGCTTAAAACGGGTCAGATTGCTTCTCATAAAAAAGCAAGTGAGAGCGAGGGCAAGCTTGGTTTTTCACTTGCTTTTTGCGAGAGGCAACCCGAGTACCCGACCCGTCTTCATTGAAGAAGATATACTCGTTTTTAATGAAATTTACATACTGTCAATTCTAGTAAGACTGTCTTATTAATTCTAGTCTGAATCTTGTTCAAGATTCTTATATTTGTCTTACGTTTTTTTTCCAATTTATAGACTATAAAACCACTTGTAGTAACTGACGGTGTAGTTTCCGAGATGTATAATAAAGTTCTCGAGTTTTGTTGTAAAGATTATGAGCTTTAATGTAAAGTTTATAGAAGTTCATCAATTTAACATAAAAAAAAAACTAACTGTAAACAAGTCAATTTAGAGATGTCTCATTAATGTTAGTTTGAAAAACGGATATGGCAAATGTAAGCACGTTACTTACCATTAGAGATACTCGAATAAATTCAAGTTTAGAATTGGTAATAGTAAGTTTATTGGAAAGTGATGAAAGACATATGTCGGCATCAATATTTTAAAAGGAAATCATAAATACTGCACATCTAACATCTTACACCGATTTGATTGGAAACGTATGATTAGAAATGAGAAAAAGGTAGTAAATCATGCTTAAGACTGATAGTCTGATACTATTCGTCTTAAGTTTAAGACGGATCATTAAATAATACCTCATAGTGGTAATTAAGACAAAATTTTTGGTTTGTGCTTAGTAATAAGTAGATAAATTGGTTCATATTTGAACCGTCTTAAACTTAAAACGTACTGGTAACCGTCTTAAACGAGAATTGTTTGCAATATCTACTCTTTGGAATTTTGTTAGCTTTGCAGCTGTCAGAACTCAGAAGGCTCAATAATGTTTCTCACTGGACCGCATCTTGTGACCTTAACAGTATTTGACCCGGCAAGATCTTGATACCCGAATAAAATACTTTAATTTTAATAAATATATAATTAAATACTTTATTCTT
Organism: Heliosperma pusillum; assembly: GCA_022085475.1. NCBI lineage: Eukaryota > Viridiplantae > Streptophyta > Magnoliopsida > Caryophyllales > Caryophyllaceae > Heliosperma > Heliosperma pusillum. Next base: position 25,576 of record JAIUZE010000424.1, read on the forward strand.
TTGCTATTGTCAACCTTACCCAATTTTGGAAGAAAGGTTCCACCATGGTTTATATCCTATTTATGGCATGGTGTATTATATTACCAATATTGCCTCTAATTATTAAAGTTAAGACTCTTAAAAATGTAATTATTGAAGAGTGCAAAAAAATTGTTATGTAGCGTTGCATGCATATTGTCATTGTCATTGTCGTCTCCATGATACGATATAGTAATATCTTTCTTTTCTCGATATATATTTATGAGAAGGAAATTAGATATTCTATTTTATCTTAAAAGTACCTTTTGAAAAAACAAAAATAGTAATGTGCACTAAAAGAAGAGAAAAAGGTGAAGAATCAAATCTAAGTCAATAATGTGGGAAAGAAATTAAAATTGCCTTTACTTACCAGTAGCAACTTGTAACTTGTAAGTTGTAGAGGTTATGTAATTATCTAGTTATTCAGGCTTTAATTTTAATATCAATTTATTTTAAAAGTAGAGTATTTTATATCTTAAACATTTAATTTAATTTATTTTTAAAAAAATATGAAAATAACCAAAAAAAATATGAGTAACATAGAAACATGCCAACATTCCCCAAGAAGTGCTACAATTTCATATCTTATGGGAAATGAACTACTCCCTTCCTCCCTTCTAACCATTTGTTTACCTTTTAATTAGAATATCGCTCATTAAGAAATAGTAAATAAATGATCGGAATGGAGAAAGTACTCAATATTATTATTTTATTTAGAAGTACATTTTTCTCAAATTTAATGTAGCAATGTGCACTAAAAGAAGAGAAAAAAAAGTGAGAAATCAAATTTAAGATAGTAATTAATACTCCCTCCATTCAAGTTCACGTTACACTTTTTCTTTTGTATACTATTCATAAGTAAAAAGAATCTTTTAATTTTCGTCTAATACATAAAAGAAAATATATTTATTAGGGATTTTGTTTTATTTGTCTTGAGAAATACATTAAAAATATTAAATATCTAACTATATATTATTTGCAAATACGTAACGAAAGAAATTTAAAACACGCAGACAAACGTGAAAAAGCAAATGTGTAATGTGGAGTTGAATGGAGGGGGTATATAATAGAATATTGCCTCTACTTGCAACTTGTAATATGCAACTTGCAAGTTGTAGAGGTTATGTGATTATCTAGTTGTTCAGGTTTTAATTTTAATAAAATCAATATATTTTGAAAGCATATTGTACACATTATTTATACATAATTACATATATAAAAGAACAAAAAAAAATAAAGAAAATAATAATGTCTTACATAGTAACATGCACAACATTCCCAAGAAGTACTATAATTTGAGAAGGAAAAAGAGAATAAGAATAAAAAAAGATGTGAGTGGAAATTAATGAGGAATGGGCTTACATATGGCCATATGGGCACAAGAGAAAATGAAATGCAGAATGACATTGACATTGGCTATATATAGGGGTGATTATTATTGTTGATATTGGACTACATTCCAAGAATTTGTTGGGGAGGTTAGAGAAATGAGGGATAAAATATAGGGAAAAGATTGATGAAGAGAAGGGGCTTACATGAAGAGCAAGAGTAATAGTTGAGTAGCCAAGGATGACTTGCCTGCTTTTATATGATTAAGGGTCGAGATAGATATATCTCGACCCTTCGTAAGGCTAGTCAGGCAGTCTCCTTGGCTATCTCGACTTACTCTTCTCCCTCATGCTAGCCTCTTTCTCTTCGAATTCTTGCTATTAACAACGACATTGGTTAGTGTTTTGTTGTTGCTGCCAAGAATCGAACCTCATCTAGTCATTATCGATGTGTAAGTGTGTAACTGAGAAATACTTATCAAGTTATCAGCAACATAATATCCAATTTTCCACCACATTGTTTGATCTTTAACGCGTAAGTATTCATGCATTTACTCAAATGTTGATCTAACTTTCTGTTGAAATTTTAATGTCGGAATTATGTCTGCATCGACGTAACATTGCGTTAGAATTACCGTAACATTCCCCTACCCATGCTAAATTCCATTGCAGGTTGTAGCCCTAGCTTAAGTTTGGCTTTCTTATAGTAAAACAGGTCTTTATATTGCAGGTTTATATTATCCTGCTGAGATTAGGTTCGAATTTTTTGCGCTGGGAAATTCAGAAAGCCATACTGTTCATGTAGACCGAAAACAAAAGCAATTTGAGGCGAAAACATGGGCAATAACAAAAAACCAACCTCTAGAAATATAAAGCCGAGATACTAAAGAAAATTTTTAAAAAAAAAAAAAAAAACTGCAATGTAATAGTTTTCTAGAAATCAACACCAAGAAGTGGGAAGGAAAAACAATGCTGGCTCGTAATTAGGCTAGTCAAATGGTCTAACTGGAAGTTTATCGCCCGAAGTCCGACACATTTAAGCCGAAAATAGAAACCTTGTAACCTCCACGGGTGATTAACTATTTCATAAACGATCACTTTGTGATTGAAAGAAACTCGATTTTGGCTTTGTAACAAGTTAACTGATAATAGCCAGCCTGACGGACAAACCATTGCGAATTGCACCTTTATAAGTCCTCATACCACTCTGCAAACAAAACATCTTCTTAATACCATACCCTTTAAATCATTCATCCAACACCTATTGCTTTTGACAGACAAGAAGGGGTCGATCAACTACAACTTCCGCTCAAATTTGAACTTCCCATTCCAAGCACAAAAGGCGTTCCAAGACAGACTAGAGCGTCTTAAATACAACGTTAATTGACGAACTTTCAGACAATGTGTTAATTTAGTCTTACAGCTATTAGATTTATGAGCAGAAAATCATCTCATCCAAACTTCTGATACACTACTAATCCACCAATCTCCAAAAGGGATCTTTAGGCATCAATTGAATAAATTGACATTAATTAAGCCTACCAATTTGCACAATACAAAGAAACAGAGCAAAAATTACAAGCGTGTTTTTGTTTTTTGTCTTGGGTAGTGAGTGATACTCGTAGTAAGGCTTCCATAGATGCAAACTTAATGGATGAGGTAGGTTAGCGCCAACGCCACCAGCATCAATGTGTAGGCTATCCCTTGATCAATACTCGTTCCTGTACCAACCCAGTTAATCATAAGCAAAATAAGCGAACGATAAGATAGTAGTAATCACATAAGTGACCGCCATATGTATGCATTGTCGACGAACAAGGATATGTACAGGGATAATTGAAAGCAAAAGAACTGAAGAAAATACCAATATCATTCTCAACAAAATGGCAGTCAAGAACACGGTGAGATCAATTTTCTCGATGAATCATGTTACGTTAAATAAGCAGTGATAAGGTTGCACAATGACATTAACTTTGTGTAGGGTTTATGTTTCTAAAAAACTAAAAAAGAAACAGTACGATGAGATGATGAAATAGACTATCGATAGATATTGAATAACCCACTACAGCAGAATTGACATAAAAAGGGAACATTGAACACTACAACACTGGATTGTACATCTCAATGTGATACGGAGTATATCTTAACACAACTACTAGATTCTAGGATCGACTTGTGGTCCTCTCTTAAGCTCTCAAACCTTAAATCATGAACCAAAAGTATATATGTTGGTTAGTTATATACTTTCGAAGTCATCAATATTCTATCTTGGAACTATTTCTCCTAACAATTTTTCCTAAGCAGAAGCTGATACATCTTGCATTATCTATACTCTTATAAAGTTATACGCCACCAACTGGGAACATCTTTTCTTGAGCCAAATGATCATCACGATGATTCATACAGCAATGCATAATTAGATATTAATTCCTACGCCAACGCATACATCAAGATGCCACTCCTACAGTCCTACTACATTTCTCACCCCATAAATGTTCCAAGTCATCTCGATTCGAGCGAACATATCCTTTAAGAAGACTATTAATGATCAATTTCTTGCAACTAGACCATCACAAATCACAACACCTCCTTCCGAATCTTTCACAAATTCCTGTATAAAAATTTCTATATTCATGAAACACTGCTTGTGGTGCTTACTGCTTATGCACTTATATACAGAACTTGCCTCCTAATACTTCATCAAGTGCTGAATACGAGTCAAATAAAACACCTATTGTATCATTTGCCACCAAGTACGTCAGTGAAACAACAAAATCCCAAGGAAACCCTATCGCACTGATGGCACAATCTACCAAAGCTCTTATAAGGACATCAGCCATATGTTCAAATAACAATTAGCAAAACTAAAATATTGCATTGTTAATCATCATAACATGGCGTTATACCACAGTTTTGACTGGCAAACTCGATGTTAACTCAAGACATGTGGCATTTTAAACAAAACAAAGTAATAAGATTAGCAGGTTATCAATCAACAAGAGTACTAAAATCGAGTGACAGGGTCAACAGTAGTACTAAAAACACGAGGAATGATCAACCAGAACAAGTGCAAGTTCAGTAAACCTCAACAGAGTCGACACCCTCCAATCTGCAACAGCGGCAGGATCAGCAGAAGGAGCATCAGGGTCATGACCATGACTGAGAGGGCAAACCTCCTCGAGTTGTCTCACTGATGTAAACGAGATTCTTGATGGCAAATGATACAAATAGAGGTTTCTATTTCACTCATATTTAATCACTTGGTGGGGGTATTAAGAGGCAAGTATTCTGTTTGGTGGAGTATCAATTCCAAAGCCAATGCATAGTTCAAGATGCTAACTCCTACTTCATTTATCACTCCATAACAAAACATCCGTATATGTTCTAAGTCATCTCGATTAGAGTTTACATATCCTTTAAGACTACTAATGATCAGTTTCTCGAATCACAAAACCTCCTCCAGATCTTCCTAGGAATCTTGTATAATACCTTACATACATGAAACACTCAGTATTATATTCCAATCACACTTTTCAGATCGTTCCATCGCATCATTAATATACTCTTGATCAAGGTGGTACCCACTTAATCCATAAACTAGAGTATCGGCTTTGATCCCCGACAAGCTACTCATATTAGTTCCTCTCCAACCATTTATTTGAATGTAGACTTTCCTCCTCATAACTTCCATAACATTTCTTAATATTCAAACAAAATCACAATCATTCAAATTCAGTTCTCCTAGCACAAAGAAACATTTGACCAAACACGACATCATTCCCAAAATCCAAAGAAAGTTAAAGGCTAAAGTCATCGATAATTCCACTATCAATACAATGGAGACAATTCCAAGCAACACCAGACGAATAATTAGTACTAATTATAACGCCGGAACACCTTCAGCACATCGAAAAACTGTTCCTTTACTTCAATTATAACCTTGTTTTCCATGAAAACAATTAAAAAAACCATGCCAACAATAAGCCCTTTACAAAACTACACAATGCAGGCAAAATCATACTCAAAATTTACCAAGCTAACCCTACAATGCAATAGATCTACAAAAGGGAAATCCCCAACATCATAAAAATCATAAACACTAATTCCCATATGAGACGGTCTCGTAAAATCTAAAAAAGACACAAACTTTCACCACTATAACCAATAATTTCAACTGCATTGTTAATCTAATAGAAAACACAAACAATCAAACAAACCCATAAACGATAATAAACCAATAATCCCATAAAGTTCAGATCTTTAGCAATAAAAACAATGCAGATATAAAAAAATAATAGAAGTATAGGGTAAAATAATACCATCGCTAGTAGGGGAAGGAGCAGGAGAAGCGGATTGAGCCTGGGTTAGTGCAAAGATGAGAGAGAAAACAGTAAAAACGATGAATGAAACTCTAGAAACCTCCATTGTTGATCTCTGAAGCTTTATCTATTGATCTACAATGAAGGAAAGAAGGAGAAAGAAAGAGAAGACAGGAAACAAGTGAATATAAATATAAATAAATTGTCAAAAGATGTAAAAGAGGTAACAAGAGTTTGTGTTTGGAGTCGAACCGGTCACTCGAGTTTGGGTTAGGATAAATATAAATAAATCGGAAAATTGTCGAGACGGTTTTGGTCACTTCATGTTTGGATATGAAATCGGTGACCGGGGTATACTTCCTCCCATCCAAACCAAAGGTTACACTTACCTTATTTGGACCATCCAAACCAAACTACTCATTCCTTTTTGGGTAACAAATAAGACCAACTACTCCTTATTTACCCTATATATTTACACAATATGTCATTACCCACCCACCCAACTAACATTAAATACTCAAGTGGTCCTACTTCCATTCCAATACTACCCTTCATTTTTCAACTTTTTCTTAAAACTTGTGCTCCCTCCCATGTAACCTTTGGTTTGGATGGGAGGGAGTATTTATTACAATTATTAAGTTATTAGCGTTTGGGAATAATAAGAATCTGATTGGTTACGACTAAGTAAGTCAATTGGAATCCTATTTGGTTGGAGTAATGTCGATTTTTTAAAGTTTGTTCGATGACACTTTAAACCACTCGTATAATGAGCATTTGTTATTTTATCCGATAACTTTTTTTTATCCTCTTTTTTTTTTTTTTTTTTTTTTTCTTCAAGTGTGTAATATATTTTGTCTCGTGTAATCATGACTTATTTTGCACTTCATTTGCACTTATTAAGAAATTAAACATTTAAACAAATATCCTCCAAAAAAACCATAAATATATACCAGTATGTATTGCCTAAATGATCTTAAGTTAAAGAGCTCTCATAATCTCCTTTTATAATTTAAATCGGTTGTGAGTGATTTCTTAACTTAAGACAGTTTTAATTAAAACAATTGTATATGTACCAGTCTCATCGTATTTTTAGCATAATTCGTATCACAAGAAAGAATTGTAAGAATTAAATTTGGTTGATTGAGTGTTTTTGCACAAATTCTCATTTGTGACGGTCATTATCCGTTACAAGCTTGTGACGGGACGGATCCCTCTCACAAGCTTGCAAGTGTGAGGGCAAGAGGGAAGTGAAAACCATTGATTTCCCAATTGTCCTCCCACTTGCAAACTTGTGAGAGGAATACGACCTACTCGCGATGATAAGTTTAGGTGATTAACAGTTTGATAAGTTTAGGTGCACTTCTCCGCTTCAGTGCACGTTTGTAGACATTCCTAGTATTTACACGAGACAACAAACATACAGTTCGCTGTTAGCTTGTTATAGGCCATATTGGCATGGACAAAAAGCCTATAAAGGAACCGTTTCTATCAGAACTAGACCTACCATAGATGAACATGTCAGCTAACGGAAAAGGAGGTGGTAGGAAATATGTCATTAGGGGAAGAATTCATCTTCCTCGGTCTGGTACATCTCGAAAAGTTGGGTAGAGTACCGAACTGCCAAAGTCTGGCATGTGCCTTCAGGATCAAATGCTTCCAACTCTTCTACAGTTTTCAACACATCATTATCTGGATTTCCATCAGTAAGGAAATGACCCAGCTCTGTTCCCCTAGTAAGAATATATAACTCATTCAATCAAAAGAAATAAAGCTTTGGAAGAATGCCATGAAACAATGCAGATCGACAATGTGAATGTGCAATATTGAGATAGGTTTTCCAGTGACTGTTGGAAAGGGAAATTCAGCAACATGACTAATTAAGCAACAGAACTGCGCTAACTTAAAGCGGGGAAGAGGGTTAACGGTCAGGGCAGAATATACTAGCTTGTTTGGAGGAAGAAAATATCTACTACTTTGTATGTCAAGCCTAGGTTACTTGGAGACAAGCACCGGTGTCACCTGTTAAACATGGCATGATTCAAAAGTTCTTAACATTGTGGCTTGTCGTAAAATAAATAGAGATGCGTTAAAGAAATAAGGCTTAAAATCATCAAATATCATACTGGATGGTTCAAACATATTTTTCTTCTTCTACTTTTATCATGCAGGCCTCCCATTTTAGTACTCGTAAGAGGAGTGTAAAGGGTTGGTATAAATTCCATACCTATATCCTTAACTCCGTAAGTGACATATTGGAACGGATACAACCCCAAAAGTAAAGATTCACAGTAACATAGCTATATAGTTTCAAGACTAAGTTCATAGGCATATTGTACCTTAGTTCATCATATTTGTTAAAGCCTTTTCCAATATGACAGGAACTGTCTATCGACTCTATCCATGATTTTCTTTTAGCGATTTGCCTGCGATGAAGAGCACACACAGCCCGCATGCACAACTCAGGGTCCTTGCCAAAAGCAGATAGCATATCAGCTTCTAAAACCCATTCTAAAGTAGGATCTTTACAGCGTTGAATTTGAGAGAGTATGTCGCGAAAAGCAAGATTGTCATTTGATGCCTCTTCATCTTCTTGAGAATGATGACTGGCATCTTCGGACAAGTCATCCTCTAATTCCTCAACATCAGTGTCATCAACTATAAAATCGTTCAAATTATCATCACTATCAGAGTCATCATCTTCCGACTCCTCGTCTTCCACATATTTCTTTGTCAGGCCATCAGAAGACACTTCTATTTTATGCCCACATTTCACCAGACGTCTTCTCAGACGATTTTGACTATCATGATCATCAGCAATTCGACCAGAATTTTTTTTCTTTTGTAAACGGACAGATCTTCTTCTACCACGAGCACGATTCATCTTGAGTTGACTAATTGGAATATTATCTTCATCGTCACTCTGGCAACTGTTCTCAACTCCTTTAAAAATTAGCTTTATTGGCAGAGCATCTTCACTATCTTCACTATCATCATCTGCAGCCTCGTTGTCGCTGGTGCCAATTTTAAAAGCTCGTCTCTTTGGCATATCCTCATTTTCCTCTGATTCATCATCGCTAGTAACTACTGTAAGATCTCGCTTTCTCTTTGGGGTTTTCACTAAAGTATCATTTCCTTCGTCACCAATCTCATCTTCCAAGTTCATGGTGACATCTGGCATGACGGAGGCTGCCACTTCAGACTGTAAACATAGTTCATTTTCAACAGGAACATCAGGGTCATGATCACTGTCAATGTCGATAAAAGCCACAGAGGCTCCAGTTGGCGTGGAAGGAGCGATCATCTGGGTGCAACCTCTATCGCAACAAAAATCAAGTCTTCTCTTCACTTGTTTGCCAATGGAGGGTGTTCCTAACATAGATTTACTAAAGGTTAGAAAATATTAAAAAACAAAAAAAACAGAACAAAAATATCCATCTTCAAGATGCTGAGGCATGATTATAGGCAAACAGTATGACTCTAAGGACAGACTTCCCCGACTCTTCGCATTTGAATCAGAGAGCAAACAAGGAGTGAGGAGAGGTACCTTTCAGTTTCAACATTAGGTAGAAGGGAGTGTGTAAAAAAACAGCTTCATAAATAAAAGACTATCAAAACCTTAAGTATCACAACAATATCTCTGAGTGGATATAAAAACAGCTTAGTGAATGACACCAACATTAGTGGCCGGGTAGGGGGTCGGAAACATGCCCTTTAAACCCATGTAACATCACATAGAAGATGTTCATAGACGATCCACAACGATAGTTAGGTCATAAAATGCATCGTCGCTTTGCTACTTCAAAAAACAAGAAGCACGGAGCATTTAGTGAGCCGTTGTACAATCATATTCAAAATGAAAAAAAAAAGTGAGTTGGCATTCTGAACACACGCATATAAGTCAACAAACAAATGAAAAAACGAGATACAGAGGAGTAGTTTAACTATACTTATATACTAGTTAAAATAATAGACAAACGGAAAATTCCATGATAATCACACTTGCATTAGAAATATGTCCAGGACATACAGAAGAATAATGAAAAAAAAATACATAAGCATCACATCAATATTCCGCCAAGACGTGTAACTATTAAAATCCTCAGTCGATAAAAATTAAATGAAATAATTCCATGAAAATCACACTTCCAAATTATGCTATAAAACATATTGCATATGAAAATATTTACCTTCAATTTCAACTTCACCATCTATTGCACCAAATTTACTTGACTCACCAACAACAACATCCTTAGTGTCTTCCTTCACATCGGAACAGCTACCATGATTACCATCTTTGCTCTCATTACTCAATCTTTCCTCTAATTCACGCACACGCAACTCAAACTCCCCACATTTACGTTTCCACTTCTCGACTTCCCTAAGCGCGAAACTCTTTTCACATTCCAAAACATTATTCTCAATCATCAATTGATCAATCTTAGACTCTTCATCACTCCACCCATCCAACAATAATTCACCCGCCACCGCCTCCTCCGTCCCTTCAAGATTCAACCTTTTCTCCCTTAAACCCTTAACCTCATCTTCAATTTTCGCCTTTTCACCTTCCAAAACCCTAATCTTTCCAATAATTTCTTCCAACTCCATCTCTTTATTCCGAATTTTTAGAACTAAACACTTATCTTCTACCTTACTACATCTTTTTTCTACTTCATTAACATTAATTCTAGATTCTATCTCAAATATTGGCTCAATTACCATGTGATCATTGGGAATTTCATTCAAATCCATAATATAATTATTACCCAGAAGAATTAAACTACTATAAACTTCAAAATCATACCAATGTGCCCATAAATTACATCAACCCTACAAAGTACCAATCAAATCATATAATACAAAATTAAAAACTTTGGAAAGAACAATAAAATAATAACTGAAACATTGATAAACTTACCCAATAAATAAAGTATACAAAAGAATACGAATAATTAAAAACTCACAAAATCTTGGAGCTTGATCTTTAGATTGCAGGTTTGATTAATTTACGATTATTATTAGTTTTGTTTTCTGGGTTTCTACTTTCAACGGTTTATTGGGGTTTTTGAAGATCATGGGTCACGTGGCGCGAAATAACGCATGTCCACGGCTCCCCGGGTTAATATACTTTGCCAAATTGACCTGACTCGAATAATTGTCCGCTAACAATTCGATATTTGAGTGACCTAAGTTCGATATTAGTTTTAAATCCATTTAAAAATATCACATGTTCGTATTTTATTATTGAATTTAAAATTATAAAAAGTATATTCTAACCGTTGAATATTATAATTGGGTAAAATGTTGATTATACATTTATTCTCTGAAAAATATGAAGTGTACAAATTATTTTAAATATGCAAGTATATGTGATTGTTTTAGATCTGGTGATATAAACAAAAAAAAATTTATCGGTGAACTTTAAAAAAAAATTGTTTTAAGAGGTCTGCAATAAACATTATCACTGAGTTTTTTATATTTTTGTATATGCATTTTTTTTAACAAAATTTGCAGTAATTAAATTTTATAATTTATAATTTATGTGCACATTATATTTTTAAAAAAATAACGTCATACTCTTTAAAGGAAAATTAAATTAAGTCATTAATGAAATTTATGTGCAAAAGTTTATGGTAGTGTTGATTTATTAAGTTTATAAGCTTAATCATCTATCACATTCTATAAAAATAAGTGGAATATTATAGTACTGCATAGTTGGTTGTTGTAGAAATTAAAGTGTGTACAATTTGAATATGGTAAGTCTCCCAAAAACTAAGCAACCAACTAGAATGTTTTAAAAAAAAACTCTCCCTCTATAGAAGAAAAATGATCAATCGTGTGTTTCTTTTTACTTGTGTACTCTTATCCTTTAAACTACACATCTAAAACTTGACCTGCATAACCTGAACTAACATACGAATCAAGGTCTCAAGCTTGACCTGTAACTTAATATGACTTGACCTGAATGTTTATTAATTCACACCGACCATTATTCATAAATAACTTGATATTAATAATAACATATGAATATGCCCTAAACCCGCAATGACCTGACCTGACCTAACCTTCAATGATCACCTATAAACTCGAAATTGACCCGATCTGACTTGACTTGACCTATTTACCATGTCTTCTACCTGAAGCAAACCAAAAGTGAAATAATATGACTCAGCATGAATTCTTGCGTGTCTAAGACCATCCCCAAGCAAATGTCACGTTAATTAGGTCACCACCCATTTTTACTCTTAATTTCACTTTGTTTATCTTGACCCATTTACACCCTCCCAAGCAGAAGGTCATGACTTAGGTCATCAACTCAATCATTATTCACTTTCCAACATTTTCAATCATTTCTCACATTCTACCACACTCTACCACATCCAAACCTCTCTCTTACTTTTTCAATTATTTAATTACTAACAAACTAAAAGTAAGTTAATTTTTTTATATTTTAAATCTTTTAATAAAATAATAAGTACTCAATTGTGTAAAACAAAAAAATAACACGGAAAAATAAAAAATACCTGATAAAGTATTTTTTTTTTTAAAAAAAACAAGAAACTAAAAGTTATGCACTAAAGCGCAATAATAAAATATATTCCGTACTATACCTAACTACGAAAGTTTTGTTAAATATGAATGACACAATCACAAATCTCGCTATAAATTTCTACGAACTGATATTGAACCAATCTTCTACAATGCTATTCGTATGGATCATCACTAGTTAAAGTCGGACCAACGAGTAATATATTACCTTTTACTCTTCACAAATTCTCATTTGTGACGGGCACTTTTCGTCACAAGCTTGTGACAGAGCAAATGTGACCATTTTTATGGAAAATGTAAGCATTATATGGCTGGTAACATTTTATAGATGATTACTTTTCATCATAAAATGGTAACATTTAGTCCGTCACAAGTTTGTGACCGTCACAAGAGAGACCTAACTGTTTACTCCTACCGAAATCAAATGATAATGTTCAATTCACATTTACAACATCACAAACCATTACTCTATCATATGCCCATTTACCGTATATATTTTCCCTTTCCCCAAATTCACACCCCCAAACCCTTCTAATTTCCCTTCCTCAATCAGCTCCTATATTATCTACTACCCAGATCACCGTCTTCAACCTTTCTCCACCATCATTCACATCATCAAATTCACCGTTTTCACCTTCACCATCATCCTCTTCCGTCTCTTACCCAGGTCGTCACCGCCATCATCGTCTCCTTCAATTAGTTATTAGAGGTAATTAGTTTAACTTGGTTTCCATTAGCACAATAATGATGTTTATACAGTTAGTTTGTTATGGGAAATTAAAAAATGGATCAAAACATATCAAAATTGAGTTCATTTTATGGGCAATTAAAAAATATATCCCTTTTTTATGTGCTCATATTTTTTTCTAATCTGATTTAGAATATATTTTTCATTTGATTTGGTATTAAGTAGCTCTTGAACTTTTTTATTTTTGCAGAGATAGAAGAGCAACAATCTGACATATTTGTATTACTTGTCCTTTTAATTCGTGTGCAGCAAACCAGAGGATGACACGTAAGGGGTCATCAACTGGGTCATCTTCCTCAAAAGAGATCAGTTGGTGACCTCTTTGAGGTCAATTGGTGACCTCTTTGAGGTCAATTGGTGACCTGAGTCATGCTAATTTGCTTCTTAATAGGTGATTAAGTTGCCCCAAGAAGGTCATGACCTCCCTCATGACCTTGCTTGGGGATGGTCTAACAAATGATCATATCCCAACATGACCAGACTTGCATCCAACACTTTTCCCATGTTTGAACACAACCAATTTTCCAATGGAGTTATTTTGTGATCGGATTTGTTTTAACTGAATTAGTGATGACCCCGACAACGAGTTAATTCAATCTAAGTAATTTTGATTATTCTAATTTAATCATCTATGAATAGTTGCTTCTCGAATGATGATTTTAGATTAACTGGTTCCACAAAGTAATGTTGGGTCTAACATCAAATTTATTAGAAGTTACTCGAGATTATTAGAAGTTACTTGTACATGTTAAATTTGAGTTATTATTCTTTGTATATACTCTCCTATTTTTGGTACAATATATACGTCCTTTCTAAGACCAAAGTAAGAGGGCCAAGTCTGCACGAAAGAGGTCGAGCTGAGTCGAGTCAATTAGTAAATGGACTTGGGTCAATTGGTCACTACTTCTCTCTGATATTAGGTCATAAGACGATCTTATAAACAAGCAAGTTATTGGTCTATACAGGGGTCTCTCTTAGCGCTGTACTTTTCAAAGCTTCCTCAAGGACGTACTCTTCCAAAACCCAAACCCGATGATTGGACCATCTAGGAGGGGGCATTGATTGAATCGGACTGAAACCCATTACGATTTGAGGGTGCAAGTATACGAAAAATCAGTCTTGGTCAAAAATCGTTTTAACCGGAAAAATGGATTAATACATGTTATTTGAGGCTGAAACCGAAGAGAGTAACTCTTAAAGTCACCCTAACATGTTGTGGAAAAATAGGGAGAGAAATAAACGTGACCAATTTTGAGCACCCGAACGGTTCGAATTGATGTGTATAATACACAGTTTTCAGGATTTTTGATGACCGGAAAAAAAATGTCTGTGATTTACAAAACTAAATTCTAGAGTCAGATAATGCGCCCACACAAAATTTGAGGTAAAACAGAGTACATTTGAGGGTGTAAGTATACGAAAAATCAGTCTTGGTCAAAAAACTGTTAATCGGGAAAATGGATTAACACAAGTTATTTCAGGCTGAAACCGAAGAGAGTAACTCTTAAAGCCACCCCGAACATGTGGTAGAAAAATCGGGAGAAAAATAAACGTGACCCATTTTGAGCACCCGAACGGTTTGAACTGAAGTGTATAATACACGGTTTTCAGGATTTTTGGTGACCGGAACAAAAATGTCTGTGATTTACAAAACTAAATTCTAGAGTCAGATAATGCGCCCACACAAAATTTGAGGTAAAACAGAGTACATTTGAGGGTGCAAGTATACGAAAAATCAGTCTCGGTCAAAAATCAGTTAATCGGGAAAAAAGAATTAATACATGTTATTTGAGGCTAAAACCGAAGATAGTAACTCTTAAAGCCACCCCGAACATGTGGTAGAAAAATCGGGAGAAAAATAAACATGACCAATTTTGAGCACCTAAACGGTTCGAATTAAAGTGTATAATACACGGTTTTTAGAATTTCAGGAGACCGAAATAAAAATATCTGTGATTTACATAGCTCAATTCTAGAGTCAGATAATGCAGCCACACAAAATTTAAGGTGAAACGGAGTACACTTGAGGGTGCAAATATGCGAAAAATCAGCCTCCGGCTGAAATCGGTTAATGGGGAAAAATGGGATAAGACATGTTATTTAAGGCTTAAACCGAAGAGAGTAACTCTTGAAGCCACCCCGGACATGTGGTAGAAAAATTGGGAGAAATATAAACGTGACCAATTTTGAGCACCCGAACGGTTCAAAATGAAGTGTAATACACGATTTTCATGATTTCAGGTGACTTGAACGAAAATGTCCAAAATTTACACAAATGAATAATAGGGTCCGATAATGCGGCCACACAAAATTTGAGGTGCAACAAAGTACATTTGAGGGTGCGAGTATGCGAAAAATCAGTCTCGGCCGAAAATTGGTTAATCGGGAAAATTGATTAATACGTGTTATTTGAGGCTTAAACCGAAGAGAGTAATTCTTGAAGCCACGCCTAACATGTTGTGAAAAAATCGGGAGAAAAATAAACGTGACCAATTTTGAGCACCCGAACGGTTCGAATTGAAGTGTATAATACACGGTTTTCAGGATTTTTGGTGACCGGGACAAAAATGTCTGTGATTTACAAAACTAGATTCTAGAGTCAGATAATGCGGCCACACAAAATTTGAGGTAGAACAGAGTACATTTGAAGGTGCAAGTATTCGAAAAATCAGTCTCGGTCAAAATTCGGTTAATCGGGAAAAATGGATTAATACATGTTATTTGAGGCTAAAACCGAAGATAGTAACTCTTAAAGCCACCCCGAACATGTGGTAGAAAAATCGGGAGAAAAATAAACATGACCAATTTTGAGCACCTGAACGGTTCGAATTGAAGTGTATAATATACGGTTTTTAGAATTTCAGGTGACCGGAATAAAAATGTCTGTGATTTACATAGCTCAATTCTGGAGTCAGATAATGCAGCCACACAAAATTTGAGGTGAAACAGAGTACACTTGAGGGTGCAAATATGCGAAAAACCAGCCTCCGACTGAAATCGGTTAATGTGGAAAAATGGGATAAGACATGTTATTTGAGGCTTAAACCAAAGAGAGTAACTCTTGAAGCCACCCCGTACATGTGGTAGAAAAATCGGGAGAAATATAAACGTGACCAATTTTGAGCACCCGAACGAATCAAAATGAAGTGTAATACACGATTTTCATGATTTCAGGTGACTTGAACGAAAATGTCCAAAATTTACACAAATGAATAATAGGGTCCGATAATGCGGCCACACAAAATTTGAGGTGCAACAAAGTACATTTGAGGGTGCGAGTATGCGAAAAATCAGTCTCGGCCGAAAATTGGTTAATCGGGAAAATGGATTAATACGTGTTATTTGAGGCTTAAACCGAAGAGAGTAACTCTTGAAACCACGCCTAACATGTTGTGAAAAAATAGGGAGAAAAATAAACGTGACCAATTTTGAGCACCCGAACGGTTCGAATTGAAGTGTATAATACACGGTTTTCGGGATTTTTGGTGACCGGGACAAAAATGTCTGTGATTTACAAATCTAGATTCTAGAGTCAGATAATGCGCCCACACAAAATTTGAGGTAGAACAGAGTACATTTGAAGGTGCAAGTATTCGAAAAATCAGTCTCGGTCAAAATTCGGTTAATCGGGAAAAATGGATTAATACATGTTATTTGAGGCTAAAACCGAAGATAGTAACTCTTAAAGCCACCCCGAACATGTGGTAGAAAAATCGGAAGAAAAATTAACATGACCAATTTTGAGCACCTGAACGGTTCGAATTGAAGTGTATAATACACGGTTTTTAGAATTTCAGGTGACCGGAATAATATGTCTGTGATTTACATAGCTCAATTCTAGAGTCAGATAATGCAGCCACGCAAAATTTGAGGTGAAACGGAGTACACTTGAGGGTGCAAATATGTAAAAAAATCAGCCTCCGCTGAAATCGGTTAATGGGGAAAAATGAAATAAGACATGTTATTTGAGGCTTAAACCGAAGAGAGTAACTCTTGAAGCCACCCTGGACATGTGGTAGAAAAATCGGGAGAAATATAAACGTGACCAATTTTGAGCACCCGAACGATTCAAAATGAAATGTAATACACGATTTTCATGATTTCAGGTGACTTGAACGAAAATGTCCAAAATTTACACAAATGAATAATAGGGTCCGATAATCCGCCCACACAAAATTTTAGATGCAACAAAGTACATTTGAGGGTGCGAGTATGCGAAAAATCAGTCTTGGTCAAAAATCGGTTAATCGTGAAAAATGGATTAATACATGTTATTTGAGGCTTAAACTGAAGAGAGTAACTCTTGAAGCCACCCCTAACATGTTGTGGAAAAATCGGAAGAAAAATAAACGTGACCAATTTTGAGCACCCGAACGGTTCGAATTGAAGTGTATATATAATACACGGTTTTCAGGATTTTTGGTGACCGGGAAAAAAATGTCTGTGATTTACAAAACTAGATTCTAGAGTAAGCTAATGCGCCCCCACAAAATTTGAGGTAGAACCGAGTACATTTGAGGGTGCAAGTATTCGAAAAATCAATCTCGGTCAAAAATCGGTTAATCGGGAAAAATGGATTAATACATGTTATTTGAGGCTGAAACAGAAGATAGTAACTCTTAATGCCACCTTGAACATGTGGCAGAAAAATCGGAAGAAAAATAAACATGACCAATTTTGAGCACCTGAACGGTTCGAATTAAAGTGTATAATACACGGTTTTTAGAATTTCAGGTGACCGGAATAAAAATGTCTGTGATTTACATAGCTCAATTCTGGAGTCAGATAATGCAGCCACACAAAATTTGAGGTGAAACAGAGTACACTTGAGGGTGCAAATATGCGAAAAACCAGCCTCCGACTGAAATCGGTTAATTGGGAAAAATAGGATGAGACATGTTATTTGAGGCTTAAACCAAAGAGAGTAACTCTTGAAGCCACCCCGGACATGTGGTAGAAAAATCAGGTGAAATATAAACGTGACCAATTTTCAGCACCCGAACGGTTCAAAATGAAGTGTAATACACGATTTTCATGATTTCAGGTGACTTGAACGAAAATGTCCGAAACTTACACAAATGAATAATAGGGTCCGATAATGCGCCCACACAAAATTTGAGGTGCAACAAAGTACATTTGAGGGTGCGAGTATGCGAAAAATCAGTCTCGGTCAAAAATCGGTTAATCGGGACAAATGGATTAATACGTGTTATTTGAGGCTTAAACCGAAGAGAGTAACTCTTGAAGCCACCCCTAACATGTTGTGGAAAAATCGGGAGAAAAATAAACGTGACCAATTTTGAGCACCCGAACGGTTCGAATTGAAGTGTATAATAAACGGTTTTCAGGATTTTTGCTGACCAGGACAAAAATGTCTGTGATTTACAAAACTAAATTCTAGAGTCAGTTAATGCGCCCACACAAAATTTGAGGTAGAACAGAGTACATTTGAAGGTGCAAGTATTCGAAAAATTAGTCTCGGTCAAAATTCGGTTAATCGGGAAAAATGGATTAATACATGTTATTTAAGGCTAAAACCGAAGATAGTAACTGTAATACCCGTAAAATCCGTCAATAAAATATAAAGGAGTTTATATAAAATAATAATAATAATAATAATAATAAAGATATTTATGAAGCTAAAATCAATAGGTGATAAAATGGAAAGATTGGTAACAATGCGATTACCGCGATCTCGAGTCGCTAAATTTAATAATCAACTTTATCGTCACACATTGAGAATAAATGATTGTAAAATACAATCCTAAAATAAATTCACCCATGATAAAACAAGAAAGAACATATATAATTCTGGTGTCGATAATTGGTGAAATTGTATTGCATTTCGAAGTTGCATAAATCACCGTCTCGCGCATCTTTTTCCGTCGCGCGAAAACCCGACTCAAACACCAAATCCTAGCTGCCATAATGAGGGAAATAGATCCCCTTACCCATGCTTGTGCCGCCCTACCTACACCTCCCCCTTCCCAACACTTTTCTTTTTGTCTTTCCCATAACCACCCTACACCCCTACTCCCCCTCTTCCCAACACCCTTCTTTTTATTCTTCCCATAACCACTCCTATTTACTCCTCACTCTACCTCCCACCAGATTACAATTCATTCAAACACACACACAAAAAAAAAATAATAGAAAGAAAGAGGGATTAGAGAGAGAAACCGAAAAGAGGAAGAAGAAGAAGAAGGAGGGAGCATAAGGAGGAGGATCTAGCCTTAGCACCAAGATCCTCACTTGGTGAGAATGTCTAAACCACCATTTTATGTTTATTAACCTTAAGAACACCTATTCATTTAGTTTAAATCGTAGAACAATAATTAAACAAGTTTCCATTCATGCATGCATGAACTTAAGCACATAACAATCATCAAAGTGTCAAATCCGGAGGTTGATAACTAACAGAATAAAAATCCAACTTAGACTTGTTTTATTGCTATGAAAAAAATATATATCGTATTTCTTCTTGTCTATAACCAGTGTACAAAATTTTGTCATAATCCCATGAGTCGTTTGCAAATGAAAAATCATACAAAAAGAACATGATTCTGGACAATTGAATCTGCTAGTCCCAATGTTTGTGTCTTAAAAAGTAACTTAAAGGATTAATGAGGACAAATCCTTTTACCACAATGAACTACAATGAATATAGAGTATATTAGGCCCTAGAATCAACTCATTTGAATTTATAATCTTTGTAATCTACTTAAAAACATTTTGTGACTCATATTCTGACCACTAGTTAAAGATCCGTCCAATAGTACATCTTAAACCTATTTTTGGCTAACATTAGAGAAACATAAAAGTTGGTAGACTAAATACTAGACCTATTGGAGTTTTTTTCGTCCAAGAATATTGATTATTTGATTTTATATGATTTTTGCAACATAAAATGACAATCTGTAAATCTGATAAAATATTGTTCTTTAGATTGATAGTTGAGAATCTACCATTTTTGAATAGACCACTAGTAAATAAAGTTATACTAAAGATAAATTCTTGATATTTGACTATGATAAACTTTAATGAGAAACATGCATGTTGGCCTTTTGAAAACCGATATTTCGACTATTTAAACACCCGAACCAGCCCAAAACTTTCTGTGACTCGGAAACCGTCACGTTTTACTAAACAGAAATTTCAGAAGCCTTAAAGTCGTTTTTGGACTGTTAGTATTTGACACTTAAAGTTGTAGGACATCTTAAAGAATCCAACCTAACTTGTATTACTCCAAAAAGTTAAGTAATGAAGGAGTTATGACGTTTTGAAGTCACTATTCAGAATCTGTAAAACCGTAAAGTATGTATGAGATAATGAACTTGTATAAAACAAGTGTATAAGCTATAACTTGTTAAACTAAAAGCACCAACTTGATAAAATACTCTTAAAACTTCTGACCATGAACTTAGTTTGCTTTCTTAAGAATAAAACTCGGAACAAAACGTTCAAAATGGAAACATAACAAAAACCGAGTAAAATGCATAAAATCAATTGAACTAGTTAAGGGCCGTCTGGAACAATTTAGTAACGAGTACTTTATGTATATTGTAGACTCGGGATTTGTAGAAGAAGCACTTTAAACTTCTAGACCAGCTCATAAGGTAAGGGAAACGCTTGTCCATACACTTTTCTTGAACTATTGAGTTTTGTTTCAAATGTTATATTGTGTATAATGTTTATAATGGTTGTTATTATAAGTTTGGATTATTGTGATGAAATATTGAAAAATGATTGATGTTATTCCATCCCTTGAAGTGTTGAAATATAATAAAGGACTCATAACTTTTAAGAGTTTGAAAACCAAAACCGTTTGATCTTTTGTACAAGTTATGGAGATGGTTAATCTCAAGAAATGGATTTAATTGTTTGGAAAGGGTTTTGATTTTTGGTTTGAACGGTTTTGGTAGAGGGGTAGGTTGTTCCCAAATAATAAAAGGGGACCTCCTATACAGAGCTTCTGGTGGGGGTTAGTTGATCGAGACCCCGTCCTCTTATCTTCCTCCTTGGGGTTGGCCCTTGGAGGGGTGTGCACACTCGGGATTTTTGGACAGTTATTGTACATGGTTTGGTGAACCCCGTCTTATCCGGACTAGGGCGAGGGAATCCTCTCCATACGGCCTCTATCCATTACTTACTAAAGAAAGTGAAGAAATGTTTTCTTCGAAGGAAAGTGTTTTAAGATTTGGAAGGACTAACTATTTTGGATCGGATTTCCTTATTTAGAAACTTGAACTTCTCAATGATATTCTACTTTCTTACGAATTCTAAATTTTAAGTAAAACTCTTATTTATTTATTTTTGGATTGTTTACCTTACTCAACATTATTGTTGACCCTCTTTTGTTTTTGTCCTTAATTGAAACTGCTATTACCACTATTGTGAGAGCGCGCACGCTATTGTTTTTATTGGAAACCAATGTTTAGACAATTATCTTTATTTTGCATCATCAAACTTATTCGGTTCCGCAAACATTTGGATTTGGTTGTAATCGGATTTTACTCTTTGGTTTTTAATTCACATGGACATTTACCCCTTTAAATTACATGATTTAAATACTTCTACTACAATTGGTTCAAATGTGACACATCCATATTCCGAATTTTACATGAAAACTCTATTTTTAAATATAACGGATTATGGGGGTGTTACAGTAACTCTTAAAGCCACCCCGAACATGTGGTGGAAAAATCGGGAGAAAAATAAACATGACCAATTTTGAGCACCTGAACGGTCCGAATTGAAGTGTATAATACACGGTTTTTAGAATTTCAGGTGACCGGAATAAAAATGTCTGTGATTTACATAGCTCAATTCTAGAGTCAGATAATGCAGCCACACAAAATTTGAGGTGAAACGGAGTACACTTGAGGGTGCAAATATGCGAAAAATCAGCCTCCGGCTGAAATCGGTAAATGGGGAAAAATGGAATAAGACATGTTATTTGAGGCTTAAACCGAAGAGAGTAACTCTTGATGCCACCCCGGACATGTGCTAGAAAAATCGGGAGAAATATAAACGTGACCAATTTTGAGCACCCGAACGGTTCAAAATGAAGTGTAATACACGATTTTCATGATTTCAGGTGACTTGAACGAAAAATGACCAAAATTTACACAGATGAATAATAGGGTCTGATAATGCGGTCACACAAAATTTCATGTGCAACAAAGTACATTTGAGGGTGCGAGTATGCGAAAACTCAGTCTCGGCCGAAAATCGGTTAATCGGGAAAAATGGATTAATAAGTGTTATTGGAGGCTTAAACCGAAGAGAAAAACTCTTGAAGCCACGTTAACATGTTGTGGAAAAATCGGGAGAAAACAAACGTGACCAATTTTGAGCACCCGAACGGTTCGAATTGAAGTGTATAATACACGGTTTTCAGGATTTTTGGTGACCGGGAAAAAAATGTCTGTGATTTACAAAACTAGATTCTAGAGTCAGATAATGCTCCCCCACAAAGTTTGAGGTAGAACAGAGTACACTTGAGGGTGCAAGTATTCGAAAAATCAGTCTCGGTCAAAAATCGGTTAATCAGGAAAAATGGATTAATACATGTTATTTGAGGCTGAAACAGAAGATAGTAACTCTTAAAGCCATCTTGAACATGTGGCAGAAAAATCGGGAGAAAAATAAACATGACCAATTTTGAGCACCTGAACGGTTCGAATTGAAGTGTATAATATACTGTTTTTAGAATTTCAGGTGACCGGAATAAAAATGTCTGTGATTTACATAGCTCAATTCTGGAGTCAGATAATGAAGCCACACAAAATTTGAGGTGAAACAGAGTACACTTGAGGGTGCAAATATGCGAAAAACCAGCCTCCAGCTGAAATCGGTTAATGGGGAAAAATAGGATAAGACATGTTATTTGAGGCTTAAACCAAAGAGAGTAACTCCTGAAGCCACCCCGGACATGTGGTAGAAAAATCAGGAGAAATATAAACGTGACCAATTTTCAGCACCCGAACGGTTCAAAATGAAGTGTAATACACGATTTTCATGATTTCAGGTGTCTTGAACGAAAATGTCCGAAATTTACACAAATGAATAATAGGGTCCGATAATGCGCCCACACAAAATTTGAGGTGCAACAAAGTACATTTGAGGGTGCGAGTTTGCGAAAAATCAGTCTCGGTCAAAAATCGGTTAATCGGGACAAATGGATTAATACGTGTTATTTGAGGCTTAAACCGAAGAGAGTAACTCTTGAAGCCACCCCTAAAATGTTGTGGAAAAATCGGGAGAAAAATTAACGTGGCCAATTTTGAGCACCCGAACGGTTCGAATTGTAGTGTATAATAAACGGTTTTCAGGATTTTTGCTGACCAGAACAAAAATGTCTGTGATTTACAAAACTAAATTCTAGAGTCAGTTAATGCGCCCACACAAAATTTGAGGTAAAACAGAGTACATTTGAGGGTGCGAGTATGCGAAAAATCAGTCTCGGTCAAAAATCGGTTAATCGGGCAAAATGGATTAATACGTGTTATTTGAGGCTTAAACCGAATATAGTAACTCTTAAAGCCACCCCAAACATGTGGTAGAAAAATAAGGAGAAAAATATACATGACCAATTTTGAGCACCTGAACGGTTCGAATTGAAGTGTATAGTATATAATACACGGTTTTTAGAATTTCAGGTGACCGGAATAAAAATGTCTGTGATTTACGTAGCTCAATTCTAGAGTCAGATAATGCAGCCACACAAAATTTGAGGTGAAACAGAGTACACTTGAGGGTGCAAATATGCGAAAAATCAGCCTCCGGCTGAAATCGGTTAATGTGGAAAAATGGGATAAGACATGTTATTTGAGGCTTAAACCAAAGAGAGTTATTCTTGAATCCACCCCGGACATGTGGTAGAAAAATCGGGAGAAATTTAAACGTGACCAATTTTGAGCTTCCGAACGGTTCAAAATGAAGTGTAATACACGATTTTCATGATTTAAGGTGACTTGAACGAAAATGTCCAAAATTTACACAAATGAATAATAGGGTCCGATAATGCGGCCACACAAAATTTGAGGTGCAACAAAGTACATTAGAGGGTGCGAGTATGCGAAAAATCAGTCTCGGCCGAAAATTGGTTAATCGGGAAAATTGATTAATACGTGTTATTTGAGGCTTAAACGGAAGAGAGTAACTCTTGAAGCCACCCCTAACATGTTGTGGAAAAATCGGGAGAAAAATAAACGTGACCAATTTTGAGCACCCGAACGGTTCGAATTGAAGTGTATAATACACGGTTTTCAGGATTTTTGCTGACCGGGACAAAAATGTCTGTGATTTACAAAACTAGATTCTAGAGTCAGATAATGCGCCCACACAAAATTTGAGGTAGAATAGAGTACATTTGAAGGTGCAAGTATTCGAAAAATCAGTCTCGGTCAAAATTCGGTTAATCGGGAAAAATGGATTAATACATGTTATTTGAGGCTAAAACTGAAGATAGTAACTATTAAAGCCACCCCGAACATGTGGTAGAAAACTCGGGAGAAAAATAAACATGACCAATTTTGAGCACCTGAACGGTTCGAATTGAAGTTTATAATACACGGTTTTTAGAATTTCAGGTGACCGGAATAAAATTGTCTGTGATTTACGTAGCTCAATTCTAGAGTCAGATAATGCAGCCACACAAAATTTGAGGTGAAACGGAGTACACTTGAGGGTGCAAATATGCGAAAAATCAGCCTCCGGCTGAAATCGGTTAATGGGGAAAAATGGAATAAGACATGTTATTTGAGGCTTAAACCGAAGAGAGTAACTCTTGAAGCCACCCCGGACATGTGCTAGAAAAATCGGGAGAAATATAAACGTGACCAATTTTGAGCACCCGAACGGTTCAAAATGAAGTGTAATACACGATTTTCATGATTTCAGGTGACTTGAACGAAAATGAACAAAATTTACACAGATGAATAATAGGGTCCGATAATGCGGCCACACAAAATTTGAGGTGCAACAAAGTACATTTGAGGGTGCGAGTATGCGAAAACTCAGTCTCGGCCGAAAATTGGTTAATCGAGAAAAATGGATTAATAAGTGTTATTTGAGGCTTAAACCGAAGAGAGTAACTCTTGAAGCCACGTTAACATGTTGTGGAAAAATCGGGAGAAAATAAACGTGACTAATTTTGAGCACCCGAACGGTTCGAATTGAAGTGTATAATACACGGTTTTCAGGATTTTTGGTGACCGGGACAAAAATGTCTGTGATTTACAAAACTAGATTCTAGAGTCAGATAATGCGCCCACACAAAATTTGAAGTAGAACAGAGTACATTTGACGGTGCAAGTATTCGAAAAATCAGGCTCGGTCAAAAATCGGTTAATTGGGAAAAATGGATTAATACATGTTATTTGAGGCTGAAACCGAAGATTGTAACTCTTAAAGCCACCCCGAACATGTGGTAGAAAAATCGGGAGAAAAATAAACATGACCAATTTTGAGCACCTGAACGGCTCGAATTGAAGTGTATAATACTTTTCAAGATTTTTTGTGATCGGAATAAAAATGTCTGTGATTTAAAAAACTAAATTTTAGAGTCAAATAATGCGGCCACACAAAATTTAAGGTAAAACAGAGTACATTTGACTCCATTTGTATCGATTTTCCCCGTGTTTGGACTGAGCTCGTCATGTTACAATATGTTTTTTTTTTTCTTTTGACATTTTCTAAATTTGTACCGGACCAGAAAATAGGAAGTCGAGATTGGCCGTTCTACATCTGTTCAACTTATGAGTTAACTACCTTCTCCAAAGAAAACCTTCCCCCTTTGTTTGTCGCTACTATGATAACCGATAACGTGAACAATAATGTTGGCCTACATTGACTACGTAGTACGTACAAATGTACAATGATATTTGTTAACTCTATACATGTATACCGTATAAAGAAGGCTCTTGAGTCTTGACTTTTACTACTTCAATTTCTGATGTCATTGTCATTTGACGATTTAGATTGTAGAATACGGAGAACAATTTGTAATTCAAAATCGTGTTACAATTCTCGATTCTAGATATATACGGAGTACTTGTTTTATTGGTTCGAAGTAAACTTTCGACTCTAACAACGCTAATATGAACAATAAATTTAAAATACTTTCAATTTCACATGGGAAAAGAAAAATAACTCATCTTCCAAATTCTATCATGTCTTACTTCACTAACGTGCATGATAGGAGTAACACTCCTGCATGATCGAAGCACAATTTAATTATTATCAGGAGATAATGACGTATGTTTTATCTAAATCATTTATGGAGTATATTATATTTCCGTAATGACTTGGATTTATTGCATGCACATTAAATGCAATATAAAACCCCAAAAAAATTGACTTTGTCCGTCAAGCACATGACATATAGTTCATATACTACTGGCACAATTTCTCATATGTGATGACCATACCCGTCACAAGCTTGTGATGTGTCAAATATTATTCATGTTGATAGATAAGACAAAAGCAGAATACCTAAGAAGTAGTATTATGTTTTGTCTTATCTATTCACATGAATACGGGATAATACTTAACTCATCGCAAGCTTGTAACGGATATGCCCGTCACGAAGTGGAGACTTGTTGTACTACTGGTAGACCTGCTAATCGAACTACTACTATAAAATCAAATAATACTCCATTATTATTAATCAGAAAAGTCTACACCAAAACTCCATTAATTCATCTCTACTCTCAACATCTCCTCTCTACCTCTCTATATATAATCTAGACACCGTCTCGGCCTCCGTCTCCATCTCATTCAATGGACCGCCTCGTACGTGCAGCCTCGAAAGGCGAACTAGATATTCTACGTGAAGTTTATGAGGCCAATATTGACGAGTTAAGTTCATGTTTCCTAGGCCGTAAAGAGTCCTTGATTGGTAATTTCATTCATAAAGCAGTTAAAAAAAATCACTACACATTTTTATCCGAAGCTCTTAATATTTTACCATCGGATGTGGTTCTTGAGTTAATATGTCAAGCTGATAAAGTTGAAGGGTCAAACCCTCTTCATTACGCAGCTAAGGAAGGTAATATTTTTACCGTCAAATTGTTGGTCAACGCCTATGTTACTGCCTCTACTGCTCTTGGTAACCAGGTAACTTTTTAATAAGGTGATTACTATTTGTGTTAAATGTCATTGTAGTTACTTTTTTGGGTTAAGCGAGCCAACATAATGTTGACGAGTTTTGAACACATGTTATCATCTGTATAATTATTGACATCTTAATAATACTAGAGGCCAATTTATCCCAATAATGGACCGTTTTGTTTACTCGTAAATGTGAATTTGTATAATTATGATTATGATGATGTATGGTAAGCAGCAATGGGCGAGGGGACCGGCCGTGACCCTCTAAATAATGAAAAATATGTTTATTTAGTTTCCGTGACTAGACGATTACAAAATTTTCAATCGATGTATTAACCATCGCGACATTGAGTCCGAGGATACTATAACACAAAATAAAATGTTTCGATTTTTCTAATGCATTCCTTAACTAAATGCTCAGGGTACACCACCATGGTTGACGAAGAACTCCAATGTAAACACACCATTACGTAGTTCCTTCATCAAGAAACCGAAAAAGGCGCACGAATATGTAGCAATGTACTTAGTTTCAAGGGACCATCATTTGCTAAGGAATTTAGGAGAACAAAAGTACCCTGTTTCAATAGACCAAAGCTCTACAATGGCGCTAGATAAGACGGGTGCAAGCGTCTTCTTCTGCGCAATGCGCGAGGGATTCTCACTTCTGGCTGAGCAAATTCTCACTTCCGGTCTTCCTTACAGTTTGAGTGGTAGCTATGGCGAGAACCCTCTTCACCATGCTTCCAAGTGCAACGGTATGTGAATTTTTCCGACACATTTATGACTAATTATATGAGGCGGTACATTGACATATACATTTCACAAGTTTTACAAGTTACAACCCCATTTTCTTGGGTCTCAAATAAGTGGTAGTCCGACCCGGCATAACAATTTTTTGACGTTCTTTCGCTCGTTTCTCTTTTTCCTTGTCTTTTTTCCTTCTCGCTTCTTCCGCGTGTGCCTTCATCAAATTCTCCATTTCCTTTTCCATAACGGTTTTCTCTTCCATTTGTTTCTGCTTATGCTCCGACAAAGACGTGTCTGATTCCTTAACTGAGAAAAACATGGGCCCCAACTCGGCTAACCATTGTGGCTCTACGGCCGTGACACATTGCATATACTCTTTAGTAGTCAAAAGCAGCTCATGGTAGACCACATACTCTGGCGTGTTACCCAGCCCATAGAGAGCACTACTCGGGTGCAACTGGCACGGAATCCCGTTCCTTGTATTAACATATTCGCCAATCCCCTTCTGCTTTGCGGAATTATGGAAATAAGCGGAGCAAATCGCTACTCGAACCACATCCCAGTCAGCAGTAGATGTAAGTTTAATTTTCAGCTGTTTGAGGATTTCGAGGAGCTGAGATCTTACCTCCCTAGCCTTCCGCAAAGCTTTGACTTGGAGAAAATGGTCATTGCACCAATCTCCCCTATAATCATTGCTTTTCCACTGTTTGTAGACATTGAGAAGAGTCAAGTGGTCAGACTCTGGGACGAAGAATTTTTCCCGAGTGGCGTCACTCTCTTCTTCTCGGTCTCTAGGACGGAAAAACACAGTTGGGACTGAAAGCATGGACACAACAGTCAACACCTCGTCGAGGCAACCTAACTGTTCACCCATTAAGAGCATTTTTGCCAGGGGCGGGTCTAACGGGAATTTCACCATTTTCCAGCCAAGGTCCGTTAAGTTCCCAACGTTATTGAGTGCACCCAACACCCAAAGCTGGTACATAGAGCTGAGGATGTTCTCCTGTGGAGGTGGATCAATAAAATCAAAGTGCAGCAAGTTCTCGATCTTGAGCGATTTAAGAAGCAAGACAACATTCCCAAGGTTAGTTCTCTGTATCTCAGGGACTGGACTAGGAAGCATCTCATTTAGATAAGCATCTTCGATGTAGAGTCGATAACATGTACCTGGGCCGGTTCTACCTGCTCGCCCAGCACGTTGGTCAGCAGCTGCCCGACTCACCGGGAAGACTTGGAGAGCATCCATACCCATTCTCGGGTTGTAGACCTTCATTTTTCCATAGCCAGTGTCAATGACATAAAATATCCCATCGACTGTTAAAGAGGTCTCAGCAATGTTAGTGGCCACAATGCATTTCCGAGCTCCATCCTCAGCTCTCTGGAAGATTTTTGCTTGAAGGTCGGTAGGCAACTGAGAGTATATAGGCAAGATTAGAAGTTTTGCAACTTCCTTCTGAGTTGAAGCGGTTAGTTGTTCCATCCGCTCAGCTAGGGCACAGCAGGTTGCCTCGATGTCATCTTGTCCGGTCATAAAAATGAGGATATCTCCAGGAGGTGAAGTTAAGTGAATATTCATTGCCTGTTTAACAGCACCCTCGACATAATCTTCACACGGTGTTTTACTGTACATGGTATTTACTGGAAATGTTCTTCCAGGAATTTTGAAAATCGGGACACCTCCAAAAAAAGTTGAAAACTTGTCAGCATTTAGAGTTGCTGATGTAACTATGAGCTTGAAATCTCGACGTTGGGCAACCACCTTCTTCAAAATTCCAAAAAGAACATCTGTACTCAATGACCTTTCATGTGCTTCATCCATTACAATGACGCGATATTTTTCAAGCTCAGAATCTTTCAACGTTTCACGTAGGAGCACACCGTCAGTCATGTACTTGATTTTAGTGTTAGGTCCAGTAACATCTTCAAATCGGATAGCATATCCAACTTTATCACCCAATCCTGTATCCATTTCTTCACTAACCCTCTTCGCAACACTCATGGCAGCGACACGTCTTGGTTGTGTGCATCCAACAATACCATATGAAGTGTAGCCATCCTCATACAGATACTGTGTCAATTGGGTGGTCTTCCCTGAACCAGTTTCTCCAACGACGACTATGACTTGATTCTCACGAATGAGCGTCATCAATTCGTCTCTGACGGAAAATATAGGAAGATACTGTCGCTGCTCAGCCATTGTTTTTGTCCTTGCGAAGTCACTTACAGATTCATCCTTCTTCAAATGCTGTGCAAACTTTGCATCTTCCTTAAATTCAATCTCCCCGTTTTCACCAATCTTGGCTTTATCAACATCAATCTGCTCAACTGTTTTCTCAGCACCAAGGATGTAACCGAGTTTAGACCCAGCAAGCTCCCAAAACCGTTGCCGTGATTTATTACTGCTCTTCTTTTCATGAATTTCCCGTACTAAAGCAGATCCTTTCCGTGAAATTAAGGCCATGTCTGATGTAGGATCTTTCAGAGGCATCACAGGTTCTCCTTGTTTACTGCAAACCACTCTACCATCCAAGAAAGGAGGCTTCATATCATGGACTATGAGAATGAGTTTGTTTTCCTCTTCATTGTCAATTTCCATTTGAACTCTAGTGCCTCGAGCTACACCCGACCTTAACAGTTGCTTGTCTTCCCATTGTTGATTGTCAGCACTCATCTGTGACACTTTCCCGCTTTGAGCACGCGACATTAAACTTCCATCACGCCCCACCGGTCGCCTGGCCAATTCCACTTCTTTCTTCTTGTTTACATCATCACCAACATAAAATGAACTGTCAGCATCATAAATTATGCTCCCTTCCTCTGTGTCGTACCATGCACGATCTGAATTATACTCCATCTCCATGCGCATACTATCAGTGATCTCATAATTCAGCTCTAAAGCCACGGAATTTAACCTTTCTCCATAGCGAGAGATTGAAGACCGTCGTACAGAAGAGGCAGAAGCACGAACAGGTACAGGTGACGGAGCCACGTGATCCCAAGGGGAAGAGTAAGCACATCTAGTATCAGGTGACAGTTGATATCGTTTGCTAGAACTCCGACTGATAGTAGTATCCTCCAAGTCATGTCTCCTTCGTTTTCTCCCACAATCACTCCTATTGTCTCTTTCATACTCTCCTCCTAACGGACCTCTCTCGTAACCAACATCGTCTAAACCGAAACGGAACTTGTGTGGGCGTCTAAAAACAAGCTTTTCCCCTGCTGCAGCAGCTACCATTATGTTGTCGTGTTTACATTATACGAATGCAAACTCTGTATTTATAATAAACGGTAGACTCCCACCTATACTTAAATTAGGAGTTAAAGTATTTCCTAAATCGGGTTTTCCAAAAACACGCATCAATAAGCCGAATATGGAAATATTCACAACGTATTCTCATGGGAAATACAAGTACGAAGTATGTATTTATAATATACGGTAGACTCCCAAGTCCCACCCATAGTTAAATTAGGAGTTATAGTATTCCTAGACTAGTTTGTCTAAGGGCACACGTCAATAAGCCAAAATGTCATTGACAATTTTCACAATATCAAATCCTCCTATATATAAAAGCTGAGTTTTTTCCAGCCTTCCTATTGGCTGGAAAAAACTCAAGCTTTTTTCACATTATTTTGCAAGTAGGACCCACCACACCTTTTCCAAATCATTTAATTACTCTTTCACCTGTAAACCCCAATTATTTACATTATACTATCTTACTTATATTACTTAAAATATATAATATGATAGTTTATATACTATGATTCCTTGACTTAAACTATGCTAATTCAAAACTAAAAGACTTTAATTCTAAGCATAACCCACCATAATTTTTAATAGATTTAATTTCTACAACTATATATGAATATAAAATGATAAATAATTTGATCAATAATGCAAAATAAACCCACATTTTAATGTACGTAACAAAAATACGAGAGAAAATGACAAAAATTGAATTTTTTTCATGAGATATATCTTATTCAAACAAATAATTTCATAAAAGATAAAAATTTGATCATTACTGTAAATAAACCCAAAATTTTAAAAGCATGTAACAAAATCGGGAAAATGACGGAAGAAATTCGAAAGTTACAGAGAAGCCAAAACATACATGCCTTTAAATTAATTTTGATCTCCAAATCATTAAGTTTGTGATGATTGAAACATAAAATCGACGATAAAAATTATCGAGTGAGGGGAGGCTTTATTGTTTACAAGGATTATGTATATCATATTATTCAGAATAAAAAAAATACGGGAAAGATGGTTGTTATTCTGATTTAGGTAATTGAGGAGAGAGGGAGTGAAGATGAAGATGGAGGCGAGACATAGTAGTATATACTATATACTTAGATAGGGCTTAGTTTATTTAGGTGAATAGATATTTATTTAGGTGAATGGATATGGTTAAGTTAATTACACTCCGTAGTAGTTAGGTTAATATAGTATATTAGTAAAAGTAAATATTAATTTAGGTGGATCTATTTAATTTGGGAATGAGATAATATTTTGTTAATTCGTATTATAAACGACTTTAGCAAAAATAATTTAAGCTTATAATAAAAACTGAAATAGAAAAAATGAACGAAAATAAAAAGCGTAAAGTCGTAAACAATCTGCTAGAACTCTTAGGAATTTTTTTTAAACAGTCTATTGAGTCCAAGGGAATATAATAGAGTAAGAGACATTCGGGCCCAACTAAAAATTTATATGTATAGTTGACTCAAAAGATAACAATGTTACATAATGCTATAACGAATTTATTAAGGAAGCTGTTATAAAACGCCGACAAAGTATTAGACTTTGCTGAAGTTTTTTCTCACTTTTTAATTTTGCCCATAACTTTATAATCAAAATATCTCTCATTTTCACTTTTTGAACAAAATTTAATTTATTATAACACCTTTTGAGCATAGGGTGTTAATTACCATTTTCGCTGCTTATTAATTAATCAAAGGCAATTTGAGGTTTTAGGTTGTTAGGTCGCTTGAAAAATATTTTGCTTAATTCTGTATTTATATGGACTTTTATAATCATACATTCATACTCCATGAAATACGACTTGGTAGGAGTTGGAGGTTCTGTTTACACATATAAAGTGGATCCGGTGTTTTCTGATCTTATTCATAACAATAATAGCGGATTAGCGGCATCACGTATATGATCTATGTACATACGAAGTATAACACATGTAATATATAAATAAATAAAATGAAAGTCAAAATTTAAAGCACATTGGAAATTGTAGAAAAGTAATACTACCTCTCATCCAAACCAAATGTTACACTTACCTTATTTGGATCATCCAAACTAAACTACCCATTCCTTTTTGGGAAACAAATAAGACCAAATACTCCTCATCTACCCTATATATTTACACAATATGTCATTACCCCACCCACTCAACTAACATTAAATAACATTAAATATTCAAGTGGTCCTACTTCCATTCCAATACTACCCTTCCTTTATCAATTTTTTCTTAAAACTTGTGCTCTCTCCCATGTAACCTTTGGTTTGGATGGGAGGGAGTATAAAATATGAATTTAAAAATCGTCACGTATATTTAATAATATTTGACTATATTAATATTTCTAAAGCAGACCTTTGCAATTTAATTGTACGGGTTTAAAACTAGTTCCTTTCAGAGTGATACACTCAAAATGAAATATGATAGAGCCTAAACTAAAGGGGCTATTTCACAAATATTATGACGGTTTTACATAATTTTATTGTAAAACTGAGTGCTTTAAATAATTACTTTTATCATTAATATAATTGGTGGTATTTAAATCCGTTTTACCCGCTTTCCTGCTTTGTAATTTTTTTTTTCTTTTCTTGAATTGTCGTAGACAAGACTACTATAGTAACTTAATAAGCCAACTAATAAATACAGTTGTTAATTTTCAAAAAATCCCGACCAAGCTCGCCAAACCGCAAGGCAGTCCCAACTAGACCCTAGAAAAGTTGGTCGGACGTTGACCCAATCCAAATGTTTATTGTTAGGCACTAACCATTATTCTTAAACAATTTGATAATAACCGACCCGAACACGCGAGTTGATCCGCCCCGAACACAAATCATGGTTATTACATTTTTGAACCTGCAACTTAGGAAAATTATGATAAAAACTCAACTGAATTGATATTAACCCAAGCCAAACTGTAATAGAATCAAAATTATAAAACCAATTTAAGTAGCTAACCAATAAACCCCTTCGAAATCGGACTAAAACAAAATTAGGAAAAACCCAATTTAAATTACACTGATTCAACCCGAACCGAAATCAACTGATCACCGCTTGGGATTTACCTGGTCTAGTCCCAACCCCCAACCCCCAACCCCCAAAATAGTAATTGTGCCTGAACCATGTCTAGGCTTAAATCTCCTGATATACGATTATTCGAATTCAATCTTTTGGATCATGAATTAGGTTCAGTTTTGAGGTTTCATCGTTCTTTTTGTCTATTAATGGAGGTATCATCAATGTCTATTTACTTTTCAAACTATTTCGTGTATATTTTACGGTGTTCGGTTTTATCTTTTTTTTTTTGTTTAATTGATTTGCTGATTTTTAGTAGAATATTTATTTGATGATTTTTAGTATCAATTAAGATTTTAATTTAGCTTAACTACACTGAACTTTATTTGATTATGCTTTGATGTGTTTTTAAAGAATGGTAAAAGTGATGTTGAAGTTACTGTAGCTTTATAAGTTTCAATCTGTTTTCAATTGAATTTAACTAACTATAATGTTAGACTCATAGTTCATATGAAGGGAACGACCCCGTCACGATCATTTGTTTACCTTTGTTTAAAATCCCCGTTCTAGACACACCAAAAAAAGTAAACAATTGGTCGAGACTCGAGACAAAAGAAGTAGAGAGTATATTTGAATACTTTATCTTAAACATACAACTACTTTGTCGAATTGTGCTCCATGTAGTTTGGTCTCAAAGTGAAGAAAACACTTTAATTTGTATGGTTGAGGAAATTGAGTAGGGAGGGAAATGGGAGGAGATGGAAGTCGGGTCTTTCGTTTTTCTCCTACAAGGCAAATTAAAATCCTTCCAACATCGGAAACATTTGGAAGAAAAATGACATTGCTTGATTCCCCATCGACTCACTCCCCTCCCTTCCTATTTTTGTATCCAAACAAAGATTAAGGCTTTCCGAAGCTTTTTGAAAATTAGGCGAAGTTACTTAGCAAAAACAAAGTAGGCAAAATGATCGAAGGCCCTTAGTATTGTTTGGACTTTGGAGAGTTAAGCAAGTATGTTAAAGGCTTAAACTTTTTAAGGTTCAATGGGGCCAAAAACTTATCCCTTCGATTTTGCGATTTCTTATCAACATTCACGTTCTTTGAGGGGATTCTATAAAGTAAGGGAGTCAGGAAGCAGATTAAGTGTTTTTTTGGCTTTGGCAATGTTGTGATAAAGAAAATGACCCGCGTGTGGAGTAGATATTAATTGTGAATTTCAACTTATAGATTCATTAAAGGTCATCTCTTTGTGTTACCAATCCAGTAAGGCGGTGTATATCCGACCATTACTTACCAGGGTGGACTTGTTGTAAAGTTCGACAAAAGCATAAAATTAGCTATAACAGTATGTCACGAGTCGTCTCGTGACAGATAGCATACTTGATGATTATTAAGTTTCATTAGCTTAATTGGGGCATAAAGAACACATATTTCCGTCCTTGTGATGATTAGACATATATTTACCATCTTTTAAAATGATTATGCAGAGCAAGTATCCCGGTTGCTGCTTGAAAAGCATCCAGAACTTATCGGAAAACAGCCTGGTTATGGTGGAACAGTCCTTGATAGAGCTGTTGAAGATAATGCTGCATGGTTGGTTAAACTGATGCTTATAGAGGAAGAGGGCAATAGTCAACATTGCCCGCGACCTTGGAATAAAGCATGTAGGAGACTGATCTGGCACAGTAATCTCAACTCATTTGGTGATACTCCTCTTCATATTGCAGCAAGGAAAGGCAACATTGACATTGCCAAACTTCTAGTGCAAGGTTACGAGTCTGCAATTCGAGATGAGGCTGAAGAGTGGGATGTTGCAGAGGCTCACCCTTCAAATGATCAGCTCGGTGTTAATCCTTTGAACATTGAGAACTCACAGAAGGAAATACCATTATTTGTGGCCCTAAAAAAGAAACAGGATGATCTTAGTGTGTACTTGCTATCAGTAACCGTTTTTAACGTTGCACAGTTGAGGGATGAAGAAGGCAAAAATGCTTACGAGATCGCTGTAGAAAATGGTTGTGAAAAATCGAGAATTTCTATATCTGATATATCAGTACGTATTAGTGCAGAAGATTTGTTAAGTTGGGGGCCTTATGTAAAGAACATACTCCATCCCAGTGTTCTCAAGATTGTCCACCATTTTGCTTCAGGAGATGCAGGTCTGACACTCTGACGCTCTACTATATTCTTGAAAGTTTCTATTTAAGTTAAATCAATCAAATACTAATTTAATCAGATGGCAAGGGTTAGTTCTTTTTATGTTTGATGTGCTGAATATTTCTTTTTTCTGCTGCAAGAGATGAGTGAAATGTTAAGATCAAAGAGTGTCAGAAGACTCGCAATGGAAGGACTTTCCATGTTTGTGAGAGAACCGAAGAAGGATGCAAATACACACCTTAAAGAAGCAGCAGAAAGGGGCGCGGATTGGCTTGTAAAATTACTTTTGGAGGGAGACAATACTTTGATAAATGATTCGACACCAGCGTGGCAAATAGCATGCGCTAATGGTCACTTATCTACATTGTTTGCCTTTGTTGAGCAATGTGATCAACAAGAATTCATCAATCTTTGTCAGACTAACCAACAAACGCCTCTTCACCATATAAAGTTGGTAAAATATGAGGAGTACAAGAACTTTTTGGCAAATCCAATAATGCAGGGGCTCAAGAATCAACCTGACAGCAATGGTTATACTCCATTGCACCGGGCCATAGAACGCAGTGACATTGGGTTGACAAAAGCGTTGTTAGAAACCGAGGGCATACAGCTCGATATTGAGGATCAGAATCATAAAACCGTTCTGGATTTACTGGAAGAAAAGTATATCAGCAACGGTAACTTCTTGGAGCTGTACAAAGAGTTGCTAGGAAATCCACTCATGACACAGGAATTGAAGAATCGGGTTGACAGCAATGGAGCTACGTCTTTGCATCGAGCCATAGAACGCAATGATCTTCAACTAACAAAAACACTGTTAGAAACTAAGTGTGTAAAACTCGACATTGAGGACCTGAATCATAAAACAGCTTTGGATTTACTGGAGGCACGGTGTGTTACCAATGATAATTTCTTTGAGCTGTATAAAGAGTTGTTAGCAAATCCAGTCATGATGCAGGAATTGAAAAATAGGGTTGACAACAATGGAGCTACGCCTTTGCACCGAGCTATAGTACAGAATGCGCGTAGACTAGCGAAGGCATTGATTGAGACGAGGGGCATAAGACTTGAAATTAAGGACAACAATGGTATAACAGCCTTGGATTTGATCGAAGAACGCTGTAGTATTAGATCTGCCAATGTATACTGGTACGAGTTGTACAAGAAATTGTTGGCGATTCCAGAAAGGTTGCAGAAGATGAAGAATCGCAAAGGTAGCAGCGGAGCCACTCCTTTGCACATAGTAATAGAACAGGATGACCTGGTGCTGGCAAAAACATTGGTGCAGGTTAAGGGCATAAAATTTAACATTAAGGACACACATGGGAAAACAGCTTTAGATTTGATTGAGGAGAGATGCAATCAGTTTGATAGCTTATGGCATGATTTATATGAGGAGCTGTTGGCAAATACATCAATGACATATGAGATGAAGAATCGGGTTGACGTGAATGGAGCTACGCCTTTGCACAGAGCAATCACACAGAATTCCAAGAAGCTAGCAAAAATACTAATGGAGATTAAGGGTGTAGAATATGATATCAGAGACAACTATGGTATGACAGCGGTGGATATGATTGAAGAACGATGCAAGTACAGAGAAATTGATGGGTTCTGGTTTGAGCGATACAAGGAGTTGTTAGCAAACCCAGACATGCTGCAAAAGCTAAAGAATCACAGAGGCAGTAGTGGAGTCACCCCTTTGCACATAGCAATAGAGTGGGATGATCTGAAGCTGGCAAAAACATTAGTACATACTAAGGGTATAGAACTCAGTATCAGAAACAGAAACCGAAAAACGGCTCTAGATTTGATCGAAGAGCGATGTGATCAAAATGGTAGCCTATGGTATGAATTATACAAGGAGTTGTTAGATAATCAGAACTATGTGCATGAGTTGAAGAATCGGCGTGTTGGAATCGACAAAGAGACTCCTTTACACCGAGCAATTAAGTGGAATGACATCAGGCTGGCGAAAACATTGTTGGAGACAAAGGGAGTTGAACTCGACATTGAGGATAGGAATGGTAACACAGTCTTGGATTTACTTGAGGACCGCTACGATTCTGGAAAATGGGTATGTGCTGTAACTCTTGCTTTTACTTTAAGTGCTATAAAATTGGTCATTCTAATGCATAAACTATCTCATCCGATAAACTAATTTTTATTTTTATTTTAACCTCTATAGCATGTAGTCAGAACCAGGTTTAGGCGGGCGTAAAAACTCCTCAGAATGTTTTGACTATTAGGATGTATGATCTATGTAGTCGGGGCGCTTGCCTCTTCGTTGGCTGGAGGAACATTATTATTCTCAAAAATGTGATGAAAAGATAGGATAAGTGTTAGATATGCAAAACTATGATAAACTACCAACACACCTTAGGAGTCTGGTGTTCCAGTTATCGTGGCCACGATAATTGTTGGATAGCCAAATGCGAATCAGATAACTGTTGAGAGCTTAAGGAATTGATTACTGTTAATGGAACATATTGCAGGGTGAGATGTGCCGTGAAATAAGGCTGGACCCAAGCCTCAAAATTTTCAGGTTTAAATACTTACAACGGAGGACATCACTCAAAGACATGAACAACACACTTTCCGTGGTAGCAGCTCTATTAGCCACAATCACCTTTGCGGCGGGGTTCACCGTTCCAGGCGGTGTGGACAACACGAAGGGGACAGCTACCTTAGGAACAAAAGCAGCGTTTCTTGTGTTCTCAATAGCAAACACTCTAGCAATGTGCAGCTCCATGGTGGTACTGTTTACGGTGATTGGTGCAATGATTTGGGAGGCCCACCCTAAAGCCACTCCTTTGATTGACTTATGTGTGTCTTTGCTTCAGCTTTCCTTGTGTGGTACAATTGTGGCATTTATGACCGGGGTGTATGCCATTATGGCCCCTAAGGTTCAGTGGGCTGCCATTGTCGTGATTATTTTGTGCTCGGCTGCGTTTGTTGGGGCTTTGATTGTTGTTTCCACCTTCTGGCCCCTCCTTTACAAGCCATTCAAATTGATGAAAGGTGTTATGTGTAAGGTAGTTAGACACTTGAAATGTGGGATTTGCTGTGGCACTGAAGCGAGTTCTGATGACGGCGTGCCATATGTTCCTTCAGACCAGTCAAGCCCTTATGGTCAAACAATGACTCCCTCACGACCCACTGAACCTCGGTTGTTTACAAAATCAAACACAGTAGTGATCAGTCGAGCTTCTGAGAGTCCAGCATCGGCTGTTTAAGTACAACCCAGTGAACCATACTCTCAGCAAACGCAAACACACAGGTAACGGTCCAATGTTGGCTGATCATTTCGTAAAGAATCCGAATTTTGCCAAACACGAGCGCCCTTGTTACTCGAGCCTCTGATGAACCCACTACCACTATGGAAGCTCTCGAACATTGGAAACAACAGTTGGAAAACACAAACAGGTAAGCTGGTCTCTCTATCCTCTGACACTCCCAGTATCATGGAAATATTAACCTGTACATTTGGGCTGTCAACTGCAGCTGTTGTTTAGCTATAAATTAGTCACAACACAGTGACTAAGAAAGTTTGGTTGTATGTCCGTATTTGATATTCGGACATGGCACTCCGACACTAAATTTTAGTCAGAAAATGAGAACTTCCCACAAGTGACCGTTTTTAGGCTTCTAATAAGTGGGGTGATTTGGTATGTATTTGACCAAACGGATAATGCCCGTCTTAAATGAGAATTTGTGTTTCTTTTTGTACACTATTCACAAATAAGAAAAATCTTCTAATTTCTTCCCAATATATAAAATATATATTCATGTGATATTTTGTTTGATTCGTTGAGTACATTAAAATATCAAACTTTTATAAGTTTTATAAATACTCCGATTAGAAATATTTTTGTGTGTTCAAAGCAAATGTGACACCATCCTACTCACAAGTCACAAGTCTCAACCTCCAAGTCATTTTTTGTCAAATTTCAAAATTTAAGAACTTTATGCTACCATGGAGGAACTTTTATTAGTTTTTAATTGTCATCCACTATTAAATATCTTATCTCCATAAATCTCTTTTACTTTATAAAATTATCAAAGAACTTGGTTCTGAAACAAGAAGTTAGTTCTTATTTCACTAATTTTCATTGAAGACGGGCATATCTGTCTTCTGGACATGTTCGTCTTCAATGGGGCTCGTTGTTCTTGTTTTGACAAATTCAATATTACCTACAATGGGAAGAACTTTATTTTAAAAGTTCTTATTGATAAACCCAAGACTAAGAACTCTCACCGTGCTTGCTTATAGTAATACGACAAATAAATATACTCCGTATTACTTTAAATTGACTGCATAAAATAATACTTTGTACTGTCTTACTCATTATATTATAAGGTGGCTGGTTAACATCGACGGCGTTTTAGGAAATATCGACGACGTTTTCATTACAAAAGACGATAATGCCCTTATGCATTAAACTCTCTATCTCTCTTCTCTCTCATCTCTAATTCTCCCAAAATCAAATACAATTAATTCAACTAAAAAAATTAAAAAATTACAACAACAACAATTTTACTAAATCGAACAACAACAATCTCACTAAATCGATTATCATGACGGACGAACAATCTTCAATATGTTTACAAATTAATCAAAATTTATATTTATCAATTTTTTTTGCCCGGAATCCGTTAATTGTACGTTTAAACTTAATTAAGTTAAATGATTTACGTTATTTCTTAATTAGTTAAAATTCAAATGCGGATTTTTTTTAAAAAAAAATTGGAAAACATACCATGGTCAGACGAAGAACTGGATGTCATGGACCATGGCCAGACATCCATTTCCAACGTCTGACCATGGTTGGACGTTGGAAATGGACGTCCAGCCATGGCCAGACCTCCATTTCCAACGTCCAACCATGGTCAGACGTTGGAAATGGACGTCCAGCCATGGCCAGACCTCCATTTCCAACGTCCAACCATGATCAGCATTGGAAATGGATGTCTGGCCATGGTTGGACGTCCATTTCTAGGGTCTGGTCATGGTTATGAAACCCAGTTTACTATTCAAAATCCACTAAAACACTAACCCCCTCCCCACCACCGCCACCACCGGACCTAAAACATATTATCACCGAACAAATTAATTTAATCAATTTAATTAACAAATTATAAAAATATTTCAAAGAAACCATGAACGGACTTTTAATCAAAAAAATCAAACCATGAACGGACTTTTAATCAAAAAAATCAAACCATGGGCGAGTTTTTTTTCTGTGGAAATCCAACCATGGTGGGATGAAAAAACTGGAAATCCCACCATGGTTGGACAACCATTTCACACGTCCAACCATGGTTAGACGTGTGAAATGGTTGTCCAACCAGGGTGGATTTCCAGATTTTTTCATCCCACCATGGTTGGACAACCATTTCACTTGTCCCACCATGGTGAGATTTGGGGGAAAAAAAAATCCCCCATGGTTGGACGTGTGAAATGGTTGTCCAACCATGGGGAAAATTTTTTTTCCTCCAAATATCACCATGGTGGGATGAAGAACTCGGAAAAAAAAATCGATTCTTTGTTTCTTTATACAAATTATTAACACAAATCTAACAACAAACAACAACATCACATAAATATAAGATTTTACAACAAATCTAACAAGAAAACAAACAAAAAACTTTGGGAGAATTAAAAACTAAGAACAAACTAATTACAAGTTTACAAATTAAACCAAGAACAATCTAATAACTAAAAGTTTACAAATTAAACCAAGAACAATCTAATAACTAAAAATTTACAAATTAAACCAAAAACTAACAACAAATTAAAACAAAAACTAAAGGTTTACAAATTAAAACAAAAAAACTAACAACAAATGAAACTAGATCTAGAAAATTAAAAAAAAAAGTAAGAACACTAAACGGCGGCACGGCGGCAAGCCTGGCTGGCGGCACGGCTGCACGACGGGTGCGGGGGTAGGGTAGGTATGGTGGTGGCGGTGGTGGCGGAGGTGGGGAGGGGGTTAGTGTTTTAGTGGATTTTGAATAGTAAACTTTGGGAGAAAAAAAGTTTAGAGAGAGAAAGGCTAAGGGCATGAGACGTCTTTTTTATGAAAAACGTCGTCGATGTTTTACAATCCGGTATTATAATACTCATTATAATAGTACTCATTCAATAATCATAATAGTACACATATTGCGGATAGCGAAGGTTAATTGTACTTGAGGGTGAATGGTCGTCATTGACTCACTTGGACAAACTTGGTAACACGTGTGAGTCACATTAATTTCAAATCGAATTAAAATGGGTTTGAATTATTCGGGTTCACCTTAGTTTTGTGTTCAGCACTTCAGTTTGATTCAATCTGGTTCATTTCAATTAGCCGCTTTAATCAATTTTTGTTATTTTGAATCACGCGAGTGCGGTTTGAGTCGGGTCAATATCAGTTCAATATAGTTTCAGGTCATACTTTTCTTAATTTAATGGTATAAATTATCTTAAATGTAGAATTGTTTTCCATTTTTTGTGTAATAATTCGTAATACCGTTAATAAATAAAGGAATCAAGGAAAAACACTTAAAATATGAGTGTGTATTCAAAAATAAATACGAGACTAATAAACTAAGCTCAAAACAATTCAATTTAATTAAGTATTATAATTAAATTAGAGGGGGTAAATTAAAGTCGCTACTTCAACCGACCATGTACCTCTTTTACTTATGGTCCGAATCTAGGTAGCACCGAAATGGTTACAGATACGAAACAAACACGTGATACAACATCCCTTGAAATGTAGAACACATAACACGCATTTTTAATTTAATAATATATATATATATATATATATATATATATATATATATATATATAGCTATAAAAGTATAAATTTTTGTATTTGTAACGGTAATTTATATTAAATTTTAAATAAAAAAACAAATTATATAGAATAATCTTATAACTAATTAATT
The DNA here is from genome assembly GCA_022085475.1 of Heliosperma pusillum. Lineage (NCBI taxonomy): Eukaryota > Viridiplantae > Streptophyta > Magnoliopsida > Caryophyllales > Caryophyllaceae > Heliosperma > Heliosperma pusillum. Next base: position 68,756 of record JAIUZE010000424.1, read on the forward strand.
AAAACCTAACGATTAAATTAATAATAACTCATATTCCAACATATTTTATATGTCATGTATGCAAAAGATAATCATGATTTTCTCATGAAAGTTCACTAATTATTAACATCATACTCCGTATGATATATCCATTTTATATTGCGTTTAAGTCTCCTCATGTCTCTAAAGATTGACATAACTTTAAAGACATTACTACAAAGTTAGTCATCGCTTTTTACTTTAAAAACATAATACAAAATTAGTCGTCGTTTGGTGATCATTTAGTTCCTACTATTATTAAAAGTATAGGTGAATTAAAAATTCCGATGAATTGAGTAAATAGGAGTTGTTTGGTTGCCAAAAATACATAAATTGTATTTTCTCTACGAATTTGCCAACCACATGGTCGTATCTCATTTGGCTTTCAATTTGGTAAGGTTACCTAAAATTAAGGGAGCTCCAAATAATGGGGAGGCTCCCCAATTAATGAGTTACCCCAAAAAAGAGTGTGCATTTTGGGAAGCTCTTTATAAACAATTCCTTCAACTTTGACTCGTGAGAAGCAACTCTCCTTTGGTCCTTTTTTAATCGTATCTTCTGTCATCGTACTGTAATAGTCTACCATGCAAAATCCAGACTACCCATTTAACTAACGAGCAAGTCTCACTAGCGACATGCGATCCGTCGCAATCTTACCCCTCACAAAGAGTAAGTAAGAAGGCAAGTGATGGGCAAATAAAGCAGCACACTTACCCTTCCACTTACTCTTTGTGATGAGGACTTGATCTGTTTTAAACTTGCGACGTATCGCCCTGTCACAAATAAGAATTTGGGTTAACTATTAGGAGCCCCGAGTTTTTACGTAGGAAAATATTCGTTTTAACTTTATGATAGGTCGAGTATATTAAATTAGACAAAAATGAAATGACTTGGAATAAACAAAACAGATCTCGATTAGGGATACCCGTCTAGTTGATTAGGAGCCGGTAATGACTTGATTTATTTATTCATTTTCAAGTTTTGTCCTGACTTAATTAATTGCATGTAAAATTATAGTTGTAGGACCCACAATAGTTGACTTTGTAAGCCAAGCAAATGATTCTGATTAGTTAAATTGTTAGTCGAACTACTACAAGGCTACCATAATAAGTCAATCTCGACTCATAACTCTCAAGGTGCACCCAAAAATATACTCCATTGCTTACTACCCGTTACATAATCCGTATCCAACATTCGACACTTTAGTTTCTGCCTAGCAAAGGCCAGAACGGAATTATGACGCTCGATATCAATACAATGGATCGCCTCATGAAGGCAGCTACGATAGGTGATGCGGAGATTTTAAGGGGAGTTACTAACGAAATCGACATTGAGAAATTGAGTTCATATGTTATGAGCAGAAAAGAGTTAGCGGGTGGTAACTTGATTCATAGGGCGGTAAAAAAAAATCAGTACACATTTTTATCAGAAGCTCTAAGAATTTTACAACCCGATGTTATTGTTAAATATATATGCCAAGCTGATACTTCAGAAGGGTCAAACCCTCTTCATTATGCGGTCATTGAAGGTAATATCTTCATCGTCAAACTGTTGGTCAATGCCTACATCACTGCGTCTACTGAACTTGGGAACCAGGTGATGTACCCTATTTCAGCTATATATATAAGTATTTGCTTATTTGTTATACTCCGTATTTCACAAAAACTTTAGAGAGACGGTTAAAGACCAATGTCTAGTGTGTTTGAGTGTAAGGGAGGGATATTTGGTCATGAAGGAAGGGGTGTTCTTGTGGCAATGGTGCCTGCATGTATTCATTCGTTCGATGGGTTTGGTAATGTGTGTTTCATGTGGATAAGGTTGGTGGTGACACGTAAGTTGATTTAACACGGAACACGTGGATCGGGTCGATCCCGGGTTTGGTTATATGTGCGGGGTTAGAATACAGGTCAAGTCATACAGATCTCGAATTGGCTTAGGGTCAGAATATTTTAATGTTGTATTTTATTTTACCATTTTAAGGCAAAAAATATATTTTTAAGAAATATACTTTATATTTAATATTATAAATATAATTGTATTCATTACTTTTCGTACTTAGATTAAGTCATTACAAATAAAATTATCTTTTAATCACTTTTTTATTATTAAATGATACTTTCTCTATTCATAACCAAACAACTCGTTTACCTTCTTTGTAGTATATATATATAAGGAAAAAATATAATTAGGTGGAATCTTGTTTGATATGTCTTTCTATATACAGTATAATAAAGACTATCAAATTTTTAAACTTGTTTAGTATGTGTTCGGCCTAATTTTTTGAAGTGCTTTTAGTCACTAAAAGCTTAAACATGGTCAAACAATCATTTTTTACAACTTAAAAACTACTTTTAATAAGCTCAAAATTTAGTTTTGGTGCTCAAAAGTAGAAGCATCAATTTGGTGCTTCTACTTTTATAATATCTAATATACAAAATGATAAATTTGTATGTTATAAATATTTCAATAAAATAAATACATTTTCATTTATATTTTTTCATTCCCTACAAATAAAGACCCATCTTGATATACTTTAATCATAATATTTTCATTTTGCATTTTCTTAGGTAGAAAAAACTCCTTTTGAGAAACAGTTGTGTAAAATAGTAGCCAAACACGTACTATTTTTCCAAGAAGTAGCTTACAAAATAGCTCATTTTCAAAAATAGAAATTGCTTCTAGAGAGTTAGGCCGAACATGCTCTTAATTACAATGTAGGATTAAAGTTTTTTACTTTATAATTTGTACATGACCAAACGTGTAAAAGGGAAATGATATGTTTGACTATAAATAAAGAAAATATAAAAATTATGTTATACTCTATCATCTGTTTCAATCATTTGTTTACTTATTTTCAAAAGAATGAGACGTAGGATTATATGATACAATAGTAATATGCAATATACTACGGAGTATATATAGAAAATTGAATAGGACAAGAAGTATCTTTATCCATAGCATAATATTATTAGATCCCACTATATTTTGATGGGAATTATAATTTATAAGGCTCATTATTCCAAGGATTCCATGTTCTAAGAATGGAGTAACAACAATACTATTCACTCTCGACCTAACGAGTCGAGCAGGCCGGGTCGGGTTCGACGTAAAATAACGGGTCATTTTTTGTTGGACGGCGATAAGGCGCCACCGGGTGGTACCGAATCTCGGCTCAACCATAATTAAAGAAAAAGAAAATAGAAAAAAATAAAATATTAGTTTCCATTTTTGCGCCAAAAATTTTAAGGGTAAGTACGTAATTATATATGTATTAATATTTATGCAATTAAAAAACTTTTAACTAAACTAAATTTTATCAAAATATTAAAATATTTTACATCAAAATAATTTATTCAATATTAACCTAATTTATAGGTATTAAATTATCTTCATATGTAATTATGCTTCTTCATCATTGTATCATGTTCTTCGTCTACTCTACGTCTTCTAAAGAGACGAGTCAAAGTAATATAGACACAGGCTTGACCTTGACAAATGACAAATCAATTTAAGCTAAATTTTGCCAGTGTGCTTCATTATTTAGTATCTCATTAATTCACTATCATGCTGCTCCCTTCTTCACAAAATTGTAATGGCTTCATCACATCACCATGGTCCATGGCCACGACTGAAACCACGATTATTAGTTTATCACCACCGAACACGGGTACCACCTTATCACCCGCACAAGTGAATTCATGTTACTCTATCTAGAAACCTGACTATGTCTAAAAATTAAACTCCATGGTGTAATATCAATTTCATACTAGCTAGATGTTGAAGGAACATATTGTTGTAACTTCTAATTTTTTCCTCAAAAAGGAGCAAACTATTAGGAAGAATTCAACTGATTTTTTACTATTTACTATATAATAATTATAAAATGTTAAATTCCTAAATTACCCTCTTTTTATTATTAGTTTGAAATTTAAATTTTAGGGGAGGGAATAAATGAAAATACCTATTTGATTTACGATAATACCCTCGGTGACGCCTAGTTTGAGTATCACCCAGTGGCGCCATCTCATTTTTGGCGGTCGCGGGTCAAGATTTAAGGGTCTTTGATACTAATAACCCGGGTTGGATCGTGTCAGGTCGGATTTATAGGCCGGACAAATTTTGACAGGTCTAGCTATCTCCCTAAGCATTAGTAGTACGAGTCTTCTTCTCCTTCCTACTCTTCTCACTATAAGCCAAGTTTCCCACAATTGCAATTCCAGGCTTCATTTCTTCATTCCCAAGCATGAAAACTTATCTCATAACACTTCAATTGCGAGTTCCACGCCTCGACTCTATAGTCGGATGACATTGCTAAATATGCACTTAATAACATTTTACCAAATTTTTTTTTGTTTTTTATCCAATTTTGTAGAGGACACCCCCATGGTTGATGAAGAACTCTAAGGGAAAAACACCATTACGTAGTAGCTTGATTAAAAAGACGAAAAAGACGCACGAATATATAGCAAGGTACTTAGTTTCAAGGGAACAACATTTGTTAACGAGTTTAGACAATGAGTTTAGACAAAAGAACCCTGCTGCTTCCTCCTTGGATGAGATGTCCACAATTACTCTAGACAAGAAGGGCGCAAGCATCTTATTCTGTGCAATGCGTGACGGATTCACGGTGTTGGCTGAACAAATTCTGACGTCCGCTCTTCCCTACAGTCTCGACGGTCTGCGTGACGATCCGGCAAACCCTCTCCATCATGCATCCAAGACCAATGGTATGACACCCTTTACTATTTCTAATTTCTAAGGTGCCACAATTATTTGTACGAGACCGGAACCTTTTATTACTCTATGTATTTTGAGAAGTAATATATGAGTTTCAACCATCATCTTAAGATTTTGATTGAGAGGTTATCTATCAAGAAGATTACTCACGAATCACTCTTCACTCTTTATTACCCGACCTAAGTGACCTATTTGCTAGGTGAAGACTAGGCTACAAATATTGCTAAGTCGGCCAATAATTATAAGTTAGAATAATAGAAACACAAGTATGACTAAGTATGTTATGTTTTTTCTAATCAAATTTAGCATTAAAAGACAAACCCACATAAATTACCAGTTTATGAATTATACATAAGAGTTAGTACATCTGATTATGTATTTTCTAAGTTTTATGAAAAACTTAATAAAGTTTTTGAACTTGTTTACTTAAATATTAAGTTAAAAAAATATTACATTACTCATAAACTATACTTATCAATTAAATTAATTTTAAATTTTTTCATCAAAAAAATTATTATATACTCCCTCCCATCCAAACCAAAGGTTACACTTATCTTATTTGGACCATCCAAACCAAACTACCCATTCCTTTTCGGGTAACAAATAAGACCAACTACTCCTCATTTACCCTATATATTTACACAATTTGTCATTACCCCATCCACCCAACTAACATTAAATATTCAAGTGGTCCTACTTCCATTCCAATACTACCCTTTCCTTTTCTATGTTTTTTTAAAACTTGTGCCATGTAAGCTTTGGTTTGGATGGGAGGGAGTAATTTACAAATTGTATATTTTCTTGTACCTTCAAAGCAAAACAAGTTTTCGTCTTTCTCCATTGAAGCAACAACTAGTGACCTGTATGGCTTTGTGTCTACTTCAATTTTCAGCAAAAATTCATTCTTGATCATTACAAAGTAGTAGTAAGTAAGTGATTAATTTACTTTTTTTCTCCATTAATCTTCTTAGTATGCTTAAAGTTCACACTTTCAAATTATTTTATCCCGATTTATAATTATGATGTTAATTTTATTATGTCCATAATATTGAAGATAATATCAAAGCCACTATTGGCAACACACAAGATACGTAATATGACAAATATGGCAATCATTTGTGTATCAATTATCATCTGTAAATATAGCAAATAGTATAATATGGCAGCCACTCAATCCCTATGATTGTGGAGTATGTCTCGTCTAAATTAGAGCTATTATAGGATAGATTATTCCCTTGTACTGCTATATAATCTCTTGTATATTTGTTCAATAATTATTCAATACAAAACACTATTCTTACATGGTATCAGGAATCCTCTCGATCTTGATCATAACTTCCGCTGCACTCACTATCGGTATACTCATGGCATCCTACGGTACAACCATTCCCAATTCCGATGAGCCATCCAAACCCTTAATTTCTGTCTATGCTATATGGATTGGAGTAAGTTAACGGTGTTAGTTTGAGTTCCTTAACTGTATAATTTAATCGCAAAGTTCGGGTCCTTGTCTTACCCTCAACTGTTTTCGCCAGGTTTAACCTTTGAAGTATATTACTTCTTTCGTCCCGGTCAATTGTTGTCCTATTCCTTCCGGAAGGTGTCTAAGTCAATTGTTGTTCTTTCTATATTTCAAAGAATTTCTATGGGTAATTTGATCCCTCAATGTAACTATTGTCCACTTATGATCTACTAAGTGGAACCACAAATTGTCGCCCACCCTTTCCTTATCTTTGTGCCAAAATAAAAGGACAACAATTGACCGGGACCGGGACGACGGAAGGAGTAACTAATTATTTATCTTTAGACTATACATGGTACATGATTGTGTCTATTAAGCTTCATTAGCTTAGATTAGGCATCATGAACAACTGGACAAGCCCTTATATGTAAGAAATGTCACTAATTTATTAGTTAAAGTCATTAGAGGTGATACCCATTACTAAATCCTTATATTTAAGAAATATCAGCGAACTTATTTGGTAATGTCATGATAGATGATAGTTCTTTCGTCCCGGTCATTTATTTACGTTTTTCATTTTAGGGCGTTTCATTCATTTTCTTACCTTTCTAAATTAGGAAGGTTTTCTATGACTAATTTGATCACTCAAGTGGACTTTGTGGCAAAAGTAAAGGTAAACAAATGACCGGGATGGAGGGAGTATTCATTACTTGGGTTGAAATCCTGCCAGCAGCATATTACCCTTGTGAATCCCCTCGGAAAATAATATTTTTACCGTCTTTTAAAACTATTCTGCAGAGCAAATATCCAGGTTGCTGCTTGAAAAGCATCCCGAACTGATTTTAAAAGAGGCTGGTTCTGCTGGCACAGTGCTTAGTAGAGCTGTTGAAGATAATGCTACATGGTTGGTTAAATTGATGCTTTTAGAGGAAGAGTGCACTTCTCAAAACCGCTCACGGCCTTGGAATAAAGCATGCCGAAGACTGATCTGGCACACTAATTCGAGCTCATATGCTGATACTCCTCTTCATATTGCAGCAAGAAAGGGTTACACTGACATTGCAGAACTTCTAATACAAGGTTACGAGTCTGCTATTCGAGATGAGGCTGAAGAGTGGGATGTTCCAGAGGCTCAAACTGCAAACAATTGCCTGGGTGTTTCTCCTTTGAACATTAAGAATTGCGAGGAGAACATACCATTATTCGAGGCCCTCAAAAATAAGCATGATGATACTGGAGTCTACTTGCTATCAGTTACCACTTTTAAATTGAGGGCTTTGAAGAATAAAGAAGGCGAAACTGCTTATGATATCGCTGAAAAAGTTGGTTGTGAAAAATCGAAATGTTTCATACATGAAAGATTAGTACATACTAGCGCCGAAGATCTGTTAACCTGGGAGTCACAACATAAAGACAAACTCCATCCCAGTGTTCTCAAGATTGTCCACCATTTTGTTTCAAGATGTCAAGGTTTGAGACTCTAATTTCGTCATTTGACATCCAATCTTGCATTTCCTTTTTGAAGTTACCTTAAAATTTTGCGTTTAGATTTTGAAGATTGATTCACACGAAACATAAAATGACTCTATCATTCACTTCAACCAACTGAAAGTTGTGTCTAAGACGGAGTCAAATACAAAATCTTAAGTCACTCTATGATAACAACTTAAAGAGGTTGTTTTCAAATGACTCATAAAAAAAAACAGTAAGATAAAGAGAAATTTTGAAACAAGAGTAAAACATTAAAAATATTCATGTGAAAGAAAATGTTTTTTTAAAAATTTTAACATGGTTGTTCAGTAGACTGGACATTGTTAGACCTATTAATGACCATATTTTAGGACAAATATTCTGTGTGATTTATCTAAACTTCATAAAAGTAAGTGCCACTCGTAATACTTTTTCGTTTACACCACCGGGTTTGAGCTGGTAGGCGGCAAACCTTTCTTTCCCAAGTTTAAACACCGCCTCCCAGGGTCTGTGGTTAAGATTAATCAACCCCTTACCCCTTGGTCCAAGTGCTCAAGGATTCAGTCTATTACTCGTATATGTTTAGTTAGCTAAATCTTCTATTTTGGTACTGCAAGTGATGAGTGACATGTCAGATTTGAGTGCGTTGGAAGTAGACCAGTCAAAATCTCATCCGACCCGAAAACAATTGTAACCCAACCCGGAGACAACCCCCGTTGACAGTGGGTCAAAACCCCACCCGTAGCAGGTTGACTGTTGGGTCAAGACAATATAAATTCCTTAAGATAAACAATGTCGAATACGTATTAACTTATAAGATTTGAGGGAAAAATATGTATATATGACACGTTATCACCTCGAACAACATGCCACTTCATCACCTCAAAGTGCGTGCCACTCCATCACTCTCACCTTATTACGTAGAACCACATTCCACGTCAGCACTGCACCTCATCACCTCGAAATGCGTGATATACACGTCAACATTGCCACGTCATAGAGCTTGAACTAACCCCGTCCGACGTCAACATTGCCGCCTACTTAACTCAAAGCGTGTGTCAGGCATCAGTGCCACCTTATCACCTCGAATTGCATGATGATGATTGACGATGATGATGTAAAGTATGTTGACAATTAAGAGGACTAAGACGCGTTTGGTGAGATAAAACGTATAGTTAGTAGGAATTACGTCGTAAAAGAGATTTTTAGAGATGCCAGAAAAGCTGTTGATCTCCCCGTTTTTTTACCCGAAACCGGTATAGACTTGACCCATATTTTACCCAACCGAAATACACTGCCTAACCCGTATTTTACTCAAACCCAAAACTATCAGACCCGTAACCCACTTGTTCGACCCGTTTGACAGGTCTAGTCGGAAGGCTTGCAACAAATGGACTTTCCATATTCGAGAAAAACACAAAAAAGGATGCAAATTCACACCTTAAAGAAGCTGCTGAAAGGGATGAAGGCTGGTTCGTAAAATTTCTTTTAGAGGGGGATAATACTTTGATAAAAGATTCAATACCCGCGTGGCTAATAGCATGCGAGAAGGGTCACTTATCTACAGTTTTAGCCTTTGTTGAGCAATGTGATGAAGAAGAATTCATTCAGCTTTGTCAAACCGATAAACAAACGCCTCTTCACCACATAAAATTGCTAAACTATGACCGGTACAAGAATTTGTTGGCGAATCCAGTGATGCAGAAGCTAAATAATCAACTTGACAGCGGTGGTGCCACTCCATTGCACAGAGCTATTGAACGCGGTGACAGTTGGCTGACAAAGGCATTGTTAGAAACTAAGGGCATAGCACTCGATATTCTGAAGCAGAATGATAAGACTGTTTTAGAATTGCTGGAGGAAAAGTGTAGAGCCATCCCTGAGTTCTTTGAGCTGTACAAAGACTTGCTAGGAAAACCACTTATGACGTTGGAATTGAAGAATCGGGTTGATATCAATAAAGCCACGTCTCTGCATCGAGCCATTGAACGCAACGACCATAAACTAACAAAAGAACTCATAGATACTAAGGGCATAAAGCTTGACCTCGAGAATCTTGATAATAAAACAGCATTGGATTTACTTGAGGCCAAGTGTGGTACGGATGACGCTTTCTTTGAGATATATAAGAATCTGTTAGGAAGTGCGTTAATGACGCAGGAGCTGAAAAATAGGACAGACATCAATGGAGCTACGTCTTTGCACCGAGCAATAGAACAGAGAAACAAAAGACTAACCAAGGAACTAAAGGAGAGTAAAGGCATAAAACTTGACATTAAGAACAAAGATGGGAAAACAGCCTTCGATTTGATCGAAGAACACTGTAGTATCACATCTACCAATGGATACTGGTATGAGTTGTACAAGAATTTGTTGGAAACTTCAGATCGGTTGCAGAAGATAAAGAAGCGCAAAGGTATCAGCAGAGCTACTCCTTTGCACATTGCACTAGAACAGGAGGACCTGACGCTGGCGAAAACATTGGTACAGTGTAACGGTATAGAGCTCAGGACCAAAAATAGAAACGGGAAAACAGCTCCTGATTTGATCGATGAGCTGTGTGATGGAGACATCCAATGGTATGATTTGTACGAGGAGATGCTAGATAATCCAGACTATGTGTATGAGTTGAAGAATCGAAAGATTGGAGTGGACAAACAAACTCCTTTGCACCGAGCAATTATGAAAGAGGATATTAAGCTTGCAAAAACATTGTTGGAGACAAAGGGGGTTGAACTCGACATCAAGGATGCGTATGGTAAAACAGTTCTGGATTTACTCGAAGAGCGCTACAATTTTGATAAATGGCCTAGATTGGTATGTGCAAATGGTGGTTTTCAGAATTTCCTTCAATATTTTTAGGCAATATTAAAAATGGTCCTCCTGATGCCTGAGTAAGCATATGCACATTCTATTCCATATAAACAATAGAAGATAACGTAAATAATTGATTGAGACGCACCAATAAGGCATAAAAACGTTTACACTATATTTCATATACGAGTTTTTTTTAAAATCTATCATGTGAGACTTTATATTTGTTCAACTAGGAGAAGTGTCAATATCTGTGTACAGATTACACTATTGTTGTGTCGTCTAACATGGTCCTCGCCCCAAATACCGCTTATCACGGCAACAGTAAATGTTGGATCGCCAAGTGCGAATCAAATAACTGTTGAACATATTGCAGGTTGAGATGTGCTGTGAAATAAAGCTGGATCCAGGCCTCAAAGTTTTTGGGTTCAAGTACCTACAACGAAGGACATCACTGAAAGACATGAACAACACACTTTCGGTGGTAGCAGCACTATTAGCCACCATCACCTTTGCGGCAGGGCTTACTGTTCCAGGCGGAGTGAATAACGAGGAGACAGCCATCCTAGGAACAAAACCAGCATTTCTGGTGTTCACAATCGCAAACACTGTAGCCATGTGCAGCTCCATGGTGGTCTTGTTCATGGTGATTGGCGCAATGATTTGGGAGGCTCACCCTTACGCCACTACTTTAATCGACTTTTGTGTGTTCGTCCTTCAGGTCTCCTTGCTAGGTACAACTGTGGCTTTTATGACCGGGGTTTATGCGATTATGGCACCTACGGTTAAATGGGCTGCTATTATTGTGATTATCTTGTGCGCATTATCATTTGTAGGGGCTTTTATTTTTGTCATCTTTTTCTGGCCTCTCCTTTACAAGCCCTCCAAATTGATGAAAGATTATCTGTGTCGGATTTGCTGTGGTACTAAAGCCAGTTCTGAGGATGGTGCATCATCTGTTCCTGCAGATAGATCAATTCCTTTTAGTACAACAACGGCTTCCTCACAACACCGTGAACCTTGCTTGGTTACAAATGCAAACATGCTACTGACCAGCCGAGCTTCTGACAGATTAGCAACGGCAGTTTAAGCAATACCCTGAACCTCTCTCGTCAGTCGTCATTGATAACATAAGCTAGGTCAGGTGGGGAAACCTTGGGAGTTAGATATAATGTAATTTTTTCTTTTATTTGTTTTTGCGCAAACAGTTTTTTCGATGAACTGCCATTTAAGTGCTTGCTGTATCACTGTATGCATCATCACCCTTATCTATATGATCTTTTCTGGGGTTTATTCTGATTTGAGTAATGTTTTTTGTGCATTATGATAAATTTACAGCTTAATTTCCTTTGCATGACATTCAGTGAGGTTTATGTTATCAACAATCCAAAAATTCCGAAAAAATGCTGTATAGAAAGGCAATTCTTAGGGCTTGTTTTTGTTCTGTTTCTGAATGCTACTAACATTTATAATAGTTGAGAACTTCGTCTTCGTCTTTGCAAGCTTTGCTCTCACTGTTTGGTAAATATTGTTGCAGAGGTAAGTTTCTAAGAGATATCTGCAATAAAGCATGCTCTGAACTTGGTGGCAAATACACTCAGGAAAGTTTGAGCATGATCAGTAAACAGATGACTCACTTCCTTCTCTTTTTATCGTCAGTAATTCTAGGATACGACAGTTGTATCGCGTGACTTTGCAAAAAGTCACTCCGTACACGAGTATTCAGGTTATTCTTTTTCTCCAAAGGAAATCAAAGGCTATTCTTTTGCACTCACTCTCCTGTGTGACGGTCTCATGCAGTGTTCTTTTTGCAAAATGTGACCAATTTGAAAAAAAGTCATTTTTTAGTCATCAAAATATGATCACTATTCGTTAAAAGTGGTCACTGTTAACTGGACGTACTATGCGACCGTCTTAAAGGAGCATTGTCGATTCTTTTGATTATTCAAGTGAGACACTTTATCTCCAAAGTTTCAAACTTTTCCGTTAAAAATAAAAGGAACAAACCGTCCTCCAGTTGTCATCATAATCATTCCCTCAGGAAAGAAAAAGCAGCCATTATAATCAATCATGACTTCCAATGCACACAGCATGTTATGTTATTCCACTTTAGACTTTAAACTCCTCTATTTCTACTACTCTCCACACACCACACTCTTCACTACTCTTCCCACTTTCCAGTTATTTTTTCTCTTTATTCCGAATCCGAGTTTTTGTAATGGGCTCAACAGCATCCACAGGAACAATGCTGCTGCTGTTAGCAGCAGTACTGATAGCATCCATGACGATGAATGCTGAGACGGCTAATGCTGCTGCTGCTGCGCCACCAGTCGACTGCACGAGCGTAGTACTGAGCATGGCTGACTGTCTTTCGTATGTAACCAATGGAAGTACGACCGAGAAGCCGGAGGGTGGATGCTGTGGTGGGCTTAAGCAAGTTTTGAAGACTAATCCTGAGTGTCTTTGTCAAGCTTTTGAACAGAGCTCGCAATTCGGTGTCGTTTTGAATGTTACTAAGGCACTTGCTTTGCCTTCTGCTTGTGGTGTCCATGCTCCTTCTGCTACTAAATGCGGCTGTTAGTCTCTCTCTCTCTTTTATCTTTCCTTTATTTCCTCCATTCAGTCCAGTTCACTGTATTTCTTCGAGTATATCTGCTGGATTTTAGAATAAAAAACGTGAACCAAAACTGAACCGATTCGGCCATTCGGGTGTATTTAGACCGGTTTGATTCACCGAACCGATTTGCTTATTCGGTTCATGTTAACGTAACCAAACCTTAAAGGTGAACGGTTTTATATTTTTTTGGTTCAGTTTTACGATTGGATTAATCATAAACACCTTCCAATAGTTCCATAAAAGTACTTGCTTGCAATTTTCGTAAATTGTCAAGCAAGTTGCTTACCATTTGGAGCAACAAAAATATATCCCGCTTGCAAGCTGCTGCTTCACCAAGCTACTGGCTTGAAATAAATCTGCTTGATTTCTATTGGATAATTGAATTAATGTGGACCATTTAAGTTACAATATGTTGTAGCTCGTCATTGTAAGGGAATGTAGTTAGAAAGCAAATTGGCTTGAAATAAGTTTAAGCTACATAATGGTGTAGCTCACTATTCTGGATACTCTTAATTAATTCAACATTTTTAATTCTAACAACACAAATTCTCATTTGTGACGGACACTATCCGTCGCAAGCTTAAGACGGATATCATATTCTCTCATAAAATACCCATCAAGGGTGAGTGGAGAAGCACATGGGGGGTGCCCACCTTGTCCCCTCTACCCATTTCCTCTCACAAAATACCCGTCGCAAGATCCGATCCGTCGCAAGCAAGACCTACTGTTCTAACAATACTAGTTTACTTGTGATGAATTTGGAGCCTCCCAAACACAACAAGTTGGCATTTTTTTCTACGGAGAACCTCGTTCAAAAACAGTGAAAAAACACATATTATAGAACTGTCTACGACAATGAGACTCCCAATGCTCAATGGATAAATGAGATAACATAAGGGGAGTTAAAAAATGTCTTTGTGAATATTAAGGGTATGATAAAATTAAGATGGAGGGCGTATTCATTTTAATCTTCAAGTTGTACGGGTAATTGAATAATGAAAAGTAAAAGTATTAACGGAACAAAATACAGATAGATAAACATCTCCACCAAAATCTTAAGTTGATGTTTAAGAGCCAATCAGTATATTAATACCTTATTGAGTACATTTTTGAATTTAGTATAAAAAAAAACAAAGTAAAAAGATTACTTTGCTCTTTGAAATGATGACAAACGAAAGTAAAGAACTTGATTTTGAATAAGGGGTGTAAAAATATCTTTGGATGTGAGGACAATGTTGATATTTTTTTTTTAAGGACGTTGATACTTTCTTAGTCTTAATCATTTGTTTATTTTTTTTATTAAAATAGCCCATAAAGAATAAAAAAGACAAATAAATCATTGAAACAAAGGAAGTATTTGACTATTATTTAACAATAGTTAGAGATTTTTCGGTTTTGATTAAATTCTCTATATGTATTTGCATTGATTTGTTTGTGTTGATGTTCGATTGCAGTGTCTGTGACTCCTGCAGGTGCTCCGGGTATGTTTTCATATTGCTAGCATTCTTTTTTTCCATATAATTTCTGTAAAAGTACAACATGTTTTGTTTTGTCTTGTTTTATATTTTGGTATACCGGATTTGATATAAGGAAATTAGGAGTGCAACTTTCTAAATAATGTTCCATATTTTCAAAATTGACATTATAAAAATATTTCACTTTTCTTATTTTTCTATCATTTGCGTGGCTGTGTCGGTAATGTTGTCACATGCTTACGCTCCAATCTCCACATACTCTTGGTGTTTGAAATGAAGGCTCTAGGTTCAAAACCTTTATACAACTATACGCCTTTACCCTTATGTTATTATTATATTATGAAAATTTGTGTTTATGGTGTACCTACCGTATGCATTGTATTGCATGTTATAACAAAAGATTAAGCAAATATAATTGTATATGTAGCTGGTGCAGTTGTTGCTCCTGCTGCCGCTCCTTCATTGGCCAACGCCCCCTCAGCCGGGATCGGATCTAGTGAAACCGCCGTTCCAGTAGCTGCGCCACCAAAAAATGGTTCTAAATCATCGATCGGCGTGTCTGCCTTCTTGATCATAACTGGTTTAGCGATGGCTTTCATTACTAGCTTTTAAGATTGATTTTGAGAAGATTTGATGGTGTCTTTTGTAGTCATGGCACATTTGATGTCTTTCTATTGGTTATTATGAGATATCTAAATTTATTACTTTCACATGATTTGTAAAAAAAAAAAATCAGAAAAGTTATCTTAAACCTCGAAAGGTACCTTAAAACTGAAATATTAATTAGAACATGAAATGTTAACAAAAAAAAGTGTTTGATAAACTAACTAAAAAAGTAACTTATTTTTTGTATAAAAGAAAGATATAAAGATGACATAATAAGTATTTAATATTATGGTTTTTCTAACATTCGCTTTTAAGACACATTTGAGAAAATCCGTTAATTAATATAATAAATCAAAGGGTTAAAAAAAGGATAAAATAGAATCGGATAACTTATTTCTCACATGTTACCAGACTCGTCTTCACTCAATGTAACCAGGTCGAACAAGGCCCCCATAATTATGGCCCAACGTTAGATATTATGCACTTCTTTTGGCCCAAAACTAACCTTGAGATTTTTAGCAATCTTAGCATTCAATTCCCTTCGAGAGTAACTCTTCTATTGGACTGTCTTATAACATACAACTAGACTTGATAAAAGATGACCCGATTCGAAAAACCGACCGAGACCCGCACGAAAATAACCTGACCCGAAAAATCTTGAACTAAAAAACAACCCAACCGAAATGATCCGCACATTTGGGGTCAAGACCAGACCCATTAATGGAAAAACTTATTAAAATTTACTATTTAAAGCAAATTAGAAATAAAATAGGACACAAGATGGGACATGGAATAGGACGTGCTTTTAAGATCTTGACATATCACACTTAAATAATAATAAAGACGTGCCGGTCCGGCCTGTTGGGCATGCCCCTTATTTTGGCCCGGCTCAGGCAAGGTCAGTTGGACTTTCGAGACGTGTCGTGCCGGCCCGACTTAAATATAGTTAACTTAAGCATTTATCACCGGCTTAGACTCATAGTGAGGCACTTAGGCCAGACTAGACAAACAAGCTTACTATTTAGAACGATTCTATGTTTCTTACACAACTTCTCATTTGTGACGGTACGATCCGTCGCAAGCTTACGACGGGTCAAATTCTCCTCACAAAGAGCAAGTGGGGGATAAATGAAGCACCTCACTTGCCTTGCCACTTGCTCTTTGTGAGGGGGAGTTGACTCGTCACAAACTTGCGACGGATCGTCCCATCACAAGCAAGACTTATTGATGTTTCTATGCTTAAGATGGTTGACCAAGATGGGCTTGATTAGTACCCAATTATTAGCCAAGTAATCATCCATGCTACAAGGCTAACAGTTTTGGAGTAAACATCTTTGTGGGCCAGAAACTAGAGAAGATAAGTCAATTTGTGGGATTTGGTAAATCCCCCGGAAATCTTTAATGTCCTTGCTCCATTTTCAAAATATTATATTTGAGTTTTCGGCATACCCTGTATTTTTTCAATTTCTACGGAGTATTTTTTGTTTTTATAAATATCTGTGGTACTCTTCAATTTTATAATTTGTGCAATCACTTAAACTAATAAAATTTCAATTTTTTAATAGTTAAATTTAATATAGAACGTGTATTTAAGATTAAGTAAACATAATTTGTAATAATAGTTTGATAAATTATCGCGAAAAAAATCAATAGAAAGTCGAGCATTTTGGATATTGTAAGACGTTTTCGTCAAGTTTAGGGGTAACAGTAATATTTAAAAAAAAAAAAAAGTATACCACGGATAATTTTAAAAAATGAGGGCAGCCCATAGAAAAACCCATTATATATTTTCATATTGTATCTGCGAAGTTAACGAGGTAGCCGACTTCATAGCCAATTTGAGACATTTATGTACAACTCTTTTACGTTAAAATGCAATGGTTTCTACACATTGTACTCGTCCGAAAAGATAAAATCGGTTGGTCCTATTTAAAAAAGGTCGACGTAGTTTTCTTTCCCGATATCAAAAATTTCAAATCTGGCCATAAAAAAAGGGGTATCAAGAGTCGCCATCAAACAGTATTTAGGAATCAGGGTGCAATTCCTCTTCTGTTTTTGTCTTTAATAGTAATAGATCTCTCCATTTACTCCGGGGGCCTCTCATTGCATTCATTATTCAAATTATATTAAATATTTCAAATGGAGGAGGTAGGTTTAAATATATATGGAGTAATAATGTTTTACTCAGTATTTTCGTGTTGCTACTAAATGGTGTAGCAGAAATATGTTACAAATATTTAATGAAGTTTTCAATTGTGACCCCACTCAATTACACTTAGATTAAAAAATTACTCCTTATAATCGCTTCAAAAAAAATTACTCCGTAAAAGATTTGGTCTAAGATGTACTTATATAGGATCTGCTCTATACATAAATGAGAAATGGAAAAGAATTTTGTTCGGATTTCATATACGGAGTATTAAGGCTCCGTTTCTTTTGACTGAAATGAGCTGAACTAAATTAAAGGGAGGTGAGCTGAAGTTAATTAAAATGAATGGAGCCTAATTGAAGTGAACGAAACTAAAGTAAGACTTAATTTGTGAATAGATGAGTTGAACAGAGCCGACTTACGTTAAGCTAAACCAAAATAAATTAAATAGGAGCCGAGCTGAAATTAGCAAGAAAGAACATGACCTAATTACTTAATTTCCCCTCTACATACTCCGTCTTAAGTGAAAATAGGTTAAATACAGTTCCATATAGATGTGTGAGACAGTACAAGATGTTGTGCGGAAGAGTGATTCGCTCTTGGTGGCGTCTGCCGGGTCAATGTCCATGGTTCACAATAGTAAGAGATTTTTTGTTTGTACGGAGCTTGTACAAACTTACTCTTGGGTTTCTTCCAAAACACAACGTATTATTGCATTTGGTGACACTTATAAAGGCGATCTTCCATCTTTACACCATCTATCTGGGACATAAAATTGCACTCCTTTCTTATGAGTTTGCACCTTTTTCTTATACATTCTGCTTTATCTCATCCACTTATGTAAGCCGTTTTATTAATATAGAACGGATTTATCAATTTTAAATAAGAATTATTGTTCAGATATAACAGGCATTATATAAGAAACATTATCCTAAATGAAGGAGAGGGTTAGATGGGGGTATGAGCCATTAGATTTGGAAAAAAATAGACAATTTTTTCCCTTATAATTTACTCTATTGCTAATATGACTTGAAATTTTCCATCAGCGGGTACCATTGCACAAAAATAAGAATTTCTTTCAAAGTTTTGAGATCGTTTCCTACAAGACGGTTGCGCAGTTAGGAATTGTTACACCTAGGAGCGTAACCAGGCCAATTTGATGAACTCGAGTTCAAGTGGCCTTGAAATTGGCTTGAAAATTTAAGCTTCAGCTCGAAATAAACTTTCTTTAACTATTAAATCAAATTGGAAATAAATACGGAGTATATTTTAGGATAAATGATGTTAGATTCGTATATGGGCCTGGCCGGTACCAATTAAGGAGGAGAGCGTGTCCACGTTACAAATCCAAAGCGAATTCATCCTAAAACCAACTGGCAATGAGCCAACGAGTGCGTGCAGTTATATATATATGACCGATTTCAAGCTGAACTTTGACCGAGATGATTCCGAGAGTTCTACAGAGCCAGCCCAGATTATTGACAACCCTAGTCCTAGTACTTACACCTATTATATTATTCTCCTGTGATGATATGACTAACTAATAATGTCTTAATAATGCTACTATTAAAGTTTGTTCTAGGCAATAATTTGAGTATTTTTAAACCTACAATAGATGTCAATGTCCCATATATAGTCATTCATAGCTGATCTCTTGATGAATTGATGCTGGTAGAAGACAGTGGTAGGGCATACTGTGCAGATCATGAATGACATTATTAGGGCTGATGTTAATGTATGGCATTGTATGATTTTGATGCTGATTTCATGATTGGGTTTGTGATTTGGTTTATATCATGTCTTTTTGAAATGCTATAAATGAAGCAAAAAGGATTTCTTCCTCTTTACTATGCATATATACATGTGCTTTTATAGCCACACCTTCCCTCATTTTAGAATCATAATGTTACCAACCTTCTAATATTTTCACACTAACACTTAATTTAATGAAAGGGTTATGGTTTGAAATTAAAAGTGTGATATGAAATCAATTATAGTAAATTGCTATTCTATTTAATTCAAAATTCTCAAGATGTCATCAGTGGCGTATCTAGGGTTTAGAGAGCGGATATGTAAAATCAATCCATTTGTATTACGTTTAAATATATTATTGCATAAGGTAAACAATCTCGATTACGTTTAATTATTGCATTAAACGCATTTAGAAAAACATTTATGGTCTGTTTGGGAACATAAATTTCATTCAGAAATCTGGATTTCAATCAAATAAGAAGTTTGGCAAATCAAAAGATTTGGATTTGAAAATATTTTGGATTTGATACAAATCCCCACCCATTGGATTCCAGCCCATATGAAATACGTCCCCTACCCCCCCTCATTTCCAAATCCATAACTGTGTATTCCCTCTCTTCCCCTTCCCTGCTAATTGCTAACCCATATTCACCATCTTCAAAATATGAAACAATCAAGCTATGATGACATTAATTTAAGATTAGAGATTTAAAAGCTCATACTCCAAAGATTTTGATCAATCGTACCTCGTTGCTTACGGTTTTTGATCGGACCAAATTACTGCATGAAGAATAAATTGTGGGATGCTGCTCAAAGATTCAATGATTTGATGGTGTTTGTGGTTACAATTGAGTTTTTTGTCAGTATTGATGCAACAATTGTATGTTTTAATTTTGAAGACTGAATTTTAGTTGATGTCAAGACTCCATATTAATAATGATTTCATGATAATTTTCTAATTAAACAAATTAAAAATTTACATCTCCCCAAACAAGGGAATTGGATTTTGGATTTCATATTTAAAAATACAAATTTCAAATTTAGCATTCCAAATAAAATCAAGGTTCCCAAACGCTACATTAATGCATTCATAAATTCTCTGCATAAAGTGCTAGATACATGAATCAAGCTCATGACCTCTTACAAGAAAAAAAATGCTACTAACAACTGGACTTGCAAAGCGTTCATATAGGAAAATAAATTCTATGTGTTTTAGGCGATGTAGGTACAGTCCCGTGGATACACCCTTGGATGTCCTGCACAATCCATTGAGCATGATGTGTCATGTGTTAATAATATGCCCTACAACAATTACAAATTTAAAAATGAGATGGCGTCATTGGCTGATACTCAAATAATTGAGTACCACAATGGGTATGTATAACAGTATAACGGTAAATCTATGCATTTTCACAATCTACCCTTAAATGTTTTGAATTCAAAACAAATAAGTAATAGGGGTAGTTTAGGAAGTTTAAGCATAGTAATAAGTTACAAAAGTAATAAGGAGATTTTGGGAAATAACTAATGAGTCGTTTGGTTACATGCATGAACTTACAATGCCTAGGAAGTATCATATCACATAATTTTAGAATTCATGCGAATTAAAAAAAAAATGTTTGGTTACATGTAGGCATTGCAATTCATGTATGCATTTTCACTTACATATGCATGGGAGGTCTAGGTAAAGCAACTTCCTCCATTATGAAGGAATTGGAATTAGAATTCATTGGAAGTTCCAATTCATATGAATTTGGGTAACCAACCTCTACCCATTTTACAATTCACATAAATTCAAGTTTATATGTAATTCAAGTTCATATGTAATTGAGTGGGTTACCAAACAACCCCTAAAAATAAATATTCTAGTACAAAACGGGCGTACAACATATGCGAATTGGCATTACAATGGAAACCAATTACCTACAAATGTTTTAGTATGTAGCAAAATCTCCACATGCCAATTAAATCAAAAGAAATCAGGTAAAAAAGTTTACAATTCAAATAATACTTTGTTTTGGAATTTTTAATTTTTAATAGTTGTACCACGTTTCATTATAATCTGGTGGTGGCGTGGCGCCTACCACTTTCTAAAATGAAATTGGTGGAGGCAAGAAAGTTATAAAAAAAAAAGCACTTAAGACATTTTTGAAAACACTTTATTTGGAAAAAAAAATTGCTATAGAAATTTCATTATTTTCCCTACTCTCGTTATCTAACTCTCCTAATTTCGCCTAACATGTTTGTTTTTTTAGGGTAGTTTTACTAGTAACTAGTTCCTGGGATCATTTATCAATTCAGTTATTCGAATGCTAGTTTGTCACTTTGTCTCATGTACGGCTTATTATTTATTTCGATGTCTTAAATTGTCCTAAATAATGCAAGTGTTGTTATTTCGGTTTGTTATTGAATAAGCTAATTGGAGTAAGTAAGATGAAGGTAGAGATGGTAGACTGTCACTATTTACTATGGTTAAATAACGCACTCCCAATGCACAATAAAGTTGACCATGTTCAGTTTTTACCTCATGTAATTAATTGCCTTCTACGAGTAATTTCTAACACGAGTAGTATAAAAATCACAATTTGGAGATTTGTTTGGGAAGTAGGCATGAAATATTTTAGCTAACTTTTTGTTTCAGAGACTAATTTTATTGTGAACAATGACAAAATTTTGTGGTTATTTTAAGGTCATGTTAGTGTTACCGACTTACCGTTCATAATCTTTATATTTATTTTAAAAGTGGTCGCATTTGACTAAATGGTCTCAATACGCCGTTTTATTGTTTCAGACGACAATGACCCGTCTGAAAGGAGACCAACTGAATATTTTCATTATGGAATGAATTGGTACCACTTTTGTTGAACGCTTTTCAAATGCTTACAGTAAATATACTGGGATTTTTAAGAGAATGTTACATATATCGCGTAACAAATGTACTACGTATGTAATCGGTATATAAAATTAAATAAGGTTTAAAAAGGGGCTCTAAATTACTATGTAATCGGTAACAAATGTATTACATCCACCGTATCTTAGAATTTTTCATTTTTGAAAGGAGGGTAGGTTCAAATTGTTTCTAATCGATGTGTTCGTTAACAATGGTTTTGGCATAGATTCTACAAGTAATTGATCAGTTGGTACTAGTTAACAAACAAACAAACAAAAATATTCGGCACTTCTGTGAAAAAAAAATGTTAAGTACTCCGTACTTCGGTGTAAACGGCCTAAATGTTAGTTATTCCATGACAGAAACTCTTTAATAAAATATTCTAAACATATATTCTTACTTTTTAGAAAGATTTTTAACAAGTGATCTAAGAACATATTTTAAAATTTTAAAATGCCGAATTAACATATCATAGTTAATAAGTGATGGGGCATCTTATAAGGGTAATATAGGATAAGATGATTTTGTCGATGATTTTATTACAATAGTAGGCAAACAATTGGTTTACGTGCATGAATAGTGATGAAATACGATAAAACAATAATTAAAGATGTCACGTGCCCCACTTGAATATGGTTGACATTTTCTGACTCTTTACTTGGGACATTTTCCAGTTCGTACCTCTTTCGTTTCTTTGTTAAGCTTCCATGCCTATGAATCTATGATTTCATGTTTGACGGCCATCATTCTAATAAATCAATTAAAACAACTTTTGAAGGTTTATCAATATTATTGGTGTACGAGGACCGTTTTATATTAAGAAATATATATAGGTGAAACCACGACTTAAGGTTAGGAGGCGGTACACATATTTAAACTGTCGGTGCTAGAAGAAAACTTATTTAAAAAATACATCATTTTTACCTTCGTCGTGGGGAAATGTATGTCTCTTAGTAGTCCCTTCACTCTACATCTCTACCGAATAGCCTACAAAGGTGTCCCCCCGTTAGTCGTTAGTCGTTTAACCATGCCTAAAAATTAAACCGGTCTCAAATTTAAAACTTCATCAAAACTATAGTATTGGGAAAGAACTGACACTCATGAAGCCATTATTCTATCACAAAACCAAATTTACAATGAGTTACTCAATCGTCATAGTTATAATTTATGTTAAAAGGAAAATTTTAATTGAATAATTTCGTTTCTTAATCGATCATAAGTTGGGCCTTAACGCTACCATATAGAACATGGCCTCCTAAATACATTGGCCGACCCTGACACCCTATATATGAATGATTTATTAGAGTTTCAGATTGGCCGAATAACACAAGACCTAATATAATACTTTCTCCAATAACTCGTGTTCACTGGAATTGCAACATTTCATAAAATACCACTAACATATATTCGAACAATCTTGCAATTCCAGTGAACCAGAGGGAATAATTTATAAAAGCAAGAAAATCCAACAAGTCATATTATATACTTAGTTTTCATCTATCTCGGAGTGAAGTAGAGTCTCATACTTTAAAGCTCAAATTATGAAATTTCCTGTTTACTAAAAGATCAAGAAATCTCTAAATTCTCCCGACTAAGTATACTACTATAAAATGTTAAAAGAAACTACGATTACACTCAGTTTAATCTTCAGTTCACTCAGTGTATAAAATATTCTATACACTGCGAGTAACGTAGTGACATGTATCGATAGTGTAGCTTGAGAACGATTCTTTTTTAAGTTTCAATTTATAACATTTAAGAGCCAAAACTTTAAAAATCAAATTCAAAACTGATCTCACTATTTTCCTATATTTGTTATTGGACATTATTTGTCTTCTAGTTGATTCTATTCCATAAAATTGACGATAATTATAGCTACAATGTTTCCATAAATCATTGTTTAGCCTTTACGTCGAACCAAAAGAGAAATTGTTTAGCCTTTACAAATATTAGGGGAATTCCATTCCAAATTTTCTACCCTTTTCAACATGGAGTAAATACTACTAATATTATTTAATTGTCATATTCAATCCCTAATATTTCGTTCTATCTAAAAATAATCGTAGTTTTGGGCGTGGTTTACACTACTAAACATATAAATAAAATACTCCCTCTAATTTCCCGTTTAACTACGCGGTCTCCAATGCTTTACTTTGATCACGTTTTTTATTATTTGTGTTAATTTTATCGTTGAAATTTTTTTTTGTTCGATATTTTTAAAAAATTTATGTAAATATATTAACAACATATGACAATTCATTATAATTTAAATGTTAGATGGGAAGAATGAAAATAAATAAATTAAATGTTATATATATTCTTATGATACATTGGAGTTTTGAAGCAATTTTTGATTAAATTGCATCTTAAAAGAGTAATTTTAGCAAAATAATTCATAAGAGAGTAAGTTTAGAAAATCAAATTTTAATTTACGCTAAGTTTAGCATGAGTTACGAGTATTAGTTTTCGTATATTTAATTTATTTATATTATCCATAATAATATAATATGATGGTGGATTTATATAAGGGAAAATCAGAGAAATTCACATGGACCCAAAGATGTCTCCTTTGGCCCTTAACCATTATTATTTCTTTATATCAACATGTATTATCTTGTCTCTCTTCCCATTTAAGAGACAACACATGTTTTTCTTTGCTACTCAAACCCTAGCCTTTCCTTATCCCTCTCTTTCAAACGGCTCTCCTCCCTTCAACTCAATTTTGCAACGTTCAAAAAAAAATCTCACTTTGTTTTTAATTTATTGGCCTAATATATACATAGTTCCTCAAAATAACTTAAATAGATGGTGATAGTTTAGATCTTTAGTCTATTTTTAGTCACTTTTACATTTTCATTTCATTCCCAAATAAAAACCTTATAAGAAACCCTAGAGAACAATATGAGTGAAAGTATGTCAAGTTTCTTTGAAGGCCTAGAATTTGTAGTTCCAAGTTTCTCCGAGCATCCGGCTTCACCGGATAACCTATTTAGCATCTTTGATGCCTTAGAAGGTTTGCAAGAAGGCGAGGAGACGATGAGGGGAGGTGTATTGCTTCAAGGAGTGTCTGAGACTGAGCTCGAGGCACTCGAAGTTGAAGGTGAAGGTGAAGGTGAAGTTGATGAAGAATCTAAGAGGAAGAGAGCAAAAATAATACATGTAGAAGATAATAATAAAAATAGTAATGAAGAATTATCAAGGTTGGTTGGAGTTGGTGAAAATGGAGGTGAAGGAAGTAAGATGTCTCACATAGCCGTAGAAAGGAACCGTAGGAAGCAAATGAATGAACATATTTCAGTTTTGCGGTCTCTCATGCCATGTTTCTATGTTAAGAGAGTAAGCCTTAGGTTTCGTCACCTTTTCTTCTTTTATTTAGTCATTAAAATGGTTTGCTAATTTGGTTTTGTTGATTGCTTTTACATTATAAATACATTCAAGTTTAAATAACAACTAAACGAAAATGGTTAATACAGTATCTAACTAAATTTATCTCGAATTAACGAACTTATTTATCTTTGGCCGTGAAATGATGTTATTTTCGAGTATATAGAGTACATCATAAAATTCACCATTTTGTTTTTATAATAATAATTCATACTTTCAATTCTAAAATTATTCTCTCCGTCTCAGTCGGTTATGATCTATTCCATCTTCGGATGTCTCATTCATTTATTTTTATTTTAAAAAAAAAACACTTTTGACAGATAATTTGACCATATTATTGCATTGTTATCCACTTATCATCTAAAAATAGTCTCATTCTCCCTTCTTGGTCTATGTATCAAAGCAAATTAAAATTAATTACCGTGATGGCGAGAATATATATTGTAAAATGTACTTACAGGTCAGGAGATAACGAAAATGGGATGGAGATAATAATAATAATAATAATAATAATAATAATAATAATAATAATAATAATAATAATAATAATAATAATGTTTTCAAATATATATTTCAAATAAGTGTATTGCCACAAGTAAATGTAATTCAAATTGTTTGTAAATGTGAACTTGAGCGTGTAAATTTGCCTTATCATAGGAAAGTAGGAAACCCTCTATGAATGTTCTTGTTGTGGTCCATTCAAAAACAATGTGGCCAACATGAAGTGTATAATACTCTTCACTCTTAAAATGTAGTTTACAACTTTACATGACTAGTACTTGTGATATTTTTTGCATGTAAATAGGCCATACAAACTATCTTTCTCCCTTCCTAAAACAATCCCATTGTTTTCTGTGGTCAGGTCTGTCTTCAATACATAATGCACATAATGCATGTCAATATGTCATGCATTTTGTACTCAACCAATTTAAATGTCTTGAATGGTGGGACAAATACTCCTTTTTCTTTTTTGGCATCGGTAAAGTAAAGTTTACATAGTTATAGCCTTTTTTGCAAGGGCATGAGCAATTTTATTTAGGAAGCGGGGAATGTAACTAAAACATAAACAATGAAAAGATAAGCCTATTTGTCGAATATCTTCTACTCGACATTTTGAAATGGTTAAAATTTTCAATACATAGAGGAAAGTTTGTTACAATATCTAAATTATAACATAATAAAAAATCGGTGGAGAAATTTAAATTTTACTAGTTAAAATAATTATCGACTTTTTCCCTAGTTATCGGATTATAAAGAACAAATACTCTATACTTTATTTATTTATTTTAATGTTAAATTCACACTCACTTTAATTCCTAACTCCACCGCTGAACATAACTCATACGATCTAAAACTTGTTTGAATTGATCTAACTGATGCAAAACAAAGTTCTCTATAGCTCTGAATTAAGCATCACAATTTATCTATCACTAATCTTGTATTTTTGTTTTATCAATTGTTGTGATTAATAGGGAGATCAAGCATCAATAATTGGTGGAGTTGTGGATTACATAAGTGAATTGCAACAAGTTCTTCAATCACTTGAAGCAAAAAAACAAAGAAAAGCATATAGTGAAGTCCTTAGTCCAAGAATAATTTCAAGTCCTAGACTACCACAACAAATACTAAGCCCTAGAAAATCTCCCTTAAGTCCAAGGCTTAATAACCTTCCCTTAAGTCCAAGAACACCTCAACCAAGTAGCCCTTACAATAAAAGGCCAAGAACAAACCTCTCATCTACACTAATCACTCCTATAGACTTATCTCCTTCATCTTCATGCTCTTCACTTAATGATTGTTTTGCTAATGAGCTTGTTGCCAACTCGAAATCTCCGGTGGCCGAAGTTGAGGTGAAGTTTTCTGGCCCAAATCTCCTTCTTAAGACGGTTTCTCCGAAAATTCCAGGACAAGTTGTGAAGATTGTATCGGTACTTGAAGATCTCTCCCTTGAGATTCTTCAAATTAGCATTAGCACTTTGGAGGACATGATGCTCAATTCTTTCACCATCAAGGTAATCATACAAAACTAAAATGTTGATAAAATTTCCTTTTATAAATAGAGTGACTTTTTTAATATCATTCTCACATCTATGCTTGGTATTGGCTAGTTCAGTAGTTCAATGGCGGATTTAGGGGGCTAGCAGGGCGCTTGTCCCCGCTGGCAAGGAAAAATTCGAAAGTGTTAAAAAATTTGATTATTTTTTTTCAAATTTATTTTATGTCAATAATTGTTCACCCCGCTGAAATACTTCGCCCTCTAAGTGTAAGTCCTGACTGTGACAATGAGCTAGTTTAGTATCACTAGTAACATCTTTCCTATACACCACAAAGATTAATACAGTGACCGAATTAGAAGATAAGAGTTTGCAAAAATCTTGATTAATGCAAAACCTAAAAACCAGCAATGTTTAAAAATAGATAGGACTGTCTCATCAAAAGTTATTGTTTTACCAAAATCATCCATAAGTAAGATATACTGTGTCAGATAGAATACCTAAAAATGGAGTATCAATGCACACCAATTCTCATCGAAAACGTACATACACTTTTTATCACAAGCTAAAAACGGGTTAAATGTCGTCATTTTAACTACAAATATGACCATTTGTCATGACATACTGTTATAGCTTAGAAAATTATTCTGGTTACATTTTGTCTTAAAGGATAATACTATTCACTCTGTCTAGGTAAAAAATTACAGTATCTATTTTCGTTTTAGGTTACATAATTTAATAGTGATCTGTATGTCTCTTATTTATTTCTGCAGATTGGAATCGAATGCCAGCTAAGTGCTGAAGAACTGGCGCACCAAATACAACAGACATTCTGCTCATCTCCTTTTATTAATTAGTTAAATGGCAATCTAGCAACAATGGCATTGATTCGAAACCAATTTGCAGTAGCAATATTGCATTGTTCATTTACATCGCCTTGATTTACGTCTACTGGAACCGATGCCAATAATGGCCGTTTACAACCGATAACAAAGGCCCTATGCGCGTTTTTTTCCTAGTGTTCGTATATATTTCTATACATAACATCCATCAGTAAGTCTCTTTGAAGACTTCAGCTGAAGACGGGTCAAACATGTCCATTTTAACGACAAATGTAACCAGTACCATTTCCAAAGCTATAACTTTGTTTGTCACACGGTCACATTTATCGTTAAAATAGCCACATTTGGCCCGTTTTCAGCTGAAGACAGAATTTGTCCGTCTTCAATGAAAATTTGCCGAACATCCATAGGGAAAATTTAAAAGAATTGAATTTCATTCACTGAACCTATATGTATAAACCTTCCTTTTGTCTTTATTCTGCAAAAAAATAAATTACAGTGGGGATGAAATGGCATTTACTTTTGTAATCTTATTGTAGTACAGACTTCATTACAGATGTTGTCATGGTTTTCATGCGAAGCAGTGAATTTGAGTTTTGTTTTATATTCAGTCACATTTATATCTCCATATTAAATATTTTTGTAAGAGATGTATTTTTTGTTGTTATTCTACTCTTACTTTGTTGTACTCCGTATACGTTTTTCTCTTACTTTGTTGTATATGATATGTTCATATTCAGAGCTAATGTGCGGTTTTTTAGATGGAAATATTAGAGAATTTAATAATTACTGCAATACGTTATTTCACTTTAGCTAAACAAAAGTACAAACTATCGGATTGTCATGAGGAACAAGAACTTATTAAATAACTTGGTCAATTCTAATAAAACTGTGACTTGAGTACGTAAGATATAAATATAATAGTTGGGGCTCAATCATTACCTTAAGATACTATCAGTACAATCTAGAAAGTGAACAATTAAACATCAAACATTACTTGAATAACTACGATATAATTATGTTGATATGTTGATTGTAGTTTCCTATTCCGTATCTAATTATGGTCTAGCTAGAAAACTTCTTGTATAAATATCCGTCTTGTGATTAATAAAAACTTACACACAAATCATCTTTTCTATCTTCTTACATGGTATCACAACATAATTATATCTATGCAATATAAATATGTAATCAACAAGATTTACGTAAAAAAATGTGGGTCGTCAAAAATAAAATCACGGTCACTATCACCATAATCAGGTATTAAAAGTTCCTTGGATTTAATATCCAAGGAAGAGAAACCTTGGGGTTTAATAGTATGTTCATAATTATTACTCATATTATTAACCTCAAGATCATTAAAATTATTATTATTGATATTACTAGGCAAATTAATAGTATATTGAGTGTTAGCATTCAAATGGCTTGATGCGAAATGAGATGGAAAAAAAGTAGAATTTATATCATTGGGTTTGATGTCTTCGATACCGGTGTTAAAACACAAGAGAAATTCTAGTGGTTGAGGGAGTGGCGAGGCGGTGGTAGGTTCGGATTTTGGTGTAGGGTTAGTAGGAAAGGGAGAAGATGAAGAAGAAGCTTGATAACATGTATGGTTTTTACGGTAAGTGACTTGGAAAAAAGTAGGGTCATGTTCACTTCTTTGAACTTGTTTAGTAGCAAAACATCCTTGTTCTCTTTGAGTGCATTTGTAATATGCCCTGCTTACACATTCACAATACAACATATATATAAGTTAATATAATGTGAACCGTGGTTGATTTCGAAAATAAATAAATAAATAGGACGAGGTTAATTTACCTAGGATATTTGGCTCTTCGAATGTCTTTTTGTCCATATTTTCTCCAACTAAAACCATCTTCGATGGGTCCTTCAAGCCCACTTCTACGACAACCTTCCACTTTAAGTGTGTGTTGAGGAACTACCTTTCTGTAAGGAAAAAAAACACCATATGAATATGCCAGAATTTCAATTCAAACATAAGAAAATCAAAGAGCCCACCTTTTGAACATGATGATAATATACATATCACAAATTCTCCTTTTAGACGGACTATTTTGTCTAAAACCTTCAGACGAGCTATTTGTGACCATTTTATGGCCATATGCCCATATGTAATTGCTCATCAATAACATTTGACCATAATATGGTCATAAATAGTTACTCTGAAGGCTTCAGACGGAATAATCCGTCTGAAATGATTAGCCATGTTGTATACAAATAACAACGAGTACTATCCAACTTCCTTTATCCGCACTTGAAGTAGTTATAGTATGATTCATAAGAACTTTATTTTGGTAAGTTGTTTTACACACATGACACATCACCAAAGCGCCTAGCACAAACCATACATCAAGACAATCCATACATTAAGACAGACAGTACAATAGGTCTTAGGTTCGAGTTTGACTATCTTCTCTGTATAACGTTGTACTACCCTTATGGGTCATGAAACGTCGAATAACAACTTATCCGTTGTGCTACTTAGCTTGAATCAAATTAATCACCTTTTCACGGTTGATCACCCTTCCTTGCTTGCATAATCTTATAAGAATTTTGCTTAACTCATTAATCGTTTCTAACATCTAAAATTCGTACATTGTTTTGAAAATATTATCTTCAAGAGCGTTATAATCCAACTCTAAGTTAGCTTATTGTAGGAATTTCAATGTCTCACCACTCTAAAGTGGTATTTTATGTGACATACGAATTGAAGTATGATGTTTGATTTCTTAATAAATGAAAAAACCTAGTTGCGTGAACACATAAAATTAAATCCCTATAATAATAAGTATTGTGTTAAACTTATGTAATTTGGACTCCGCTTTTTGTATTTTGGACTCGACGACTTGTGTCGAGCTCTCCCTTTCACCAAAAAAAAAAGTATTGTGTTCATGTCTTTTGTGCAAGCAAGCAAGATTCAAGAACCTTTCACTTTTTTGCTAGAAATTTTCATGTTTTTGTATGAAGCAACAAAACTATCACCTAAGAACATATAAATATAAAACCGTCACTCAATCAAATTACAAGGATGCGGACTTAAGATTTTCGATACACACTTTTAAAATAACATATACAGAGTAATATCCAAGGAGGTTGTAGTCTTTCAAAATCGTGATAAAGTTGCATAAATCTGACCCCTATAACCCTCGCGACTTGTAGCTTGCAAGGCGAAATTAATCTTTATATAAACAAATAACAATTATACAAAAACTAACAAATCTAAGTACTTATTATCATCAAACCTAGCAATAATTGATAGAAGAGTTTACCTTTTCTCAACATCAACTTTGTAGTCAGTTGAATCTTTGATGAAATTCCCCTCCGAGCAAGAACTTTTAGGGCTCCCATTGAAAGAAATAGGAGACTCAATTGTTCCAATGATCGGATTGGTCGATTCCACAAGAGATTCATGTCTCAAAAAATTAAGTGAACTTTCAATTTTTGCTAAAATATTTTGTGCAACATTCAAGCTATTTGATCCATCTAGTGAAGATGTCTTAAGAAGAATAGAGTAAAGTTGCTTAGTAAGATCTCTTCCTTCTACAAGTTCATTCAATAAACCCTTTTGATTTAAGGGATCAATCCCATAATTTCCCATTTTTGGATTATTATGCATTTGGTATATTATGTAATTCCAATGTAAGTGGAGCAACTAATTAATATAGCTTGTATAATTTCAAATTTTGGATAATAAAAATGAACAAATTATAGTATTAAATACAAAAGAAATGAGAAAACTTTTATAGAGTTTATAATGAAGAAAAAGAATCTAGGATGACATGAATGTCAACTTTGAAAGTTGGAAATTTGAGGGTGATAATTAAGGATTAGCAAATGAATTATTGAATAATTAAATACAAGTTGAAGGTGATATATGAAAACATCAACGGATTAGCATCAACCACAAGTGGGTTATTAGCCTTTTGATTTCATGAAAAGCCCCATAATATTGCTACTAATTATGTTGTTTAGTAATCCATCCGTGCCAGTCAATTGTTGTCTTATTAAGGGTCAAATTACTCACAAAAACCGTCTTAATATAGAAAGGACAACAATTGACTCAGACATCAAAAAAAGAATAAGATAACAATTGACCGGAACGGAGAGAGTAACAATGAAAACAATGCTTAGCCTACTCGACTCACCTCTGAAAAACCATTGGAAATATGACCTTGTCATTTGATGGAAGTCTCATTGTCAATGAATATAAGTGTTAAGATAATTGAAAGGAGAATTGTTGTGAATTGGTTGATTGTATTTCATTCATCTTGCTTGGTTCTTATACACAATAACTTGGCATCTCAAAGGCCATAAAACATAATTCATTGAACTAGGAAAACACAATCCATTGAATAGGAATTATGTGTCATAATTCCTATTTATTGCTTAAGACCATATTAACTCCTAATACCCTCCCGCAATCGTAAAGGCAGTACGTAGTACGAACTTTACGATTGGAGAAAAACAAGAAAATCGTAATTATTAAAAAAACGTCTTCATCTCTTCCATCTTCATCTTTCTTCAAAAAAAAAAAACTTCTCATCATCACAAGGTGGCACGGTAAAATAAACGAGTATTAAGACTCGTAAGACAAAATTTATTCGAACAAGAACGTTAAGCTTTTCGGACTTGTCGAATATTAAATCATTTGTTAGGAACACTAATCGGACCTAAACAAAGTTCGTAGAACGGAAAATTATCCGTTAAGTTCATTTTCGGGAGAACGCTAAGTTTTTCAAACTCCAAGTTTGGTTGCGTAACAACTCGCCAGTCAAATTTATACCACCTTGATCAAAATTAAAGTTTTTGGATTAAATTTCAAAGGGAAAAGTTATTTGCCAGATCACTGAGATGCTAGGGTATGGTTTCCTTATTTCTTTTGACCCTTTGCATCTACTAGCAAAAAAGTATACTACCATAGTACCATATATATCTCCTGGATGTTGTTGTCATAAACAATTGAAGTGGATGGTACCCTCTAGCCATAAACAAATTATTGCAGAAACAATTGAAGTGGATCATGCTATACTAGCAACGAATTATTGATGATGAGGGATGATGAACTTCCTCCTGTAAACTTCTTTTTTTTTTTTTTGAGTATTTGGAAAAAAAAAAAGATAACGTAATTTTTGTTTTTGATTGAAAAATCCCACCGGTGGGTGTAAATTTTCGGTCACCCACCGGTAAGAATGCAAAAGCGGTTTTTTAGAGACCTCAAGAACGAGGCTCTGATACCATGATAGATGAACCGTCTCAACCGAAACCTTAAGGTGATGGTTGAGGCCCATATATTATAGTTATATTCTAATATGTCCCCTCACTCGAATGCCCGTTGGGCTTGAAGAGTGGATGGTTAGTGCACAGGCTCCCCATTCCATGTGCTTGGTTTTTCCACTTGGTGATTTTCGAGATATTGGGAGCTGCCAGGGTTTGAACACGTGACCTCTGGTCACTCTGGCTCTGATACCATGTTAAGATAATTGAAAGAAGAATTGTTGTGAATTGGTTGATTGTATTTCATTCATCTTGCTTGGTTCTTATACACAATAACTTGGCATCTCAAAGGCCATAAAACATAATTCATTGAACTAGGAAAACACAATCCATTGAATAGGAATTATGTGTCATAATTCCTATTTATTGCTTAAGACCATATTAACTCCTAATAGATATGTTTTCTATGGTCAACTAGAATTGCTTGTCCCATCTATAATTCAAACCAAGAAGTAGTCGCTCTAGATGTAAGTGATTCACCTTTTAATTTAGGGTTTGAAAGTGATTTGGATTTATATTATCATGTTTGTATGTACCAACTGAAACTTTCCTGACTTTAATTAGTGATTTGAACTTAGAAAGGACAAAAAATCCCGATGGGTACGGTACAATGTGAATGGATTATCGTAAGGCAAACTAAAAAAAGTTGAAATTTTAACTAAAAACTTTGAATTTTTTACCCAAAGATAAATATATAATTGAAGCTTAGAGTAACATAGGTCAAAATCGATCAAATCTCGTTATACAAGCTAGGCTCTAAGGTGTAACACTGCGAGATTTAGTTGGCATAATGTATCGAACTTTGTTGAATCCTTTTGTGAAATTGTAATTTTATCCCCAAATCCACCACCCTAATGTACCCCATAAACTTATCTTTTTAATCTAATCTATGTTGATTGCCAAAAGAAAAATATAGCTTCTCTACTTCTAAAAACCCGCCCACAATAAATCAGCCTAGACCCGAATGATACTACCTTTTACTATATGGATAGGAAACTTAAGATTGAAGAACGAAATAATATTGCTCCAAATCTCTAACTATAAATTATACTCCCTCTATTTTAACTTTATTATCTCCCTATTTATTTTGGAGAATCTAAGCTAAGAAAATGTAATGAATTATCTACACTATCTCTTAATCTAAAGAGAATAGAAAGCAGGGGCGTAGGCACTAAGGAGCAAGGGGTAGCAACCGCTACCCCAAACAAAAAAATATCAGTTAAGGAGTCGATTTTCCGCTACCCAAATCTGATTAATGAAGGAATAATTATAAGTAAATGCATAACTCTAAAGTAAATTGAATGTGGTCTAGTTGTAAAGTAAGAGTTTTTTTGACAACATGTCTAGTGTTCAATTCCCGTAGTTATCATCTTTATTGTTTTTTTACTTCTTTTTTAATACTCTCATTAAATATTCCTTTGAATGGATGAGAATTCTAACCAAAATAATTAATTAAGGTCCCTTATTAAGATTGTTATTTAATGACTTTCTCACATTTCGAGACTCTCACTTCTCTCTTTAATATATCTCAATATATAAAATTAAATATGATGATATGTATACTCATATGAAAAAGTTTTTTGTAAGGAATTTAATAGTATCATTTTTATAATTTTTGAGCAAATATATTTTTTGAAATGTTAAAGTCAAAGACTTACCTCGAAAAAGCAAAACGTCACATATAAAAAAACGGAGGGAGTAGTTAACTTTTTTCCTTCAATTTATTATTTTTCTTAAATTTCAAAAAGTTGATGTTATCTTCGAGTAGTACAAGAGAATTAATTTTTGTATGAATGACGGAGTGTAAAGTACTAATCAAAATTATTGTCGGAAAATAAGGTAAAACATAAGTTGTTGAGTAATAAAGAAAATGGAATTTTGAAAAATATTTTTAACAAAATTCTTTGTGATTACAAAGCGAGAATCAAAATAAGTTTAAAAAAAATTAAGATAAAAGTTGAATCTTAAAATGAAAGTTTCCAAGTCATTAAATAGCATCTATTTGATTGTTAATTGTGATTTGTAATTTTGATTTTTATATGTTCAATTGTACATAGCTTAAATATTTAAAATTTCAAATAAATATAGACTTAAAATATTCGCTACCCCAAACATAAGTTTCTGGCTCCGCCCCTGATAGAAAGAGACATAAAAATATTGTAAGGGAATAGTCTTAGTTCATTATATATCTAGGGCTTAGAGGGAATTAAATATTGAATGCTCATTTTTTTTTCTTACTAAATTTGAAAACCGGGTAATAATTTTGGAATAAATTTTGAGGGGAAGGTGGACTATCAAATTGAGATGAAGGGAGTAGAATTTAGTGCATTAGACTTAACTCGATTTGATCAACGAAGTTGTACAGTAACAATTAATTCAAATCAGCCTGGCTCGAAGCTTAATACTCCATAAATAATAACATGCTTGAAATAAACACACTCAAATTCTCGTTTTTTCTTTTTGTATAAAATAAGTTAAAAAGACAAATATAATGCAGGTCATAACGTATCATTGTATCACCCCGGCCAAATCCTTTTTGAAGAGCATATATATATATATATACTACACGTAAACGATAAAACAATGTGATCCAGAATCACACAAATCGATTCTCTATTTGTATTATCTATGTCGCTCCACAAGAGGTGTACTCGGGCCGGTCGGGCTCTCCCCAGCAAACCCGAGCCATGCCCGAGGAATAGGTTGGGTCGGGCCAGTCTACTAGGATGTGTGCCGGGCCGAGGGCAGGCCGAGGGCGGGTTGGGCTGTAAAAATAGGACTCGGGACCTGCATGTACACTGAGCACGCCTGGCTATGGGCCATGTCAGGCCGTGCCAAATGGCGGGTCGGTCAGGCTGAAATGACCCGTCCCTTTGGCCACCTCTACGCTCCACAACTACATCAATAGTTTCCCTGAAAACCTAATATATATATATATATATATATATAAGTAAGGGATGTATCATGTATGATTGTATACCTGTCAATATATGTGAAGCAAAACAAGGCGAATCTTTGTACACTAACGTGTTTTGTAGGTGGAAATGGTCAAATGGGTGCTTCAACAAGTATAATAAACAAATGAATGTCACCGGAGAATTTCAAGATTCGTTCCGCGTTTCCTCTTCAGTCTTTCCGCCCAAGTATCCAAATTGTTAGGGTGCATGAAGACAATTAGACAAGTAGTTACATTACTAGGGTTTCCAAGCTCATCTCGAGAGATGTGGTTTTAGTGATAGAAATAATATACTTATCATCCCGTCTCGATTATTTATTTAAAATTAATTTTAACATGGTGACTAAAGTTAAAAGTGGAAACGGTTTTATTAGCATATAACATTGGAAAATGAGATAGCGCCACCCGGGATATAATAGTAAATAACTCAATTTTTTAGTTTCTCCTTCCTCATATTTGAATTTCAAACTTACTAATAATTAAGGGTACTTTAGTAACTTAAAATATCATAATTAATAAATGAAAACAAAATCAATAATAACTTGTGTATATGCCATTTTCGACACTGAAACAAGGAATTATCAAAAGCATATGTAACACATTTCTGGAAAATATGATGATCAACTAATTATACCTTTAGCATATAGAAAGATCAAATAAATTTGATAACTAGCAATTGTATTACTAGTTTAGGCAAAACTAGATACAATAAATTTGATTCTTCAGCATCTTATTTCTGAAATTATTACCTAATTGCAAAAAGAAAAATCTGTAGTCTTCCTTATTTTCGTTCAATGCTAGATTGATTCAATGAATGTTCTTCACAGATGACTTTTTGTCTGTGGTAAAATTTTGTTGAATTTATTTACTTTGCATAAATCAATCTATCAATGTACCAAAAAAACTAATTAAATCTTATCTTAATTTGATTAGGTTAACTTTCAAATTTACATTATTACCCATCAAGTTTGGCGCAAAAGTTGGAAAATGATTTTTTTATTTACTTATTTTTCCTTTTTTTAATTAAGGTGGCGCCGAGTTTCAGTACCACCCGGTGGCGCTCTATCGCTATCCTATAAAATTTCTATAGTACCGTTTTATATTTTAACGAACTTAAAATACGTATGGTGTTGCACATGCGCGCATATGTAAAAACTTTAAAATTTTCAAAACAAAAATTTAATTCGTTGCAAAAATCGACATTTCCTCCATTCGCCTCTTGACTTTCTATTTTCAAAATGATATGGAATTTTATTCCAGAAATCGACATTTTCAAAATTGATATACTCTCTCCGTCTCATTTATTTTTTTGCCTTTTATATTCTTTGTGGGAAGTATATTGATCAAAAGGAAATAACAAATTGGGACAGAGGAAGTATATTCCAGAAAAGGTCCCCCAATGTTATTGTTGATGCCACTGTCAAGAACTCCTTCAAAGATACAAGTGGAAATGATATAGAATTTTATTTAGAACTTTGTATTCATATTTAGGATTGCTAGCTACCTTCTCTTTTCCACCTTTTCACATAAC
This sequence comes from Heliosperma pusillum, assembly GCA_022085475.1. Classification (NCBI taxonomy): domain Eukaryota; kingdom Viridiplantae; phylum Streptophyta; class Magnoliopsida; order Caryophyllales; family Caryophyllaceae; genus Heliosperma; species Heliosperma pusillum. Next base: position 106,748 of record JAIUZE010000424.1, read on the forward strand.
TCTTTCACAATCGACTAAATTAATATATATCGTGGGGGTCGGATGCCAAGTGAATGAGACTAAATATATATATTATATTTTAGCCGATTACTAAACGATCGGAAAAGATAAAAAAGAGAAGTTAAATAGCAATTCTCTCCACTTTTGTAATGAATTTTGGTTGCTCATGACAACTTCTTCACCCACCCACACACAACACCATTACTTGGACTTTTCCGGTTTATTGATTAATCCTCATTCGGTCTAAAAAACATGTTACTAGTTAGATAGATATGATAAACTTTTAATATTGATTATGTAATCTGATTCGTTATAACTAAAAAACGAATATCCATCTTTGTTTCAATCAGGTATTGTGTACCTAGTAAGATAAAAATTAAGAGTCTTTAAGTAGGTTTGCTTATTAACATAGAACCTCTCACAACTAGTTATGTAAGTTAGGAAATCACACAAATTTTCAATGGGTCAAATATATATCAAATCATCATATTTATAGTCGAAAAAATATCAAAACTTTTTCTTTACGATCACATGGTAGCAGTTATTAAACAATTTAAGTTTGAGTTGAATATTGTCCGTCTAAAGCAAGACTTGCCGATAAAACTAATAACACGGAAACTAATTGTGTGCGTCACTTTAGCAGAAGTTGACATCAGCATGAAAGCCCTTGATTACGTCGGCCTAGAGACGTAGCCAATAGCAAGAGGCCTATAGCCTAATACAAACCTTAAGATGTGTGCTTTTTCTTTTTTTAATTCATCGAAGTCTGTGTATGGGACTATGGGAGGCACATAATCCTCGTATCATTGGCAAGGTTCCGTGGACTCACGTTTTTTAATTCCCACTTCCCAACTTGGCTACTACATGTCGATGATTTACTTGACTTCCCAAATATCACACAGATTCGTGTTTAAGTTTAAAACGTGTTAAGTTGTATGAATAACGGAATAAGATAAAAGTAGAATGAATTGGGACAAATAACATATTCCGTATGTGTTATATATACAAGTAAGATAATATTTAACCTGTTTTAAAGTAAAAATTTGATACATCTGACTTAAAGGTGACTAACTGCCTAGTTAATATATCTTTAATTAGATTTCCGGCCGTATTAAAACTAAAATAGATTAAATGACTTATTCCCTCCATTCCGGTCATTTATTATCCTTTCATTTTGGAACAAAGACCAAGGAAAGAATGAGAGACCATTTGTGGTTTCATTTGATGGATGACAAGTGGAAAATAGTCATATTGCGTGATCAAATTACTCATAAATAACCTTTCTAATATAGATATGACAACAATTAACTGAGACATCCTAAAAATAAATAGGACAACAATTGACCGGAACGGAAGGAATATTATTTATGATGAATTGAACAGAGACTTTTGGTTGAGTACTTAATACGTAGGGAGTATGCTTTTGTCTCGAGTATCTTATTTAACAACTTTAGATTTAAGACAGATATACCCGTCTTAAACAAAAAAAATTATGCTATAATCAAAGGTAGATATAGGATTGAAGGCGTTTTTGGACGAAATAATGAACAATAGATTAGCGCAAGGAGGTTCAAATACAGCATGGGGTGGGTCTTGGAGAAAATGCGTTATCTACGACTCAAAGTAATATGTCGACGATCTATGGCAGCACCCTTGAATACATATTCACAAGTGTCATCAAAGTTCACTTCTAATCCGTCGGCCAAACGTAGCCCAAACAGTTGATGTCAATTTGGCAACACAGCCGATGATCTTGCTTTTGGTCTATCGTACATACGATAAGGCCCAATAGTAATAAGGCCCAATAGTAAAAAAAAAAGCCCAATAGTATTCCCACAACTCACAAGATTTTGGTCAAGGTAATACGTTTTCAAAAATTAGAGTTTTCCACTTAAATACGTTTAGCTAAAAATTAGGCCGAATTTGAGAAAATTACTTAAAATATAAATTAGAAATAACAACACAACTTTCATAATTGCCCTAGTGTATTTTTATCGATTATCATCTCAATTTTGCAGTAGATGTATTTTAAGTATTATATTAAAAAAATACTCCGTATATTGTATGTAAATTATACTCGTATCATGAAAGCACTGTGTGCATTTCACTTTTTCCTTTTTATTTGTTATCCTGCAGGTGGTAACAAAATCTTAAAAATAGCTATATGCTTTAATTATTTGAGGCTTTAAATGCTTTAAAATAATTACAAATTGTCTTAGTTAAATTAACTATCATATTTTTTGAATACGTAACTTATTTGAGAAAAATTAACGGTGACAAGTTCAATTTTATTCCGATTAAAAGTGTCAAATTTCTTTATTCTAACTCTTAATATTACACATTACAATTGTAGATTTTAATAATAAAACTCAAAATGCATTTACATACTATTCGCACGGGATCAACACTAATATATTTTTATTCACATACTCCATTTTTTTTGGTTTGGGCACAATCAGATAATAAACGTCTAAATTAACAATCATAGCACAATCAAATGCTTAGAAAGACATAATGACAATTTTGGTTTGGGCTGTTACTGTTAGGCTAAGAGAGTGCTAGTGTAATTTTTGTTTTAAAAAAAGAAAACCGGTTTAAAAACCAGTATCCGGATTTGAATTTTCTAAAATCGAATATGCTTCGGTTTTACAGTTTAAAATCAGTTTGTTATACGAACCGGGAAAAAACCGAATATTCGGATTCCGTAATTTAGTTTTCGGTTCGCTTTCGGTTTAAAAATGTTGTTTGGAATTTTTTGCTCACCCTAGACGTAGCCTATGATATGTACTCCCTCCGCCCCGGTCATTTGTTTATCATTTTTATTTTAAAGTGTATCATTTATTTGTTTATCTTTTTATATTACGATGATTTATTATAAGTAATTTGGTCTCACAATAGGATTGTTGTCAATTTATCATTGACCAAGTAGAATGACAAATAATCTCATACTCTTTTCTTATTTTTTGTGTCAAAAGTAAAGTTAAGAAGTTAATCCTCTCCGTAATTTAATAACCATCCCCTCTAGAAGGATATACTTGCAACCTTTTGTTTGATTATATACAACTTTAATTTATAATGAATTCAATGTTTGAATCACTCACTAATCATGCAGGGAACGTAACAAGACTTTCTGTTAAATTATAAACTACCTTGCTACCCAACACTCGTCATTCAAAGAAAACTGAAAATGACGGAAACATCAATAGATTTATGTTACTACGTTCTAGATTACGATACTAATTTGATGAGTTGGATTAGTTTATTAGTATAAAGTCTAACTATTTGACATGTAAACGTGTTGAATTTTACTATTATCAGGAAATTACCTCAAAGATACAAGTAATACTCTTTATCATTTTCAACTTATAGCATAATATAATCTTGACAATTTCAAGAAAATACATCGTAAATTTGACTACAAATTAATGAATTATCTTAACACTCAAGTCTTCATAAATTTGGTTCTATATAAATACAAACTCTTTTCTGACTAAAACCAAAACATCCCAAGTTTCTTATACAAACAAACGACATAAATCACACAATATATTTTTCTTAAACTTTACAAAGATGGAAAAGATGAGCATCCAAGTTGTGTTAGCAATTTTGTTGGGAATAATGTGTGTGTCAATGCCAATAACACCCTCATCAGCCCAAAACAATGGACTATGTTGGAATAACATCAACAAGTGCATCACAGACCATGCAAGCCAGTCGGCGGTCGAACCTAAGTTCGATCCGGCTAGTCCGTCGTTCAACATTACCGAGTTTTTGTGCTGCCCTCTTATGGTTCAAACCGCGCAAAATGATAAGGAGTGTTTTTGTGTAATTGACACCGTTATTCATCAAGATCCATCACTTGCAGTTGCATCCAATGTCACTAATATCTTGTCTCTTTGTAGCATTGTTGATTCTGTTGCTTCTCTTGACAACTTTTGCCTTGGTATGCTTTTTCACATGTTTTCAAAAAACCTTTTGATGACCGTTATTTCAAATAATAATGATCCGATAAATGATCATTACTCCGTATTTTGAAGCCTATGTAACGTCGCCTTTAGTAAATTAATTAAGGATTGTCTTTAGATTCATATTACGGTAGTGATCATGTACTGCATATAACAGTCTTAAGTGAGACTAACTAAAATTCTTAATTACCTTAAACAAAAAAATAATTAATACGTGATAGCAATTAATAAGGATATTTCTTTTGTATATCTAGGCATAGCTCCAACCCCTGCTGAAGCTCCTTTATTTCCTATGGTCGAAGCTCCAATGATGCCAGTTTTGCCCCCACTCTAGGTAAGTCTTGGTGCTTATTTTGCTTAATTAACCATGCATAATCATATTTAATAATCCACCTAGATAACCTTCAACCTTGATGCTTAATCAGCATATTACGAGTATAATTAAGCAATGCCAACTGATTTATTATAAGTAACCGGGAAGGAAAAAAAATCAAAGAAAAATGATTATACATCGGATGTACTACCTCAGAGTAGTATGATTTTGAGTTTTTGTGCATTTTTTTCGAGCTTTTTAAAGTTTATAAATTAAATTTTATATCTTATATATGATGTTTTTTTAGCTTAATATTCAAATTAATAAACTCAAAAACTTTATAGTAAAACTATACTATACTCAAAAACTTTATTTTAAAGCTCAAAAACTATATTTTATGTGGTAGTACATCAGAGGTACAATCCACTTATTGAAAAAATCAACGTTGTATGCGAAGATATATAGACGACAACATATTTACTTAGATTTTTAGTAATACCGAGTATTTACTATTATAAAGCCGTTTTTAACTATATTTGTAAGACAGACTCGTTTAAATAATAACTAATGAGAAATACATAAGAACTTTGTTGTCTTCCATATAAAATTGTTTCATATAAGTAGTGTTAAGCCCTATGTTGTGGAGTATTAGTGAAAAAAACTTTAATTGTGTGTTTTGCAGGCTAATGAAGTTCCACAAGCACAGCTACACATACAGTATATTACCCTTACGGTGGCCGATTACTTATTGATTATTTTTTTGATCAAATTATATCGTAACTTATTATTATGATATTCGAATAAAAGCAATAAGGCACACTATGCTAGGGTATTCTTTTGAGCCCCGTCATTAGAATTATGTATAGATTTCGTAATTCAAATAATGTACTTTAATTTTTAGATTATTGATTGTAATGTAATAATGAATAATGTGCCAATGATTTCTATGAACTCCATTGTTATAATTCTCTTTAAAAGACCCTAGTGCTAGCAATGGCATTTGCATACAAATTTCGATGAAAATTAAAAAAAATGTAGAAGGGCCCAACCGGGATCGAACCGGTGACCTCTTGATCTGCAGTCAAATGCTTATGACAGCTTAACTATATAACCTAAATTTAAACGAAGTACATGTCTCCATCTCTTGATGTGCCAAACAAAATGCTACAGACTAATATTCGGCTTGGTAAATAAGTTTTTGTAACTTTGATTACGTGAGCAATGCTAGACCCAAACTCTCCCGGTCTTTTTAGTTTATTTTAAGAATAGTCCTTGCGGGATATACTTTTTACTAGTTTTAAACCCGTTCAAAAAATGCACGGGTTACTTATAAAGTTCTATTGGAAGTAGACCTGGTAAAACTGACCCGACCCGATAAGGCTGACCCGAGACCCGAAAGCGACCCGAAATTGCCTAACCCGAGGATGACCCGGAACCCGAATTGACCCGATCCGAACCTTGACTGACCCGAAATAGACCCGACCCAAAATAACCCGACCCAAAACCACAGACCCACAGTTGACCTGATTTGAAATGATCCTAAATGACCCAATTTATTGTGATTAGGGGTGATAAACTGATAATGAGACAAGACAGCCCACATGCAGCTCAAGCTCGGCTTGGTCGAAGTCGGCCCGTGCGAGTTTGGCTCGACGCCGGGCTTGACTTGAAAATTAACTTGATATTTTTGACCTGAAAATGTCCTAAATAAATCGAGTATGAATGTAAAATAACCCGACCCAAAATGACCCATACCCGAAATGGCCCAAACCCGAAGTGACCCAAACCCAAAACTGACCCAAACCCGAAAGTGACCTGACCCGACCCGACCCGAAAGGTTGAGCAAATCCGATATGACCCGACCCAAACCCGACCCGTTTGACTCATTTGCCAGGTCTAATTGAAAGTATATTTATATCGGTTTTTCTAACGTGTGCCCTAAGGGCATACATTAATAAACTAAGTATGGAAAGATTCATGAGATATTCTCACTAATTATGGTATAAGTATGTTCATACTTGCATTTCTGATGGGAATGTCTCATGAATCTTTCCATACTTAGTTTATTAATTTGTACCCTTAGGGCACACGTTAGAAAAAATATTATACGTAATATAAGATCAACCTGAATCACTACAAGAAATCTTGTTTCAGGCGACTGTAATAAGGCGACCGAGTTCAGTAGTCGTCAATTTGGCGACTGAATAAGTAATATGGCGACTGAATGTAGTCGCTAATTTAGCGACTGAAGAGATTCCAAAATTTGTATTGAAAATTTCGGGCGACCACTATCCTTCGCCAATTTGGCGACTGAAACACAAATTGGCGACCGTTTTCATTCGCCAAATTGGCGACTGCCATATTATAGACTTGTAACAATTTGTGACATTAGAGTCCTAAAGTATATACAATACTAATATTTATCATTATCAAAATTATCTTTTGCACGGATTAAAAATAATTAATTTAACTTATATTTTTTCAATCCTACTTAAAAAACACAAATAATAATTCTCATTTCAAACAGACAATATCCGTCTTAAGCTTAAAACGGGTGAAGTACACAATAAATCATCCCACTTGTTGCCTAAAATACACCAAAACTTTTGTCTTTAGTACAACTACTTGATAATACTTGATCCGTCATCTTAAGCAAGACTTACTAATTAAATCTAAAAAGAATGAGACATGTCACAAGCCTAGTCGATTTAACCTACATGTACTACAGATTAACTACCTCCCATGCATGAAGACACGTATCACCTCTTCCTCATCTCAATCCCACACTAATTTCTGACCAATTCCCCTTAAATAAACAACAACAAACTTAATCAATCAACAAACAATAAATCAAATAATAATCGCCACATTTTCCATAATAATCACTCTAATCCCATAATAATAATGGTGAAATTAGCAAGTGCAAGAGAGATTAGACAATATGGACCAAGATTATCAAGAAAACGTTCAGAATATATGAATGCAGGATTATATGTTTTTGCAACTGTAGTTTTATTAATGGGATTTTTAGCACAGTTTTCAAGGGAACCTAAATCTGGACTTGTTCTTCTTCTTATTGCATTTGCGTTAATTATGGTTGTTAATGTTCACGATCTTATTGCTCATCTTTCTGGGATTGATTATCGGTTTTCTTTAATGGAGTTTGATAATCAACTTGCTCTTGTTGAGTTTGCTGTTCCGATTGTTCAGTCTTTGGGATGTGTTCTTTCCTTTTTGGGGATACTGTTTCTCTTCATTCTCGTAAGTATAATCACCTTGTTTTCGGCTTTGTTATATTGTCGTTTTTTTTTTATATGAGACGGTTTTATAATGAGTTACCACGTATTATGTAGATTATAGATCCATATTTCTTTTTCGTTAATTTTAATAATTATCGTATATGGTATTTTATCTACATATATAATCTGTTCAATAATTCTTGTGTGTGACGGTCTCATATTTATTAGCACAATTTATAAACTTTTTATAAAAATGGACCGTGAGACGGTGTCTGACACTGTCTAATTAACTCTAAGGTTCGCGCAATTTAGTAGATCCCTTATGGGAAAAAATAGGGGAGAAAAAAATTCCGTTGCCGGGACTTGAACCCGGGTCTCTCGGGTGAGAGCCGAGTATCCTAACCAACTAGACTACAACGGATTGTTATTAGAGAGAGGATATTTATAGTAATTATCTAATAAACAATAGACTGAAGTAAGAACTCTGGAGCTATATGCAAGTCTGACCCGACCCGAGTGATCCGATAGAACCCGAGAGTTTTGCTAACTAAAACCAACACGATGACGATCCGTAACCTGACACGCCCCGATGAGCATTGACCCGAACGCTTATTAACCCACAATAAGTCTCTCTTAGGATATTTTCGTCCTATTAATTAAAATAGGTCAAATAGTATGTCACTTGCATGAATAATAAGACAAATCTTTTTGCTAATATATCTAAGCCACAAATAATTTGTGATTAACCCAAACCGATATTTACCCGACTCGACAATTATTGAGCTTAATTTTAATCAAAATGAAAGTGATTTAATGTTTAGATAGATATGTTTGACTTAATGAAATAATTAAACCAAATAATGGTTGAGTTGTCGATAATTCGATAGACCATTGGTCCGGCCCGGTACATCAGTTGACCTGAAATGAACCGATGTGATTACAACTTGTCTCGAACCCGACTCGGCCCGTTAGGGTAAGCAGACGCGATATAACCGGAGCCCAATATTACGCGGCCGGTCTTAACCTCACCCTAGGCCAGGCTCAACTGTCGTGATTGCCTACCTCTAAAGCCAACAAGGAATCCTAATTCAGTTTGAGTGAAGTACATAGTATTTAAGAGCAATTTCGTGTAAACTACTCCCTCCGTTTTCGTGATTTGTTTACCGATTTTTTTTTTCGGGCGTCTCATTTATTTGTTTACTTATATTAAGAATTTCAATTATAATTTGATCATACACAATTACACACCCATTATTATCCACTTGTCATCCAATAACATTACCCCTAAATGGTCCCCTCCTCTCTCTCATCTCCTTGGTGCTCGTGCCAAAAGCATAGGTGCGCAAATGACCAGGACGGACGACAAGACGAAGTAAAATCTACAAAAAGTTTTAGAGTGATATACATGTGATTTATGCAGTCATGCCTATCTAATACATGCTTTCCTAAAAGTTCTCTCGTACCTCTTGGCTTCTGGCCTAGTACCCTCGTGGCGCAAACAACTGCCAAAACCTTCAAATGTAGCTTTAGGTGAACCTGGTTACCAGTCAGATGGTCTCGCTTTAATGCAACTTTTAGAAAAGTAGTACTAGTAAATAGTAATTGTTGAAGGTGATAATAAGAGCTTATCAACAAATAATAAGACGAACGCTCGAGGTTGTAGATAGGACTCATAGGAGCGCTTAAAGTTCATCTTCCGATGTGGTATACTGGACTTAACTTATACGAGTGTATCTAACATATGCTCAAGTGCTTAACATTGTCCCACGTCGTTAAATGTTAGGGGGATGAGACTATCTTATAAGTCAGTGGATTATCCCATGAAACGTTGTCGCCTATTGGGTTTAGGTTTGAAACTCATTTTGACTTGACTAAATGTTTTGTCGCCAGCCTATGAACTAGTATACATGATTCTGTGGCTTTGACGATAATATTTTCTCTTAAGCATGCACCGACTTAAATACTATATAGGCATCTTAAATATTTCAAGCTTAATGTTTTTTGTATATATATGCACAATCATTTAGTAACTCCTTGTCAACGTCAGAGCTTTCTTGTGCATTTTAGAGCCTATTCATGTATTTAGTTTATAGTAGCATACTCAGTAGTAATTAACTTATTGTTTTTACCGACGGCCCGTATGATGAGTAATTAATTACATGCAGGAAGAGAAAGGGATTGGCTATCAATTAGAAAACCATGCCTTGAATTTGATCATTGCTGGACCGATACTATGGTTGATTGGATCAATACACAATGCTTGCCAAATTTACGAAAGATCTGATGGACACGTTCAAATATTGCAAGAGAGTGTTCACATCCCATTTTTGCTAGGAAGCTTACTATTTGTGGTGGGTGCTATTGTTAATAGGAGCGAGCACACAGGATGGTTTGATCGGCATGGCCTTATGTTACTTGTAAGTCATTTTGAACACAGTGTATTCCTACATACGTTACTTGTCAATCCTCAATCGGGTTCGATTAACTAAGCTGGAAAATTGCAACGGTCTAATAAACGTGACCATAGAGTAAAGCTTACGGTCTAATAAAAGTATTGAAAGACTAGTGGGAGTATAATATTTCTTCTTCTTTTTTCCGACGTTTCAACCTTGACCTCTCTTTTTAGTCAAGACCGACCACGTACTACCTTTCGCAAGGGCAGGGCTGATGCTTAAGACAAGGTTCAGCAGTTCTTTGTTATGTTTTTTTATTCTATCCAAGACGGAACACAAAGGTGGGTATAATAATACTATAAATATAGGGAAGGGTTGTTTTAACATAAAGTAAAGCTTACGTCTTATCTTCGAATGAATGCAGGGTAGAACTTGGACGTGGTTGGGAATGTTTGGGAGCGTGTTCTTGTTCATCGGAGGGTTAATGAACGTGGTGAAGGTGTTCAAGACGCAGCAAATCGACGGACTACGCTTAGAGAAACTACGAGGAGGCGCCCAAGAAAGGCTAGTCAGAGTAAGAGAAGGCCAAGTGCCTCTAATTATAGAGGACAATCTTTCTACTCGAAAGCGCCAAGCCCCCGACACAAGGTTGACTGTCGGGCCTACTCCTTACAAGGATGTCCTTGTTGGTAATAACTAAAATAATTGTTTTCCTCGTGTGAAGAACCGTCGTTTGATTGTGATATTTTCTATGGTGTTTATTCGCCATCACATTTTTACTCGTGCAGTTGTGTCTGGTTTGTTTTTGTGGTCACAAGGTAATTTTCGCAAGGGTGACATGAGGATTTTACTTAGTTTTTCAATCTAAAATAGTAGTTGATCTCGAATGTTGTACCGCTATTGCATGATATTTCTCGAGTGGTATCATCTACTGGCGCGGTGGCGCAATATCATTGTCTGATAAATTACAACTTATAAATTGTATAAGTGTAAATCGTATTAATGAATTGCATTATGTTTGATTACAACAATATCCTATTTATAATAATACAATGGGTAGTTACACAAACTAGTATGTCCCTTCACCAATGGACACATTGATTCACCAAGGGGCATAATATCCGTATTGCACTCTAATACCGTAATATACTCCAACACCCCCCCTCAAACTCATGGCAATTTGTTAAAAATTTCCATGAGTTTGGAAAGTAATTAATATATATAAAAAAAATCATCACTTTTGCTTGATGCTTAGCAATAAATTGTTGTAGTCGGTACCATGTTAACAATTTTTCTTTTCGGTGAATCGAGGAACGCCATTCTTTTCGGACCTCATCACATTTTTTCAAGGGGACGCCATTCTTTTTGGACTTCGTCATATTTCCATGTTAACACCACTTTTCTTTTCGTTGAACCGAGGAACGCCATTCTTTTCGGACCTCGTCACATTTTCTTCAAGAGAACGCCATTCTTTTCGAACCCTTTAAATTTAAGTTGAACGGGAACGTCTTTCTTTTCGGACCCGTCACATTTTAATCAGGCGGGGAGCGCATTTCTTCTCGAACCCACTGATTTTACACTCACGAGATACATGTTTTTGTCGAACATCTCGTGTTACGACATTTCAAATTTACTCACGCTAGAGAATTTTCATAACAATGCACCATATTCTATCCTGAAGATCATGAATATGGTTCCATCACCATCTTGGTGCAAAATTGATCAATAATTACCAGGCCATTTGTCTTGCCAAATTAAAAGTGTGAAGTGCAGCGTCGTCATTTACGCCTTTTGTAATCTCCATTACAAATAAGTTGGCGACTTGGCAATAGTAAACAAATCTTGATCAATTCATGTTAGGACTCAGATGTCTTTCACGGAAGAAAACAAATCCAAAGTCTTCATGCAGAGGACTATCATAGCATAATTTGTTTTTGTTTTTCCACGTAGAATAGAACAAACCGAGCATTAATATTTGGTTTTGATGCAATTCATTATGTGTGCAGCGGAATAGATAGATTTTGGTCGAGCGAATCCCGCTCTGATACCATGATAAATTACAACTTATAAATTGTATAAGTGTAAATCGTATTAATGAATTGCATTATGTTTGATTACAACAATATCCTATTTATAATAATACAATGGGTAGTTACACAAACTAGTATGTCCCTTCACCAATGGACACATTGATTCACCAAGGGGCATAATATCCGTATTGCACTCTAATACCGTAATATACTCCAACATTGTCCTTGCTATTATGTACGAAGGCTTGAAGAGCCAAGAATTGGCCTATGTTAGACCGAGATTTACCTTCCTTTTTAATTTTGTTTTCTACATCGAGACCCCGCAAACGTTCCTTCCCCGTATGAAGTTCTATAAGAGCACATCAGGAATCTAACTTGATTGGTTAAAAGCTAATGACTATGATTCTGTTGGAAGTTTTTCTAAATAGGTTCGAATCCAGAAAGATCATCAATAAATTAGTGAAGTGTGTCGTTCGCGCATCATTGAAGTCCAGAGCGCAAGAGTGAGCCTTTTGAATGAGACTAATTTAAACTACTCGTTTTTAAGACTAATTTCTTGTGTCTTTACGGGTAACTAATTCTGTTGCCAATTCAACGAGACTAATGACCGAATCAACCGACTTGTAACTAGCGTCCAGCGACAGCTTCGTAAATTTTAAGGAATTGTTACACTACAATATTAGGAATTGTTGATACTTACGTACTTCAGTTCCGATAATTTTTCCATTTCATAAAAAGTGGGTAAAACTTGTCTATTTAAAATGTTGAACACATGACTACGCAAACGTGTAGGAATTTTTGCTTAAGGGTATTTATATAAGCAACTCCCACTTACTGGACATTTGGAGGAATTTAGTTACTCGTTTCGTGCGTTCATTTATTTACTTTTTTCCAATTTTGGTGTCTCATTTACTTATTTTTATATTATAAAGACTTTTAATAATTAATTTACTCATCCAATTGTATTATTGTTATCTTGTCATTAACACTACCCAGAAATGGTCTCCTCCCCTCTCATCGGCCGCGTTGTTTTACATTGAACTAACTACCGGGTTCAAACTTCAAACACCCAACATAATAAATCACATAAAAACTGAGTAACAAATACTACTCGTCTCGTTATCTTGCTTGCCTAATGCCCACTATCTTAAATTCTAACCAAGAGGTCATTCATTAAATACATATCGACTCGATTCACTAATTTCAATCTAATCCAATTCCGTTTCGTTCCGTTCGGTTCGGATTAGGTATAGGCCTCATCCTATGCCCTCAGGCAGTCAGGCCTCGTTTACTCTCACATTACCACCCCCACATCTCGTATTCTCATTCGCGAATTCTACCCTACGACGGTCGTGCAACCGGATAAAATCCGAAACAATTTCGTACCCAATACTTACTACATTTCGTTTATATCTCCTTTCTGTCTTTACCACCTACTTATTAAGTCAATTCTTGACTGTGATCGAAATTGCGCAACTGCTAAACAAGGCTTAGAATTTTTCTGATAAAATCAGAAACAATTTAACTGAGTTTTGATTATAAGTTTTCACAGATTAGATGAACATAATGTCAAAAGGCATTGGGATATTAGCATTGTTTATGAGATATAAATTATCATATAATGAGGTGAGTTTAATACTACAAAAGTGCACCAAATCAAAAGATTCAAAATTAGCCAAACAAATTCATGGAATGCTGGTAACAAATGGGAGTAATCTAACTCAGATGTCACTTGATGCAAAGATTTTGGGTGTTTATGCAAGTTGTGGTAATGTAGGTTATGCACGCCACATGTTCGATGAAATGCAAAACCCAAATGTTTTTGCTTCTAATTGGATGATTTCAGTTATGGCATTTAACGGGTATAATTCGGAAGCAATTGGGTATTTTTCGTTTAATCGAAAACTGGGAAATTTACCTAATAAGTATACATTTTCATTTGTTTTGAAAGCGTGTGTCGGTTTGTTGGATTTGAATAAGGGAAGGGCAGTTCATGCTATGGTGAATAAGATGGGTTGTGAGGGTGAGACTTTGGTTTGTAATGCTTTGATTGATATGTACTGTAAATGTAGTAAGCTAGAGTATGGTAGGAGGCTTTTTGATAGGATGTCTGTAAGAGACGTAGCGACTTGGACGTCTATGATTTCAGGGTATTGTAATCGGGGGCAGCTTGATGAAGCTGTAGTGTTATTTAAGCATATGAAGCGGAGTGGGTTGGAGCCGAATGATTTTACATGGAATGCGCTGATTGCGGGATATGCTCAGAGTGGAGATCGAGCAAGAGCTCTTGAGCTTTTCTCTCAGATGAGTGAAGAAGGGCTGAGCGCAGACTTAGTTGCTTGGAATGCGCTGATTTCTGGTTTTGGTCGAAGCAGTCAGCCTGTTATAGCTCTTGAGCTTTTTGGACGGATGTTAGTTTCTGGAATCAAACCCAATCATGTGACTGTAACAGGGCTGCTTCCGGTATGTGGAGTAATAGGCTCGATTAAAAGAGGTAGGGAACTTCACGGCTTAATATTCAGGCTGGCCCTGGAGATGAATGTCTATGTTGCTAATGCTCTTATTGACATGTACTCGAAATGTGGGTGTGTTAAATCAGCTAGAAATGTATTTGAAATTAGTCATGTGCGGAATGTTGCGTTATGGAATGTCATAATTGGATGCCTTTGGAGGCATGGCATGGTTAATGAGTCTCTTCTATTGTTTGAAGAAATGATCGAAGGAGGTTTTCGGCCAAATGAAGTAACTTTAGTTTGTGTTCTTTCTGCTTGCAGCCATGGCGGGTTATTTGAAAAGGGTATGGAAATTTTTAGGTCCATGGAAGAAAAGTACAAGATTGAGGCGGGTAAGGAGCACTATGGCTGTGTTGTTGACCTTTTATGCCGGGCTGGGAAAGTGGAAGAAGCTCATGAGATAGTCAAGAGGATGTCAATGGCACCTACCGAGTCAATTCTCGGATCTTTCTTCAATGGATGCATAATCCATGGAAGAAGAGATCTTGCAGAAGAAGTTGCCGAAAATTTATCAGAATATGATCCTCAGAAGCGTGCCGCATTGGTGACACTGTCAAACATATATGCGGGTGAAAAAAGGTGGCAGGAAGTTCAGAATGTAAGGAACATGATGAAGGGGAAGAGACTTAATAAAAAACCTGGTTTTAGTCAAGTTGAGAGAAAGAATGAATCTTTTGGGTTTCAGCATATTTCTCATTGCAAGGTCAATCTTGAATCAAGCCAAGCTAATGAAATATTGTCATAGGCTGAAATGCTGAATGAGCATCCAATATTTGGTGTTTTAACACGAGTTATTCATATGCCGTCCTCATAACTGGTGTACCACATTTGGCGCCTGAGGAATGTAACAACTGCTAACCTGCTGAACACTCGCTGCTGATAGTGTTCTTTGTGCAGTATGTCTCACAACTTTATTTGCACCGACTTCAAGAATACCTCCAGAGACTGAAGCTTCAACTAATGGTGTTGCAGGACTAGTTTCTTTGTTTGAATACTAAAATGCAACTATATACGTTAGTGCGCAAAATCTTATATTTCTTCCGGATGATATCTTGTATTATTCCTCTTTCATTCCATCGCCACTCGCCTGGAACATCTATATATGCAATTGCAAAATCTTATTATACACCGTGTTTGACATCGTAACTCATAAGATCCATATTGAATTGATTTTCTCCCCTAAGCTTACCTCTCAATTGAATAATTTCACAACGAAGTGAACGAACAGAGAACTTGATGAACAAGGGATCTGAGACGAGTGACAAGCTTCCTGTTCAACAAATGGTAACTGTCATGGCGGTGTCATTCCTAATATACAAAGCGGGAATTTCATCACCAAATGTTATGGTATTCAGGGTGGTATGCTTCCTTTAGTAACAGCAATAGCAGTCCTCGTGGCGACTCTTATTCGAAGACCGTTCTATGAGCTAGCATCTTGAGGTGAAGCCACAGCCATAATCTTAATGCAGGTACATATATTCAGATCTAATTCCATATGTTTGGATGCTACAGAGTAGTGTTTTCTTGGTCTGGTCTTTTTTACGATCTTCGTTGTCAAGGGACAAATCTTCTCATTCAACCATAAGGAAGTATGTTGGTCGTCTGTTACATGCCACCCTGTCTTCAGAAAACGTGTTGGATGCCATCGAATTTGGTGAAATGCAATGTACTTGTGAAACTTGTCTATGGCCATTGTTTTTTTAACCGATTGATGATGTCAATTGCTAAGACATGGTCCTTTCAGGTAATTAGGTAAATAAAGCTCGGCTTTATTGAGTAATAAAAGTGTGTAAATAGGAAATAGTCCATATAAGATTTGAAAGATATGTTACATGTACATGCTCATTCCAAAAATATGTTAAAAATTCCAAACTTTACCTCGATAGTTTTGTCTGGCATGTTTGATGAGTCGGATCTATCTGACCTTACAGTATTGCATATGGCAGCTAGAGGAAATTTTGCCTAATATAAAGGTTTAAGTTTGTATAGCAAAGAAAGCAGCAAAATGGCCCGAAAATTTTAGTTTACTAGTGTCGCAGGACCCAGAGTCCTTGTTAATAGGTCCTGCTAAATTGCTAATGAATTAGCCTTATCTCGCATGTTTGATAAGATGGATTTCCTAGGAATCGCTAGTTTTAAATGGAACCTGAACCCAGTGTTTTGCCTATCATTTCGACACATGTATTCTTTGCTGTGGTAGGGGCAAGGGGTACTATTTGGAATGTCATTAGTACTGCACCAAGCTTATTCTTGTTTTACCTCGTCCAAATTTCTGTCCATCTTGGCGTGATTCTTAGATTAAGAAAATTGTTTAGCTTCGACCTGAAGCTTTTGCTAATTGCATCAAAATTCAATGTTTGGGTCCCACAACGGCCTGTGGGATGGCAACCACAAAAGGATGGGGAGCTCCATGATCAATCCTGGTATCTTTGCTGGAAGTTCTGGTATCCCCATTGCAACTTTCATCGGCTATGATTTTGGAACTTAGGTTCTCCAGTTCATGTGACTCGAATACTAGATCAGTCAAAATGCAAACGGTAGCTGTAAACTATCTTTGTTATTGCATTGAGAACTGATGAGTGATGGCATGTAATTTGTTCCTGCAATTTCAAATGTTTTATTATTTCGACTTTGATTAGAAAAAAGGAACTTGTTAAAACAGTTTCGACTTCAAAAATTAGGGTTGTCAATTGTCATATAGAATAGTTTGTTTAAGATGCTTTGCTTAAGCTGTAATTTTAGTCACAACTCCTTACTGGTACCTTTGGTATGTACTATGTAGGAATAGAAACAGAGCAATAGTATCTGGATGGAGTTAATATCATATTCAAGGCAAAACATTGTTCAAGCTAATGCCTAGACCAGCTTAGAAGCTTATATAAAGGTTGAAGGGAGCAACAAAAAAATCTTAATCTTACAGCATCAGGGGAACAAAAAAAAATACTTATCTATACCCAACAAAAAAAATCCATTGTGTGCGAATATCCACAAATCCATCTATTAATTTGAGTCATGACCCACTACTTGTTTAGGCGGAGGCTTGATGACTCATGTTTATATATAAGTGAATCGACACGAACATGTTATGAGATTTAATTCGATCGGTTTAGATTTAAGGGTTCATGACATGTTTGCATGTGACACACGGCCTGACTGTTGACTAAGTATATTCTCAACCTTGACCCCACCATGTCTCCAACTCTATTAAAGTTCATTTCATGTACCAACACCGGAATTCCACCTTCGGTTTCTCTCCACATATATGCACCTCCATTAATGGGTTGACGTTATCTCATGTTGAATTATATTTTACCTTGAAAATGTACGAGAATTGTTGCACATTAGAGGGTCGAAAGCTACAAAGAGCAAAGCAAGCACTAGTTGGTTCTAATCTATATGTTTATATAAGTAGAAGGGAGAAAGATGACTATTATAGCAAATAAGCTTAAACTAAGCAATTAACAATGCAACTAGTTTTGATCCCCGTGCAATGCACGGATCTAGTTTTTCTTGCTTTGAGAGGATATAATCTCAGCGGAAACGAATCAAGTATCATGCTTGCCGCTTTCTATTTTTCTCAAAATAACCTTTAACTATTTATCTCAACCCAACCTTTAACTATAACTCAACCTTTCCGCTTAAACAAAAATAACCCAATCTTTATATATGCCTTGCAAAAATAACCAACACACTGTCTTGCTAAGAATCTCCGGCATAATTTCCGTTCAGAATATTTTAAAGAGCCAACCTTTTTTCCATTTCATTCAAAATGAATGGAATAAAATACATTATTTCATTTTAAGTATCGTCCAATGATTATATAAATTTCATTGCACGTCCAAGCCTCTCTACTCCCATTTGTTATTTCCAATACCTTCTAAAACACAAATGCTAAGCATTATGTACGGTTGATTACCAAATTTTTTCAGTAAATAAGCAATGTTACAACTACAACCAACACATACCAATATAATCCTCACCATCATACAACTCTTAACTCGAATATGAATAAATTAACCTACATTAAATTGAGTTTACAGTCATGTCTGTAGGTACTCCTTACATTATTGCACATGTGAGTTCGCATTGATGAAACTAACCACTTCCGCGCAACCTCTAGCGAGGTTAATATATATATATATATATATATATATATATATATATCAATTCAAACACGCTTCGGCTCGATGTAGAACCAACTATGACTTCGCTAGATCTGATAATGTGTCCATCGATGATAACCTCTCAAATCCGCCAAATTTGTGAATGACCTATCTAGAGAAAAAATAAACAAATGTCTACTTTAATATCACAGTTCAATATATAGTATAAAGTATATTTTCTGTTAGAAGATAAAATCTAATAACTTAACACAAATGAATCCATAGTGAGCACGCCTATAACCGATGACTTGCAGAACGATTTTACTCGAAAGGACCCCTTATATCTAGGAAATGAAGAGATGATCCAAAGTCCAAACTGACATTCGTCAAAGCAAAATCAACTTGTTTGCTATATGTATTGGGAATGCTACTCATAGGGGTCGTATACCTTCCATTAAGGTGAATTTACCTCGTGAGGCGAAGACACCTTTCAAGCGATTGACAACAATTTTATGCAACCTCGTTATACATACTTTTCATCCTCTTTCTGACTGCACTTTTCATACATCAATTAGACTTTCAAGTTGGAATGAAAAAAAAAAGGTAAAACAATGAATTCACATACAAATAAATAAAAGAGAGATGAGTTGAACACAATAAACAAATAATATGGCTGTGTAAATAATCATACCTTATCATACACATGCGAGCAATTCCTCAGTACATGACGATGCCATGGTACCAATTGACAAATAATACGCCATATTCAAAGTGGAATTAACATACAACACTCAACAATTTAAGTTGCTAATAAAGAAGTTAAATACGGAGTAACTATGAAAGTCGGCGATACATACAATATCTATATTTTAATCATCAAACTGATTAAAATATTTATCCTCCTTCTAATTTTCCATGATCATTTCGCAATCAAAAATCTATAAATCAAATAAAATAATTGTTGAATCATGAACATCCAAAACTAAAATTACCTTTAAACTTTAAAGGATGAGCAGATTGATCATCTTATTATAACTGGACACCTTCTGTTCTCCCTTCGATTCCTCGCTTCTCAATTTTTTTCATTCATCTTTCCCTTGAGGGCACTGCACACAAATGAAAGATATGGAAACAATTTATACATACACCAAATACTAATGGTGTAGACGTATAGAATGGTGGAGTAATGAAATGGGGGCAATGAAGGGATTGTAGCGTTTTTTCTATAGCAAATGAGGTGTACTAAATGAGGGAAGGAAGGTGATGGGGTTTCCCTCTCCAGCTTCATACCGTAAATGAGTATTCATGAATTGTGGGGTAGAGTTTTCATTTGGCTTGGAATCTACGAATCGGCAATTTCGACAATTCAATGAAAAGCGCAAGATAGACTTTTTATATTATTGTATAGAGTACTAAATGATTGATCCTAGGTGGCAGAAGATTAGCGTGTGCCACATGTCATATCAATGGAGGCTCAGCTAGCCTTTTTATATTATTGTAAGATAATACTAAATTCTAATTACTAACTATTAAGACAAAAGGTTTAATCGATTAAGAAGAAAACCTAAGACCAGACATTTCCACTGATATGCCTTATTTGCACTTATAAATTCTGTCGGTAAGTCCCACGTAACAAGTTACCCAGGATACATTTCTAAGATGCCAAATACCTCCCTCCCGAGTTTATGAATGACAAATTAGTAATCACAACTACCTTCTTCCTAGAGGTGGACAGCGGACCAGGTTGGTGAGGACGGAGCCCGAGCCCACACCACATGCTAGGGGTAGGGCGGGGTGGGGGTTGATGTCCCAAGGTTGGCCCGGTTGAGCAAAAATAGGCAAAAGGGGGGCATGCTAGGCGGAGGAGGGGCCCGGTTGCGGCTCGGGCAGAGGGGGTGGGTTGGGCGGGCCATGAGCGTGCCAAAAATAATTCAATTCAATTCCATAGCTCAACTTTCAATCCCATCCATTCAATTCAATTCACGATTACTCTCAATTCTAAGATTATGTTCATCCCAAACTCAATATAAGTCTTAATAACAGTAAAATATTATTACTTTTATCACTAAAACTCAATTCATACTCTCTTATTTATGTGACTTTATCTTTCAGACCCAACCCATACACTCTCTTTTCACGAGTCTTGGAAACTCAAGACTCACTTTAAGACCCATTATGGTCTTAACTACTTTAACCTAAGTATGGAGACAAGACTCTGACTAAAGACCCATTGATCATACTGGGATAATCTTAGCCTAACTCATTCGGTTCGATTCGGTTCAGCTCGGCTCGGTTTAGGCCATGCCTCATCCTATATTGCTATCCCCTAGAGCCTCATAAACTCTCACAATACCACCCAAGATATCGTTTCTTTCGCATCTCTGTCTTTACCTACTTCTCTTTCATCAAGGTTAGTTCATCTTTTCATTAACCCTAATTTTCCATCATTTTATTTTACGATTATTCAATTAGTTACGCTTATCCTCCTTTCGTTGTGGCATCGATTGATTTCCAGAATTAGGGTTTTCAGTTTCGTTCAGATTGGGGATTTGCATCCAGATCCTTGAATATTAAATTGAACACTGTAGATTCAAAAGTTTCTGGTATAAATTATCCAACAATTTTTGTAATTGATGATAGTTGTTTCTAATTTTGCACATATGAGAGATTTTTGAGCTATTCTTTTAGCTTGATCATTATGCATCTGCTGTAATCAGATTGTTATGAATTATTCGATGGATAATGTACCGCCTTTTTTGAAGATTAGTTTAAAGCAAAATCGAAATAATGTGAAGTTATGAAGGACAATCAAGTTTATAATTATTAATTGAAGTTAAGTGAAGGGTTATTTGTTACCGTATTTATATAATTAATTGGTGATGACGGGAATGTGCATCGCGTTTGTTTGCTTTCCGTAGTTAAATTTTGTTTGGTAGATGGAAGCTTTGATTGCGGTGTGAAGTATTTTGATTGTTTTTGGCATTTGTGATGCAGAAGCTTTTGTGGCGGGTACATTTCATTGAGTTATTGTAGGGTTGTGCTGCTTGTGTAATGGCATCTGTGTCTAGTCAGCCACAGTTCCGTTACACCCAAACTCCATCCAAGGTGCTTCATTTGAGAAACTTGCCATGGGAATGTGCGGAAGAAGAGCTGATTGAACTTGGGAAACCATTTGGAAAAGTTGTTAACACAAAGTGCAACGTTGGAGCCAATAAAAATCAAGCTTTTATTGAATTTGTAAGTGTTCATGTTTATTAGACATTAAACATGACCTTTATATGCTTCTCAATGGTATATTGGTATGTCATCTTCTAAGTCTTGAAAAGCATGCCTCGGACATGCTTAATCTCAAGGCTTAGTAAGGTATTAGCCATAGTGTCTCGGGAGCCTTAGCTTGTATTCTGCATCAGGCGCTGCAATTGAGCCAGCGATGTGCACTGCTATGCACTTCATATTTTTTTTATTTTGCTCTTCCCTTTGCCTGAATTGCCTCATTTTTAATACCTCGATTATCACCAAGAGCCGTGCGCCTCGTGTGCAGGTAGTGTGCACTTTAGCATTGTGCCTTGTGGCTTCTTAAACCTAGATTTACTTATGCTTGAATATAGAGGATAATGCATATAATAGAAGAGCAGAAATTTGGAGAAAACTTAAGATGAAATAAATGAAGGTTGTATGTCTTGATCCTCTGATATTTTGTGTCGCCTTATCAGCTGTTGCTCATAAAGTTTGTGATTTGTTACGGCCTTTTTTCTAACATGTACCTTGTTATTTCAACCATGGTCTTATGAGCCTTATTATCTGTGGGGTACTGTAACCAATGCCAGTATGTCATACTTTCAGTATTTCAGACTTTCAGTAACACAAAAGATCTTTAACGCCTTATAATTTGAAGCTGCCGGTGTATGTTTGTTATATTCTTACTTATAACTTAGTCTTAACTCTTACATAATAGAGAAGTGTTCTTGAACCATTGTGCAGGACATCATTGAAGTTATTGACAGTGTCTGTGTGTTCCAACTTCCATGCTCTTATTGGGTTTCTTACTAAGATACTGATCATTATGCATATATCTCCTGCAGGCTGACCTTAATCAAGCCATTGCTATGATATCTTACTATGCTTCATCATCAGAACCAGCTCAGATACGAGGAAAAACGGTTTACCTACAGTATTCTAACAGACAAGAAATTGTAAATAATAAGACTACCGCTGACACGGCAGGAAATGTGTTATTAGTGACAGTTGAGGGGAACGATGCACGCCAAGTCAGCATTGACGTTTTACACTTGGTAAGTAAACTGCATGGTCCATGTTGGGATATAAGATACTACTGGTTGCCTTGACGATGCCTGGGTTAGTTTTCTTGCCTAGACCATAACTGGACATACTTGATAAGACATTTATTTGACTTGAGTGTAACTGGATTAGCAGGCCCATGTCAAGGATATATCTTCGATGGCAGCTTAGTGCATCGGGAGAAAGAGCTTCTGTGTGTTTGTCTCCTTTCTCCTTTCCCTAACACTACCTCTTTCTTCCTTTCTCTTCTTCCTTTCCCTCCTCCATACTACCATTCTTGGACTTATCATTTCTTTTATGTTGTCATAGTGTCGCTAACTGCCGAAATGTCGTAGCTACCATTTTAGTAAATTTTATCCCAAACATCTTTTCTTACTAAATACACAGTAGATAACACTTTATTATTAACACTAGATAATTATTAGGAAAGTTAACTATGTCTCATTGAATGGCGCGGATGGAGTATTGCTTTCCTGTTATAGCAAGGTTTCATCCATATACCAATGCCTGCGTCGTCTTTTGAACTGGATTGTTCGAGTTACTGTGATTGCTTTTTCCCTCTGACTTCTGTTTTCCTTTACAACATCGAAGCCTTAGTCCCAAATTAGTTTGGGGTTGGCTACCCTGAATATTTATATTAACCATCACTTTAGGTGGGAGAATTAGAGAGAGGAAAATAAGATAGTGAAACTAAGCAAGGTAGACTAGAAAATAAGTGTGAAAAATAGAGTAGGAAAATACATAAAAATTGAGTGAAATTTTGTAAGGAAAAATAGTTACAAAACATTGGGAAGATAGCCAAAAAAGGTAAAAATAAAAGGTTCAGAGAATAAGTACGTGAGAACTAAAGAGATTAAGCAAGACTAAAACATAGCCAAACCCCCCATCACCCACATGGATTATTTACCTCCATCTGGTCTCCTACACCATATTTTTCTTAATTCCAATGAGACCCATATCACTTTCATTAATTTCTATTAAGCCAATGACTATTAACAACCCAATTCGGTATTAACCACTCCCGCCTCTATGTTGTTGGATGCAAGTGATGTTGTGACAGTTGACACCTATAGCTTTTACTTTCGTTAACTTAGGGGTGTTATTGACATTATGTTCAAATGTTTCAATGCCTAATTACATGAGGGTGAGTAAATTTTTTGAAGTCCTGGCTACAAATCCTTGATTGTCTACATACAGATCTTAAGTTATATTATAGTGAATTTTACTGATTTAATTTATATGATAACACAGGCTATATATAGGCTATATATGAGTTTATGTTCTGATTTGAAGTTTGCATTCTGTTGTACTACTTGTTGATATTTGAGTAATTTTGAATCGGAAAGAGAAAGAATAATGTTTCTTTTGTCGTACTTTATCATGTTTTCCACTTTTGGTTTCAAGTTTATTGTTTGAGTGACGTATTATTGCTAATGCAGGTATTCTCAGCATTTGGATTTGTTCATAAGATTACGACTTTCGAGAAGACTGCCGGATATCAGGCAAATAAATTCCCTTTGTCATTTTTTCACTGTATTGTTGTACACTCTTCTTTTATTCCTCTTTTTCTCGCGTTCTGCTCAAAGTGGTGTTTGCTTGAGAACCTTGGAGAATAAGGTGGTATTTATTGATGTTTTGTGATTCAAAGCCTCTCATATTTCCTTTTTTCTTTTGGGTTACAGGCGTTGATACAGTTTTCAGACACAGAAACTGCATCCTCTGCAAAGAATGCCCTTGACGGAAGAGGCATTCCAAGGTAAATTTGAATTTATTGTGTGGCGTTTTACCCACTTTATTGGTTATTATGCCATAGATGTCAATCTTATGTGTTGTAAAATCAGTTTCAAGTCTGTGAGATTCTTTTCGTATCACTGTTTTGATGGTCTGATCTTCCTATTTTTGCCGCATCAAATGAGCCACAAGGGCAATATTATCCATAATATCTCCATCTGAACTTTTTACCTGTTCCTGTAAAGGGTATTCACTGTCACTGGTCAAATTATACTTTGCTTATTGAGCTTTTATGATGAATTTATTTTCAATTTCTTGGCCGGTCTATTCCTACTTCGTTTGGTCGCTAGTAGTTTGTTAGTGTTTTGGATGCGAGCTAATATGGTCTGTCAATCTGTCATCCAAAATTGAGATTTTAATTAGTTTGATTTAATCCCATGCCTTGTCTTGATGTTCAGCTACCTGCTTCCAGATCATCTTGAACCCTGCACCCTTAAGATAACGTATTCTGCACATACTGATTTAAGTGTGAAATTTCAGAGCCATCGAAGCAGGTAAAGTGCCGTAAACAATTTCACATTATTGGGCTGGCAAAATAAAGGCCTTGTTAGTCTGATTTAAACTTTTTTGTTTCAGGGATTACACTAATCCATATCTTCCAGTCGCTCCCTCAGCCATAGATGCAACGGGTCAGGTAAGAGTAGATTGTTTTTTATTGTTGATATATTCCTATGAACTGATTACCTTCTCAATGTCAACGTATTTCTTGTCTTAGCTCTTGTTGACATTCAGCACGCTCGTAGTGATATGTATGCTTAGATGCCATTCGAGCTTAAAAGTGATTATATTTTGGATTAACTCTGTTCTCAGAACCTAGCTAGAAAAATGTTTCGTGTATATCTTTTGAGTTAGCCTCTTGTGAGACTGTCTTCACATAAAAATTGTGAAAATATACAATTAATAAGACTTAAAGCTAAGTCTATCAATAGTTAATGGTAAATGTAGTGTCTTAACAAAAATTATTGTGTGAGACCTCATTTAAGAATTTGTGAAGAAATGTAAACTATACATATGTGAAGTATGATGCTCCTTGTTGATTAATCTATGAAAGGTTACCACTAGCATCATCCCTCCCTTTTCTGTCTCTGAAATTCTGGTATTCATCATTTTTGCTCTTTGTTTGAGATCTAATGGAGTAATGGTTGCAGTTAGGTGTGGGCTTAGATGGGAGGAAGTTGGAACCTGAGAGCAACGTGCTACTGGCATCAATTGAAAATATGCAGTATGCTGTCACATTGGATGTCCTTCAGACGGTATTCTCAAAGAGCTTTTGCGAGTCTACTTATTTGCTTCCGTTTCTGCTTCTTAATTGATTGCCTTCTTGACCTGATTCGCAGGTTTTTTCTGCCTTTGGATTTGTGCAAAAGATTGCCATGTTTGACAAGAATGGGGGTCTCCAGGCCTTGATTCAGTACCCGGGTGAGTACTTATGTTCTTCCTTGCTTTTTCTCATTTCTCTGCTGAAAGAAATTATATATATTTTTTTTGGCAGCGGAAAGAAATTATATGAAGTGTGTCAAACCTTGAATTTTAAAAGATTCTGAAATTGATTTATGACTGGGCTGGAAAAATGGTTTTCCATAGCATAGATTTGAGAAGGGCTTGTACTCTGATTGACTTGTCTTCAATTAGCTTCACAGTGAAATTATACTGCCTTTCCAAATTTCTGTCAGGGGTATTTCAACCATGTTCACTCAACAGAATGGGACTTTCTTTTGTACTCCGTAATTGTTATAACTTAGGAGAGTTAGGAACCCTTGTTTAATATTTTTGGTAATAGTTTTATTTTCTCTAATAATTTGTTTCATTGCTTGCTTAGCTCTCGTAATTTTCAGTATGGCTGCGTGGGGAGGTCTTTTATTACTCCGTATTAAATTGAGATCTATCAGTATTCACACGTTTGTCAGTTCATATGTTATCGAATTTTATGCGTGCCGCTATCGTAGGAGTCAATTTCTGGCAAGTACACAAGAACTGTAAAGCACTAGAGAAACGTTTACAATTTCTGGCAAATACACGATAAAAAAAACTTTAACGAACGTATATCCAAAGAGGGCTTTATGTTATGCATGGATCTTCTGTCTTTCCAAGGCGTAGAGTGTATGGAGTACTGAAATTTCTTGGAGGTTTCTTCCTGCAGATGTTCAGACAGCAATTGCTGCTAAGGAAGCGCTTGAAGGGCATTGCATTTATGATGGGGGTTTTTGCAAGCTTCACCTGTCATATTCACGACATACTGATTTAAGCATTAAGGTAACTAACTGATTTCAAATATTTTCATTTTATTGAAATGATTCAGTTAAAACGGAGGGTGAGAAAATGCAGCAGTTTCTCTAGTCAGCAAGTGATTGGTTAGTGTAGTTTTAAGTTGTTGCAATCTGAGGCTTTTTTTAGGGATACACTAGTGTCATTACAGCTATTTATTTCGTTCATCTTTATTTTATTTTCTTCCACTATTTATTAACCCTTGACCAATTGGATTTGGATAATGATTCATGTTAGCCGACCCCAAACTATGCTGGGACTAAGGCGTTGTTGTTGCTGCTGTTGTTGTATATGAAGATATTTCCCTTGGTGTAGTTGGCCTTATTCTCTCCGTGTCTCCCTAGTAAAAAATAGGAGGGGAAAGGGTTCCCATATTGGAAAATGGATCCTTCCATTTCCCACTAACCCAACTTACAAAGCAAAGAATTTCTCCTTCCATTTTTCTCTTCTATCTTTACCTATAATCCTTCGATCCAAAGAAGACCTTAAATTGTGTTCTCGTGAAGAAGGGTAGGTTGTTTGTTCTGCTTGCCCTAATCTTGCATCATATAGTTTTTGGGACGCATTTACTGGCAAATGAGGGTTTCTGTAGTCACTTTAGGTAGCATTTTATTTGAAGTGTATTTCTGTGGCATGTTTGCCTTAAGCCCTTCACTAATAATGTGATGCTTAAACTCCAGATGAACAACGATCGAAGCAGAGACTATACACAACCCAACCCTGCCATCCCACCTCCAATTATTGCACAACAGCCGCCAGTTCCGACATCTGGAGCAGCCCCCGGCCAACATTATAATGGGGCTCACTACGCAGGGCCTCCAGCATCTTCAGGGTGGGGACCACAGCAGCCCATGGGAATGCAGATGCCGATGCAAAACTATCCATATATGCAACAGGGATCCGCACCACCTGGTCCACCGGGCACTATGCCACCAGGATCTATGCAGAATCCTAATGGCGGGCCACAGCAACACGCAATGCCTCCATACAGCCGATGACCAATGTTTGATCCTCAAAATCATCCCCCTTTTAATTAAGAAACCGATTTGGTTGGCATTAGTAATTTTCATGTAAGAAGCCGTCTGACTATCCAAGCTCCGACTTGTTTTTAAATTATTTATCATCAAACTGCTTTCTAAATATTTTGCTGATAAGAGAAATTGCATTTGCGAGAAACAGATGAAATGTGGAATCAACTGAATCAAGTGTGATATTTAACGTTTGACACTGAAATATTACTCTTTTCGATGAGAAATAATATTAGTTGAGAAATAATATTAGTGGGAATGGAAGTAGATGAAATTTCTCTACCTCTTGGAAATCAACTGTTTTTTTTAATACAAGTCAATAATGTCAATTGTTGGGATGGAACATTTGAGAGTTTTAAGTATGGATAACGTGCAACATCTAAATTCAAATCTAGTACTTTTCCCTCTCAACTCTTGATTTTTTTGTAACTTTTTTTTTTCTATAGGAGAGATTTTAATTCAAGGTGAACAAGTTTTTTTTTTTTAACGATTTTCAACTCCTCTGTCTCAATCATTTATTTGTATTTAATTAAAATACCCTCACAAGTAATATAAAAGACAAACAAATGAATGAGATTGATGAGTAGTTACCTATGAGAGATTCTAATCCAAGTCCAAGTTAAACAAATGATCATTTTTCAATCGGTTTATATTCAATATGAGTAGACCTAGAAAAATTGAACAAACCCGAATTACCCAACCTGCACCCGATTATGAGTTATGACCTGTCATCCTAATTGACCCGATCCCACTTAACTTGACCCAAATGTTTATTATCGCATATTGAGCGTCATCCTCAAATAACTTGATAATAACTAACCCGGAAATTACTAGTACCCAAAATGGCCTGACCCAACTTGAATTATTACAAACCCGAACAACCACAGCTTGGATTGACTTGGCCTGGCCCAGATCCCATTGATCCATTTGCTATGTCTATTTATGAAAGATATTTTAATTCAAGGTAAACAAATAATCTCGAAAAGAGTATGAATAGTGAAAACTACTATTAGATGCTTTTTGAGTGTGCAACTAATTTCAGTTAAGGAGTTCAAATATCTATAAACGTCTAATTCTTGTGCTATGTCATAACAAAGTAACCGCCTAATTTTATATTTTACACGAATTATAATTCTGTAATCTTATTTTTTCAAACGTTAGCCCACTCATTCTTAAGAAATGAAAATAAACGTTAATTTGTAGACATGTAAGAATGCATACTTTAGGTGATATATGCTCAAGCCACTACTCTTGTGCTAGTCGTTATGTGACTTAAATACTCTCTTCCCGCTCGATCACCCTTTACATTCATTTTTAACACAAAAAAAACCAATGAATAGAAAGAGAACCCAATTTACAAAATATAAAATGAGAAAATACGACTTTCATATTTTGCTACATACTCAAAACCTAAACATCAACACCATCTAAATAACAAAAACGAAAAAAATATACCAACATAAAGTAAAGTATCTAATTGTTTAAATTGTTTAAATTCTAATAACGACATTGTAAAATGTTTAGTTTTACAATTTTACTCTGTAATTCATTAAATTCCGACCTTTCTAAAGCAAACGATATTTTTTAAATGCTAATAACGAAATTGTATTACATTTACGTTATACAATTTTACTCATAATTCATTAAATTCCGACCTTTTAAATCAAACGCGACTCAATGTTGCAAAGATGTAACCAAAGTCCACAAGCAAAAGGTTGACTCCTCTTGAAGTAAATCCCCAACACAAGTTCTCCAGGCGCCAATTTCAATCACTCTCAAGATAAGATTTTTCTGCACTTCCTTTCTTCTTCTTCTTCTTCCTTTCTTCCATCTCCTCCTCCTTCTCTCTCAACCAAGAGGAGAGAGAAACACTCACCCTCAAAAGCCCAGAAAAAACCCAGAAAATTGAACCCAGAAAAACCCTAATTGACCCAAAATCAATTAATAACAAGAACAAGAAGGAGAAAGTGGAATTAATTAATTAAAGATGACAACTTTACAAACATCATTACTATTAAAGCCTCCATTTTTCCCACCATTACCTTGTAGAACACGCCCCCTTTTCATCTCACACTCTTACTCTTTCTCATCACATAGGAAAGTTTCAATCTCTTGTTGTACTGTTCAATCACACCCTCTTAATTCCAATTCTACCCCTGATGACCCCATTAGTGTTGAGGGTAAAACGGGTATTTCACCCCTACCGGGTGTCGAAAACCCGGGTGTGGTGACCTCAGTTGGAGATGAGGGAGGTGGGTTGAGAGTTGAGGGGGGTGGGAGTAATGGGAAGTTGGCAATTGTGGCGTTTTTTATTGGAGTTTGGGCCGCAGCGAAGCGGAAATTGGAGAAGATTTGGTTGTATGGGTGGTTGAGTTGGTGGCCATGGCAGCAGGAGAAGAGGTTGGAGAAGATGGTTGCTGAAGCTGATGCTAATCCTAATGATCCTGTTTTGCAGTCTGCTTTACTTGCTGAGCTTAATAAGCATAGGTATATGATCTTAATTCTTAATTTTGATTGAGTATAAGAATGTTGTGTTCTATTTGTAGTTATACATTGTAATATTGATGTTTGTTTGATGTGCCCATGTTTGGATTTGTAGGTTTAAATTAGATTGTAGAAGTGTAGGCTTCTTTTGAGTATTTGGATAGATTTGGGTTAATGTGTTCTCCCTCCGCCTCGATCAATTGTGTACCTATTTTGTTTTGAGGGGTGTTGATCATTTGTTTACCTTTCCGTTTTCGGATTACTACTTTAGGGCTTGCTTGGGATGGGGTAATAATTACCGGAGTAATGGGAGTTTAAAATAAGAGGAAATTGGAGGTGATTGGTGCTTTGTGGTGGTTGTGGAGAGTGGAAAGAGGAGGTATGGGAGGAATTTTTACCTCCATATGGAGGTAAAGCATTACTTCCTTAATGGAGGGACTATTACACTATATTTCCCCATTTCTATTCATTTCTATCTCCAACCTCCATCACTTACCTCCATTTTTTAGTTCATTTAATCCCTTTACTACCGTAATAATTACTCCCATCCCAAGCAAGCCGTAAGGTGTAAATGGAAACATGTCATCCATAAACAAAGAGAAAATGTGCTCCCTCCCTCGGTCCCTCCTCAGTCTTGTCTTAGTTTTTCTTGTGTCGTAAGTAAAGGTAAACACTGGATTGAGGGAGTATATGCCTAGCTAAGTTACACATTAATGTTTGTGCAGCTCATGGACTTGAGGTTGTACTTAAGATTGTTTTTGAAGTATATTGTAAAGGATGTGAGATGAAATTTGTACCGCTGGCTCAAAGTTTGGAACTTTACTTACATTATTATACCAATCTTAGCTTTTGATTCTTTATCTGGTTTTGGTTTTTTTAAGGTTTATCGAGTTATCTCTTGTTTGGGTAAATATGACTAGAGTTTGTTACTTAAAGGTAGTGACTTTCTAGCTGCATTGCTTGAAGATTGGAACTTTGGTGTTGTGGTGTGTTGTGTTGTAAGCTGGGTTCTTTAACACATTTCTGTTAAAGGAGAGTTTGTCTTTTTTTTTTGGTGGTATGGTATGATATGACCTTGAATTTCTCATCTATTTTCTGCCTCTATTAGTTTATTGATAATTGTGGACCTGTGGCGTAATCGGTATGATTTATGAAAGCTGACGAGGAAGCTTATTCGTGGATATGATTGTATTTTCTTGGGATGTGTAAATCGTCACTCAGGGTTTTTGGCGGTTCATTTTGTTATGTCCTATTGCAAGGGATGCCACTTTGAAAGCCTTATCTACTTGCGAAGAGAATATCTGTTTTTCTTCGGAAAGCTGTTTTACTTTGAAATTAAGTATTTAGTGTGTGCAACGAAATGTTTTCTATCTAGAGCATTTTGAAACGAATTGCAAAAGATAGAAGTTTGAACCTTTGTTATTGGAGTTTTAGAAGTCTTATTACAGCAGCATATACTTTTCTCCCCAACTTCAGAAACCTATGTCGGTTTTCAGTTTCTAAAAGTTTGCTGCAAAAGCACGATAACATTGTATAGAATTTGCTGTTCTGCTTCATGTGTGCTTTTAGTTGTTTGTCTGTTGAGGTAGTAATCTCCATTTTCACATATTCCAGCCCCGAAGCCGTCATAAAGCGCTTCAAGCAAATAGATCTTGCAGTGGACAGCAGAGGTATTGTTGAATATCTTCGAGCTATGGTGGCAACAAATGCTATAGCTGATTACCTTCCTGATGAGCAATCTGGCAAGCCGTCTGCCCTTCCTATGCTGGTACTTTATTACATTGCATAGATATTACAAAACTAAGAAAATACGTTCTTATTGTATAGTTGTCTTCTAGTCACTGTTTCCCTTGATGGTTTTGTTGTGGATTTAGTTAAAATTGACTTCCTATCTGGCGGTAATGATGCAATCACACCAGAGTTGTCCGTCCCCAAATTAACTTAACTAATTTTCAGATTTGTAGTAGATGATGCAGCACCATTCAGAGGCTAGTCATTTAAATTTTTGTGATTTTTTTGTATAATTGAGTTGTATTATATATTCTGTGAGCTGTTGTTACTTCACTTTTTTTATAAATTTTGGGGTATTGTATATTTTTGCTTCTATCTTAAACTCAGTAGTGTCTAGTAAGTTTATCCAATTTAGCACCTCTTGAGTCTTGATTGATTGTTATTCGTTTCCTTGTAGTTGGAAGAGTTAAAGCAACGTGCATCAGGGAATATGGAGGAACTTTCTTTAAACCCTGGAATATCCGAGAAGCAGCCTCTACATGTGGTGATGGTAAGGGGATCTTCGATATTAAGATTTCTTGTTTTCTTATTTTGGGAGGGGTGGGGTACAGGCAAGCTTGCCAGGTTATTCAGTATGAAAATAAGTCAAGTTTATAAATGTAGTTTGATAAGTTTCTTTGTGTTTATATATCAATGTTATATGTTCATGACATGTATGCTCTTGGTTCATGCTCAGGTTGATCCTAAGGCTTCAAACAAATCATCACGCCTTGCCCAAGAACTCTTCTCAACTATCCTCTTCACTATCGCTGTTGGTTTAGTTTGGTACAAGCTCTTTCGTGAGTCTGTTACAGTTTTGACATTCGTTAACTGTGGTGTTGCAATTAGATTGTTTAGTGAATATTTATATATTCACAAACTGTTTGTTTAGCCTAACATTGGCCTGTGTTTCATCAATTCAATTTCATCTTTCTCAGGATAATGGGAGCTTCTGCACTTCAAAAGTACATAAACAACTTAGGTGGTGTAGGAACTTCTGGTGTTGGGTCAAGTTCCTCTTACAACACTAAGGACTTGAGCAAGGAAGTTGTGCCAGAGAAGGTAGTACAATGATTTGACTATTAGATAATGCCTTACGGTGACATTTTTAAATTTTGCTGTATACCAATTTATAGAGGTATTTATGGATATGCAATCAAGAAGTTCTTTATGCAAGGTTTTCAAACTTGTGATCTTCGATCTTATTTTGGGAATGCCCTAACTTAATAGTTGTTCATGACTTTTATGTAACTTTGCTTTCCCTTGCTCATTAAATACTTTTCATAGGTTGTCTCGTATTGTTATAATGCTGCAAAATTTAGATAGTAATCTTTACTATCGACTTTTCTTCAGAATGTCAAATCCTTCAAAGACGTCAAGGGCTGTGATGATGCAAAACAAGAGCTTGAGGAGGTAGTTGAATACTTGAGAAATCCGTCGAAATTCACTAGGCTTGGAGGGAAGTTGCCAAAGGTTTGTTAGAGGTTCATCTTGTAATGTGTAACAAATTTTTTTGTCAGTTCAATACTTCACAATTAGAGGTAGCAATTGGGTCATTTGTGTCTGTTATGGGGTCAGGTTAATGAAGGGCGGATCATCTCGTGTGTGGGTTGTACCGCATCAATAACGGATACTGGTTAGCTCAGGTTCATGTCGGTTCATCGTTAGTTTTGGTCATCATCGGGAGACAATATGGGTCTGGTCAAGTTATCAGCACTTGTTTGTATCATATGTTTCCAAGTTTGGACCAATAATGTCATGTTAAAGCTGTTCTCTAAGTGTATTTATATTAATTCTAGGTTAGAACAATTAAGAAAAATGTAATCTCAGCCTCTCAGGCTAGTTTCGTTTCAGGTCGGGTTGGGATGAACAAGGTTGTTATCAGTTTAACCTCAGGTCGGGTGCGTTCAATTTCTAGATTAACGAAAATGTTGGGTTCAACCGGGTAGGATTTCGGACTGCTCGATTCGAGTCAGCTTTTGCCAACTCTACTTACATTGCTCTTCAAATTTACCCTTCTTTTTTGTGTAATATCGTGATTGTATCTTTTTTGAGTTATAAGAGATGCATGATCAAAATGTAGGCCTTCATAATGGTAGAATATTTAGCTTTGTTGGAGGATGAGGTGTAAAAAATATGAAGAAACAGCTTAGTTTTATCTTATAAATTTGCCCTCTTAATAAAACAAAGAAGTAATATGTTTGTCCTGTGCAAGACAACCTCCACTGCGTGTCAACATTAACTGTTACTCCGCTCAACTTACTTCTACTAATTACGTCTATTTTACTTTTGAGTTTTGTTTGCCACCAGTTCTCACTCTGTGATTGGTGTTTCTAATACCAGGGTATTCTTTTGACGGGAGCTCCTGGTACCGGAAAAACACTTCTTGCCAAGGTATGGTTTAGAACATATTGCAATCTATTGAGATTTGAATTGCGCAATTTAGAATGTTTTAGCAAGTGTAATGATCTTTCATTAAGATCCTTTCTCTATTTACTTTATGTGTTGAGGATGTCATCAAATTTCCGTCTTTGACCTCTGATAGTATTTGTTAAATGTGATTGAGTGAATTGCATTTTTGAAAGATGATATCAATAAGTCAATAACTCTATACTTATGAGCAAAGTAAGCCATAGTGGCATAGCAATTCGAGAAACTTGTGCAGGACAAACGATGGCAAAGCAGGGTTTTGAAGTGATCTGTAAAATTTCATGTTGTATGCTCTCTCTTGAAAAGTTTTCCGTGAATATTTTCCCATTGTATTATAATTCTAAAATTGATTTTTACTTGGATGGCCTAATAATAGTTTCCATTTTATCAAATGTCTTTCTCTACAGTTTTCGTTGTAAGTTAACAAAACATGTGTGATGACTTGTGATGTTTCTGAATTATTGAAGGCTATTGCTGGTGAAGCTGGAGTGCCATTTTTCTACAGAGCAGGATCTGAATTCGAGGAAATGTAAGTGATATCTTAGTAACTTGAAATATAATTCTGACGACAACTGGCTAGATGCGTCAGTTTCCTTCCATATTTATTCTTCACTTGGATTTCCTTGACACTCAAAAGCGTCGTAGATGACACACCCCAAATTAAAGTTCTTCTGCTAACATTCTCATTTGACTATAACACACAACAACAAAGAAACAATAAAAGCTTCAGTAAACATAAACCACATATTGGAGAAACACATTCATTAACTTTGTGCTCGTCTTTTTGGTGAATCACATGGCCTATCATGGCTGGTAAAAGGAGTTGGATTTATGTAGCCTCCCCTTTGTTTACTCAGCATAAGAGTATGTTTCCAAATAGTCCATATGAAATTTTGTCAGAAATTTCATTGTCGGACTCTACTCCACAAGATAGGAAGCACCAAACAATTAATTAATCCATTTTTTCTTTGTTCCGTCATATTCCAAAACTAAAGAATATGACTCTATTGGCCTTATACCCTTGGACTCTGATACAAAACAATTGGAACTCTGTAACCGACTGAAAGAAAAAGAGAACAGGCCTCTGTATTTGGCCTGCTAATTTTGTGTCTTTAACTGAACTATCTATAACATTCTTTGCTAGGTTTGTGGGTGTTGGTGCTCGACGTGTGAGGTCATTATTTCAAGCAGCTAAGAAAAAGGTTTGTCGTCAAAAGTGTCATTCCCAAAGTGTAGAAATTTTTTCTGTAGTGAATAATATTTGCTTAATCCCTCCATATGACGCAATGAGGAGGCAAAGTGAGTAAGAATGGCTTAATGCATTTACTGGATTCCTGGATTTATAGGCATACTTATTTGATGTATAACTTCCTTATCGACAGAGTGCTGACTGCCTTTTACATAGTTAATCTTTATATAGATAAATCAGTTTTGAAATTCAGTATATTGCTCGAGGTTTTTTAACTGCAAGTTTGATGTATTTTACTATCTCTCCAGGCTCCTTGTATTATTTTTATTGATGAAATTGATGCCATTGGATCGACAAGAAAGCAATGGGAAGGACATACGAAGAAGACATTGCATCAACTTCTTGTCGAAATGGATGGTTTTGAACAAAACGAGGTATATATGCCTTTATTTACAAATTATGGTGTAGGTTGAATGCAGTGTTCTTTGTAGAGTAATCTCAGTTAACACATAATGACAGGGAATTATATTGATGGCTGCTACAAACTTGCCGGACATTTTAGATCCAGCTTTGACCAGACCTGGCAGATTCGATAGGCATGTAAGTCTCATACATGATAATTCTTGACACTTACTTTATTTGTTATTTACATATCATGTCGAGATTGGCTCCAGGTCTCTATCAATTGCTTGCTTTAAGTTGAATATTCAATATTGTGCTTCAAAAAATATGAATATAAATGAATTTGCCAAAGTTGCTGATATGCTCTTGCCCCACAGTATAATCCCATGAACGAATCCTGATAGAATAACTGTGCATTGTTATGAATTATGATACACAAATCTAAAAAATATGGTAAAAATAGAGCAAGATGTAAGCTTATTTTATAATCGTAGCTCTTCCTTTTCATCGTCTTTCTTGTGAATAAAAGTAAAATAAAAATCTTCTTTACATATTAATCAAAAATCCATTCAGGACTTCACTGAACTTTCACTTTTATGTAGATTATTGTCCCTAGTCCAGATGTGCGGGGCCGCCAAGAGATATTAGAGCTATATTTACAGGACAAACCAGTAGGTGAAGATGTTGATGTCAAAGCAATTGCTCGTGGTACCCCTGGTTTTAATGGAGCAGGTGTTTCATTATTTTCCTCGCATATTCAAGTTTCTGAATTTGTCCATGGTTTTGAGAAATAATGTATTATGTCAGTCGACAATCTCTAATATAGCTTCATAACACCGTATTTGTAGATTTGGCTAATCTGGTCAATATAGCTGCTATCAAGGCGGCAGTTGAAGGGGCTGAAAATTTAACAGCTGGTCAGTTGGAGTTCGCAAAAGACAGAATACTTATGGGTACAGAACGGAAAACAATGTTCATATCAGAAGACTCAAAAAAGGTGAGTGTGAATTTTCAGCGGATATAATACAATAGCTCAAATTAGTATTACTTTGATACAGTGAGTGTAAATTGTCACTACTTTCATCTTTGTAGTTTATATTTATCGTCTCCTGTTTGTAGCTTACTGCATACCATGAGAGTGGCCATGCAATTGTGGCTTTGAACACCGAAGGTGCTCACCCTATTCACAAGGCAACAATAATGCCGCGTGGATCTGCTTTAGGAATGGTTACACAACTCCCTTCAAATGATGAGACCTCGGTCAGCAAGAAACAATTATTGGCTCGTCTTGATGTTTGTATGGGAGGTAGAGTAGCCGAGGAGCTCATTTTTGGTGAAGATCACGTGACAACTGGAGCTACTAGTGACCTCAACCAAGCTACAGAGCTTGCTCAGTACATGGTACTCATATTCGAATCTTGAATCAACCTTTTCACATTTGTTTGGTACTAGCATTAAGAATCATACGAATATGTGGATAAAATTGAAAGTTGGTGAAATGTGTGAGATCAGAAACTATATTGATCATAAATAACGTATTACGCAGTAAAAGGGAAAGAATTCCAAGCATGAAGTTTACTGGTGGATACAGAGATACTTCCTTACTTAAGTTCGACAAAGTGTATCTTTTGTGTTTGTTTAACTTACTGTTTGCCGGGCTTTGTTTCAAGGTGACAAGTTGTGGGATGAGTGATATTGTGGGCCCTGTTCATATCAAAGAAAGGCCGGGTACGGAAATGCAATCGCGTATTGATACAGAGGTCAGTCTAGAAACCCTAATTTTCTTACTACTTGATCCTAATGTTTTCTCACCACTTGATCATATCGTCCCTGACAAATAGACTAATTTCGCGCTTTGTGTGTATTTTAGGTTGTTAAACTCCTTCGAGATGCATACAACCGGGTGAAAACCTTGCTAAAGAAGGTTTGTTTCTCAAAATTTGCGTTCTACACTTTTGCCCATTCATTAAGGAGAAGCCGGAATCTATATAGAAGCAAAAATGTCATGTTTTAGTTGCTTATTGTTGATGATCCCTGTGTTTTAATCTGTTACTTCCACTATAATGGTGCAAGTAAAGTTCTTATTTCGGCAGGTTTATCCTAAATCGCTGTTTTGCGAATAGTATCTCAACATGATCTTGGTTTTATGTATTCAGCATGAAAAGGCATTACATGCATTGGCCAATGCACTGCTGGAGTATGAGACACTAACTTCAGAAGACATAAAGCGAATTCTTCTTCCTTATCGAGAAGAAAGCGGTCTAAGAATTGAGCAACAAGAACAAGAAGCGGAAGTCGTCTTGGCATAAACATCGGTTTCAGGGAGAACGTGAAAATGTCAAACGCAACCGTTTATTAACGAAGAATCTATCGGATCGAGGGCGTGGCATTTTAATCAAGGAACTTTCAAATTTGTAGGGCAAATTGCTCTAGACCAACAAATGTAAATTGTACCCTAGCATTAAAATTAGTAGCAAGTATTATACTAACATATCTTGACATAATGAATGATTGAATGGGTCTATCAATAGTATTATTTTTCATAGCAGTCAATTTCATGTAGCATTTGTTTGGAAATGGAATTTAGTGACTAGGGCTATAATATTATTTTTGAATTTTTTTCCTGCCTTTTATTATTTTTGTTGGTTGATTAACATGTTTGTAACATTACTATTAGATTGATATTTTAATATTTACAAGATACTAATATGCTAATCACAAATTCTCATGTAGTGGCAGTTGACCCTTCTCAAGGTTCAAGACAGATAGTCAGTCTTAAGCAAGACTTACTGTATACTACTAGTCTACCACCGCTCGTAATGGTGGGTTCTTTAACAATTTAGTTTTTCGATAACATCTATCACAATGTCTTACAACAATAAATTGAAGCAGGATCTTCTTGGCTATTCTCTAATTAGACCATTCCTTAACATTTGACGAAGAAAAAAAAAACAATACAGGCCAAATGTAATACTACAACAATAAAGTCTTAGTTCCAGCATAGATTGAATCGGCTAACAAGAATCATCCTTTGAATTCATTTGGTTTGAGTCCGCAAATACGGTAAAAGATAAATAAATTAAAAGACGGAGAGAATGATTACCGAAACAAGTGTGTTAAAAAAATTAAAATAAAAGTAAGAAAAATTTGAAAACATAGATTTAAGTAGTAAAATGTGTTTGCGAAACAAAAAAGAATGTATTAAGTCGTTTTTTATTATAAAAATAAAATATACGGAGTAAATCTTTAAGTAAAAATGATAAAGGGCAAGTAATAATCTAGAAAATTTGAACATGAATTTTTTCTCCCCAATAACCTCTTCCTTGCCGCCCTCTCACTAGTTCCTAAAACACTCATATCGCTTTCAATTAGACCTGGCAAAACATACCCGACCCGTCCCAACACCCGAATTTGACCCAAAACCCGAATTGACCCGACTCAATATAAGCCGACCCGGATGTTATTGTTGCAAACGTATCATCATCCATGAATAACTTGATAATAGTTTACCCAAAAATTACCAGACCAGACTCTAAACCAGCGGACTAGAAATTGACCAGAGCCAAACCTGACCCGATTGACCCGTTTACCTGGTCTCAATCACCCTTATCCATGTCTGTTTCGATTCTCCCCTTTCACTAACACTATTAGTCACTCCCCAACTCTCAATTCTCCTCACTAGTGCCCTCTTCTGCTCTCCGCCTTATGATAATCGCTAACATATTTATATGTCGGTTATCTGTTTAACAATTAGATATACTGAGCAAAGATATGAAAATGAAATGGACAAATGGAGCAATTTAATTGGACTTTGGCAATTTAATTGTTCCAATTAAATTGGACTTTGAATGGTATTTGGCTGTGGTCTTGTATAATAAATTTTGGGGTGCTCTTAATTTGTGGTCCAAATGCAGTCTGCTAATTTCTTATTCCAATTATAGACCCACAAGAGAGCTGTAAATTGTTACAAGTTCGACTCTCCTTAGTCGACACACATTCTACGAACTTCAAAGTATTCATAGTAAATTCACGCAGAGGTCTCGTTCGGGCCAATAAGCCAACTATTGACCTTGTGACCTAAACTATCACCCGCTCGAAAGAGAGGGGGAGGGGGAGGGGGAGGGGGAGCCAGAAGCCCTACAAATACGAACTTTTTAGCAAATAAAATGGCCAGGATGTTGTCATGGCCAAAGATTAGTCCTGTGAGTCCCTAAAACCACTGTAATGTACAGTACATGTCACAACTAAATCAGTCCATCTACAAGACAGACTACAACCTATTACATTTAATTAAACTCCCTTTAATTAACTCACTAATACTACCGCGAAAAATTAAAGGCTAAGCTTTGCGGTATGGCTCGTCTGTATTTCCCTATACCCATATCCCAACCAAAATGACCAACTTCAAATCACTAAAGACCAACTTAAAACCCCTCAAAAAAATGATGCTACCATGATCTCAGGTCAATGCGGTTTAACTTCATCTACTTCTATGAGATCTATTGTTGGTTGCTCGTCAATGGTCGCCGTGGTCTCGTGAAGGAGATGAGCCGGAGTAGCTGCCGGGTCAAGTTCCACAAAACCCTTGGGAGCATTCGGCTTTTCACTACCTGTGAGAATGTGATGGGGAACTCGATGAGAAAACCGGAACATCTCTTCCTTTGGGATATGGGTCAACACCTTTGGGTCAGGTTGCTCACAGTAAACGGTTCGAAAACCAGGAGCCTTGGTAATAGGAGCTACATACACTCCCTCCTCTTGTTTATAGTCCTGAACCACTTCCACCATTTCATAGGCATGTCGGATTTCATTCGAGGTATCCCGATTCCAATCGGGAGACCAGTTCCGATATAAAGCCCAAATCTCTCCTTCTCGGGGATATATCTGAATAACTCCACGAGGTCCTTTATCCCACTTCACTTTGTGGGAGAAGGAATTTAAGCGATCATCAGTTTCATGCTTCCCAACCCAGAAATCCCCACAAGTCTTCCTGAAACCACGGCCCACCCAATCCAAGACGCCAAATTCGGTATTGCTTCTTGAGTTAAGCCAACTAAGCCTCATCTTAAATCCGCCCACTGAAGTGACCTCATGGATCAAGGCATAAAAACGGGGCATCCCGTCATCATTATCATATCCAGCCCAAACCTGGTTTTCTTTGAAGCAATTTTCCAATCTGTCATTATCAAAAACATGAAAATCGGGGTCAGGAACACTGAACTCAGGAGCCTCAGCTATCGTCTTCAACTTGGATCCTATGTGAGAGTCCGGATTATTGTTATTGTTCTTATGGCTTCCCGGATCTGGCACTGACTTTGAATGTTTCGATTTCTTTCTCTCACTTTGTTTGACTTTTGCCATCTCTCCAACCAATTTCCAGTTCCTTACTTTCTCACGCATATCCACAAGTGCTTTCTCCGATACCATTTTTTTGACATCTACTGCTGATAACTCTTTGTTAACATTAGCCTTCACATTGTTCCCTTGAAAAGCATTTACTTTTCCTGTTTCAGTATAACCATTTCCTAACTCTGTATCCAGGTTTCCGATCCCAGGTTGACTTAGATTGCCATTTGTTTTCCTAATTTTTTTCGCAGATCCCTCTCCTTTTAAGCCAAAGTCTAAATTTGCATGTGCCTCCTCACGCTCTCTCTTTAAACTTCCCTTTGTTAGTTCGCTAGCTGAGGTAGATTTTGACCTATAAGCTGTTGTCCCCGATAAAGGACTCCAACGAGCACTTGTCTCACCATTTATATTACTTCCCCCGGAAAAACGGGCTTTGGAATTTTTAAATGACTCCCGAGACTGTTTATCTGGTCCAAGTGGGGCCACATTTGAAGGTGCCGGGACTTCTGAAGCTAAAAACCCTTGCTCACAATTAGGACATTTAAGCATCTGATCGATATAGATTCGCATGTACTCATACTGCATCCTGCATCTAGCGCACACCGTCCAAAAAGTATCCCCTTTCTTGAAAAACGATTGCACTTGCGGAGATCTTTTCTGAGTCGCACCCTTCTTTGACTTTCCACTAGCCGAAGTGGAGCTACCATGTTTACGAGACCCATTAACCACAGAAGGAAGCGGTGCCTTAAGTCCGGCTGAAGCCTTCTGGTCAACTGTTCTGCCAGAAGTGGGTTTGCTCACTGACGCCCCAACTTGAACACTAGAGTAAGAAGGAACCTTCGGAGCCATTTGAAGAAGTCGCTTTGTATTATACGCTGATCTCTTAACTTTATCAGATAAAGTATTGAAAGCTTCTGTGACAAATTGGAAAGCACCTTCAGCACCTATGGACTTATTTTTATCAGGATGAAGCTGAAGCACTAGCTTTCGGTACTGCTTCTTAATGGTCTCGTCATCAGCTAATGGATTAACACCAAGTATTCCATACAAGTCGTTTTCTCCAAGCACTTTATTCTCAGCTGATAGGTAAACATCAAGGGTGATCAACAACTGTGAAATGCCCTCGAGCCCGGGATAGAGAGCTTGAGCCTTTAGTGCAAATTTCTTTGCACCGAAATAATCCCTTTCAGTAAATTTCCTCACAGCAATATCCTTCGCTCGGATGGCTTCGTCTTTATTGCACTCCATCCTTCCTAGCCCGCCTCTTCTCACCTCAAAATCAATGTTTTTTCCAAAATGAGCAAATTTGGAAATTTCTTTGAAATTAGTCCAAACTAAATTGCTGCCTGCACTCAAATTTCATTTAAAGTTAAATCTAACTAGCAGAAGATTTCACTAGAAAGTTCCACTTCCACATAAAAAAAATATAGCAATACTAAAAGAAAAGGCAACAACAACATTATACCAATGCTCGGGGGGATGTACGCAACCTTACCCTTGTGTAAACCCCACTACAAGAAAAACAATTAAACAAAAATATTCACCTCGACAACTACTAAATCGCTTAGAGACGAGTTGTTATATGGTGCTCCTCAACTCTGGGAACACCATACTCCACACGCCTGTAAATCATATTCAACTAAGTACACATTCATACGCACATAAATACACTATACATCCACCTAAACAGACCATCAAATTCACAAGACTTGTGACAAGAGTGTGACATCACTCATATTCACTTTTAACAATAGTACTCTTAACAACTCAAATGTAATTATAGACCTTATAGCTATGACAATTTTTGATGAATATGCTAAATTAATTGCTCGAGAAATGCCTCGCGGCATCTAATTGAGCAAGCATTACCAATATCTTTGACAACGAGCATTCAGTAGTGAATTCCGAATCTGGTCATGGTAAACCCAACACACTTATAATTCAACAGAAAACAAGCACGGTAAAAGAACACTGATAGAAGAACAAGGGTTTTTATCAGCTTGTAAGCAATGACCAAAACAATAAAGTGACCAAGTACTACAAATGCTGCTAGACGACAAAATTATTTCACGCAACCTTTGATAGTCTAGAGCTTAATGAATGTGCCATTATAATTAGAAAAAATGGGAAAACCTATTAGCTAAAAGTATTCAAGCAGCTATAATAATTATAACAATCAATATTTACAGATCACAGCTTAATGAATATAGGAAAACCCAGCACGGCATTTGCTTGAAAAACCCATTAATTGCATGTTTAAATCATTAAGACTAAGTACTTTTTCTATAAATGTATTTAGCCCTGTTGAGTAATTGTTACAAAGCACGATTACGATTATTCATTATTTTTTACATGTAAAGTATGAACATGCCAGAGTACATAAATTTCCAGCCAATGTCCAAAGATTACAGTTCATCCTCAACAGATTCACCCCGGAATATGCCAAATAGATCAAAATAAGCCAGATGCACCAACCTACGTTGCACGTAAAATCAATGGTATATATATCCAATTATAGAGAGAGTCATATTTACAATTATCCACTAGCGAAATTTTAGCAATTATGTTTACCATGTTAATATGAAAATTTCCATGCAAAATTCAGGACACTTGATATCAAAAGAGAAAATAAAAAACACGGCAAGCTGACAAAGAATGGTGGAAGGAGGAGGGGGCTAGCAGGGCGTTCCCATAGCAATTTTAAATCTTCCAGTTCAATTTTTATTTTGCTATGTAAATTACTCCATGGTTTACTATTGGAAAATGCAGAAACAACTATTTCGATGAACATAAAGATGCCAACTAGATTCCATTAGGTATAAGAGAATATATTTAATAGGCAAAATCAAAGATATTCAACAATAGCCGGGAGACTAAACAGCTGCAAGTACAGTCTGCGGCTCTGTGCAGAGACAAGAGACAGGGCCCAAGGTCCCATACACAAACAAAATCCAACATCGTCCCTGCTTCGTTCAATGTGAACTAAAAAATCCCTCAGGGTAGAGCAGACAAATGAAAGCAAAGAATTGAGCCATAAAAATGATAAATGGATCTAGGTGCTGCCACAGTCTCAGTGATTAAGGATGCATGACACCGGTAAAATTATCTTGTTGGTTAATGGCAAGAGATCAAAGAAAAAAGCCAATACCTACAGAAGTACAATTTATATCGAATCAACCAGAGTCAGGACTTGAGGCTTAATAGTAATAGGGTAACGG
Source organism: Heliosperma pusillum (assembly GCA_022085475.1). Classification (NCBI taxonomy): domain Eukaryota; kingdom Viridiplantae; phylum Streptophyta; class Magnoliopsida; order Caryophyllales; family Caryophyllaceae; genus Heliosperma; species Heliosperma pusillum. The sequence goes on from JAIUZE010000424.1 coordinate 151,526, forward strand.
AAGTTGAAATAGAGAAAATGTGCAGATAGTGATGGTAATGGAAGGAGGTAGGGGAGGAAGAAGACAATGATTACCCCCCTTAAAAGAAATAATAGTAGCCAACTCCCACAAACGATAACAACATCCAGAAAATGTAAATGTCTATAATCTTGACATATTTGGCAATGATCATACCACTAATGTTACACAAAATAGAAAGCATGTTGACACTTCGTAAATGAACTGTAGAAAAAGATGAGACACCTACTTAACTAGTAAGCATAGTTCCAAAAATATGAATGCAAATCGATGATTATAGCACATGGCTACAAGTACCGAAGTGTAATGAAATTTTATATTTCGTAAGGAAAATAGTCGTAACTAAAAAAATACTTGATAAAATCACTACTCTACGGTTTACGAAACCTAAACAATAGATCATTTATAGTTTTTCATTAAGGAGATCTTTTTTGCTGAAATAACAGTTGATCTTCAATTTCCTAAGCAAAATAATAACTTAGGTTTCTTTTGACATTGAACATATGTTCACAAATGTCATCTATATTTCTATCAAAAGATTTACTTGCCGAGATTCTTAAAAAGGATCAGTAATAAAGTGGAGGAAAATCGTGCCGAGAGAACACATGGCAAGAGCCACGGGCTCATACCAACAAGGTGATGACTGAGGGATAAATTGCACCCCACATTAATACAATGCCAAGTATGGTCATCAAGTAAGAACAAAAAGTGCATATAAACAATTGTATCATCCAACCAAGTCAGGTACAAACTTGATGGCATACTAATCAACAAGTGCATTCACTGAATCATTTCAGCAAAGTGTAGCTCCGTCACTTACAGATAATTATTAAATCAAATTGCACAAACCTCCAATCTCCACCAATATTTTAAGACTGAAAGGAAAAATATCACAGAAAAACAGAAACATGGATAAGCATAAAATTCAGTGACGTGTGGTATCAAACTATCAATGATGTAAATACGATAATCACACAATTTCATCACGAAAAGGAAACAAACAACAGAGCATGAAAGTGATACCTTAAGATAATGCTTGTTTCAACAGCGGCTCCTTTCTCTCGCTGTCTCGCCTACTTAATCTAAGAACAATTTTAGGTGACCAACCCCAATGTCTGAAAAAAATGAAAATATATAAATAAATATAAATTGCGATGCCTGAGCTGCCAAAATACTAAAATAGTAATGACAAAAACAATGCTACAAAATTCAACAAAATCTGTAGGAGTTGATACGAAGTACTGGTCAATCTCAGTTTTTACAGGTTAGACCTTCGGGTACAGTGGAGAATAACTACAATCAGACTTCAAAGGTAAGACTAGAATATCTAACTCCGTACAGTTGGAGAAAGCCTAGTGACGGATGTAGGTAAGTCATATGTTTAAATTGTTTCGTTAAAAGTGGAGCAAGTATCTATGAACCATAAAGGTCACCAGTGTATGTAGCAGAGTGACTATAATGGACAAGTCAATTTTGGTCAGCTACTAACGATCGTCAAAAGAAAACAAACTACCATGCAAGACAATTTTAAACATGTAGCCATGTAGGTCAACTAGAACTAATCAAAAAACAACCAGAGTATCAATAAAGACATGTTCAACAGCAAACTACACATAGAATAAATCTGGCATCAGTTTGTATCTTGTATACGATATAAATTGGAGTATGATAAAAAATACTATTAACAAGTTCTTAGTCAATGAGCTGATCTCTGGTGTGGTGGTCTCATGAGGAGAGCGAGTGAATGTTTAGGGTTTAAGGTTTAAGTTAGAAACTCAACCTAAGACAGAAGTAGTTAATAACTTGTCCCATTTTACCATGAAAGTGCCTCACAAAAATTCAAGTGTCTGCTGTTTTACGAGGTCAAGAACTACAATGAAACCTATTCAGCGAATGACCTACAACCTTAATGAAATGACGTTTTGAGGTATGCATATTTCGAGCACTAGCACACTTAGAAAAACCTCACTCAACCGATTAGCTAACATTATATGTAAGCTGTCAGGCACGGTGACTTGACATTTCAGTATTTCACCATACCGTTAGTTTAAGAATGACGAAAAAAATCATTTCGTGTCAGCTTCCGATAGAATTATCAGATTCGATCCTTAATCAGCACAACCTACGTAAATAAGCTAGCATATTTCCAAATTCTCATGCACACATATTCAATACAAATATATAAAACATAATTAGCAGATCGCTAACGCCAAACAAATCCCCATCTTGCAATTAAATTCAGATATTCTATCAATGCTCCTCATCTATGAGACCATCGTCCCAAACATCTCGAAACTTTCTCATACTCCGAATCGTCTACAAACAACTTCAGACAACCAATCAATGAACAAAAGAGCACTTCATCCCCCATAATTTAAAAATTTTCAGACATCAACAAAGCCACCTATTTAAAATAAACATATAAAACAGTGATGGTGTATCATCTTTGAATCCATGAACTAATGAACAAAAAATTATAACCAATAACAATTTTAAAAACACACTTAAACCCTAATTAATAGAACTATTCATGAGTAAAACCATATGAGAATTAATCAACACCCTAAAATCTAAATTAAAAAAAAATGGACAAATGTAGATCTTACAACTTAATTCACCAAAAAAAAAATGGAGGGAAAAACCCAATTAACATAAACAAGTGAAACCAATTAAATTCAAAACAAAATGAATTATTTTCTTAGACATAAACACATCAAGTAAAGTTCTTAAAGCACCAATCAAACTAAACGTATACATTCAAAATTAACAAAAACCAAATTCAAACAGAAACCCTAGAAATGTATCATCTGGGCAAGTTGATAGATTAACAAGTACCAGTTTAACAGTAAAAAAGTTACAAAATTTTAGAATAAAAAGTAAATAAATAAAAGGGATTTATACCAAATCAGTAAAATTTACTGTAGAGTACTGAATTTGAATGCAGAAAGCGCCATGAACTATGGAGAGTTTGAATTTTTTTATTTTTTTTTTGGTTGTATGGAATTTGAACAGAGAATTGGGGATTAATTTAAGAATTTTACCCAAATGAAAATAAAAATGTGATAAATGATAAAAAAAAAATCACAAGGATTTATAACGGGAAAATGGGGATGTTTTTCCTTGGATTGAAGGGAGAAAAAGGAAAGTGATTGTGAGCATTGTAGATTTTTTAGTCCATTTTCTACAAGTAACCATAGACTATGGTTAAATCTTAACCATGGTTGGTGCATATCCCAAGGAAAAAAGTAACCATGGTTAGTTTTTGACTCGATCCTCGTGTTAAGAGCATGTACAATAGAGAGAACATTGTAGAAATATCACGGTTAATTTTTAACTCGAGTGAAGAGGGTGTATTATTGCCTAACTGGAGTCTTTTGTCGAAAAGAGTGAGTACTTTTTAGAGTACTTTTATGAGTAAAGAAAAATACTCGTCTTTTCGTGAGGGGGGGCTAAAATGGAAATGAGGTGGATGATCCTCCTTTTATGAGTGAAGATGACGTCATCCCGAATTACACAAGTATTTCTCATGAATAATTATCAATCAATACCTTTTAAAATACACTTTTTCAAACTTAGTCTCTTTTATAATTTTTATTAAAAAATTACGCCTAAAATATTGCCAAAATTTTAGAAATTGCTACCAAACCTATCCTTTTGTATTTTTATGACGAAAACACCTCTGATTTCTTTAACTTTCTATATTACTCCTTAACTCCATCACAAATGCTCAGCCTTTAACCACTACTCGACTCGGCTACCAAGCACCAAGATCCCTCTCCCAAACTCAAGCATAGAACTTGCTGAAATTGAGCACCTTTAACCACTAATCACCACTGGACTTGACCACCAAGCACTGCCATTTAACTACCAACCGCAATTGGACTCGCCCACCAAGGGTGGGTTGCCGGACTTCAACGAGTTCAGCGATGAGGTGAGGGTGGATGATATTGGTGGTTGGTGAGGGAGGTTAGTGGTTGGTGGTGGTTGAAGAACGAACAATTGACTTAAATTCACAAGTAACATAAGAACAAAATTAATATGGGGCATTTGCGTAAAAAAATTAAAATACAAAAGTAGAGATTTGCTAGCAATTTCTAAACTTTGATAATATTTTGGGTATAATTTTTTTTTTAAAAAAAAGTACTCCCTCCGTTTCACCAAAAGCAATACAAGATAAGCGATAGCGTAAGTCAAATGATTGCACGTCTCACCTTCGATTCAACTGTTCTCCTTTATCTCTCCACCATTTTTGTGTGATTTACGTGCTGATGAATTTATCTTGTAGTGAACTACATGCTATTAAAATAATTTTTATACAAGTAGAGTTGTTTGCCACGTAAATTTACATTTTGATCGAATTAACCGGCCCATTCAGTCGAGTACTCAAACCCACTCGACCGAGTGGCCCTACTAGATCGAGTGCTGACAATACTCGATCGAGTAATCCTTTGACAAAAACCCACCTAAAAAGCGCCTTCACTTGCTCCAATCCACTCGACCGAGCAAGGCCACTCTACTGAGTACTACCTATACTCGACAGAGTGACTCCTAAAATACAGAGTATTACGCCGATGATTGGGAGTTGGTTGTTAGGGGTTGAGGACATTTTGGGATAAATGTGTTAAATTGATTATAGTAATAATTTTGTTAAAACTTGTTCAAAATTCAAATGTATAGTATTAGGTGCAATGGATGAAAATCTCTTAAAAAATTACATTCAATAATTAATTAAGGGTCATGCTCATTCATGGACAAGTTTTACTCTTTTATGGACATAATTGACCAATTTACCCCTCCATTTCAATTTCCAATTTCTCTATTCAAATCTCATTATTGAGTTCTGCCACCTCCTTTCACCACCCTACCAGGTTACCACCGCCCGTGGTTGTCGCCGACCACCGCCCGTCTCCCTCGCCTCCCTTGACCGGCGGCCCATCGCATTGTATGCCCAACCACTCGACTACCACCCTCATTCCCTCGTCTCCTCAGGCCACCATCCCCCACGCACCTCCTGTACACGCACGGGCCGGCTTGCCTTAGACGCCCCCTGCAGGCGACGGTCCCACCACCACATCCTTTCCCCTCCCTGCCACCCTAGCCACACCTTTCCCCATAAACCCTAATTTCAAAAATCCTAATTTTATCACCAATACATGATTATTTGCATCTACTTTGATACACATAGTGAGTGAATTAATTTGTGAAATAAGAATCATTGTTTGATTGTGAGAAATAAGATTAATAATTGAGTAATTTGATGAAAGTTTGATTAGTTTTAACAGAAGATAAAATAGAGAATTTGTTATCATTATTTTTTTTAGAAGGGTAATGTGTGGAAAAATTATGGCAAAAAGTCCATGAAAGAGTAAAACTTGTCTATGAAAGAGCAATTACGTAAATTGATGTGGGGTGGAGTGTGCCAAAATTTAGGCCCAAAACTACTTTGGGCTCTTTTGGATTGGCCCATGGGTATTTTAATTTGGGCCTAAATGAAAAGCCCAAGACCTGCAAAAAAAAGTAGATTGGGCTTGACTTGAGCTGGGTTGGGAAGTTGGGATATACCAACACTAAAGAGAAGCAAACTCGTTCATATTAATACGAGGCGACATTACTTTCTCCATCCCCATCAAAGGTAATACGAGGTTGGGCACAAGTTTTAATGAAAAGTCGAAAATGTAAGCGTAATTGTGTCAACTACGAAGGCCCACTTGCAAACAAAAGTTTTTTTAGGCAAACATAATGGCATATGGTGTAAATAAGGGCGGTATATTAAGAATATTTGATAAAGTTTTTAACCCAAAAAAATGGGTAATTTAATTTGGATAAAGCACATAAGATAAGTGATACATTTGTATTGATGATAGGGAGTATTAGACATCCCTATGGCAGCTATATATGATGTCGAGGGAATTTACTCAAAGACTATCATTACCTTCTTGAATCTTGCTCCTCTAGAATTTGAGTTGTACATTTTGTAACAAATAATAAATGAAATAACTAGAAAAACAATACCGTATGCATGAGATATTCCTACCAAAATGTACAAAGGTTTCTGTATCAGCTCACGAATACTCGTTGAAGACGGGCATTGCCCCTTTCACAATATGCAAGTGGGAAGGGCAAATATACGGTAAATATGGAGCACCGTATTTGTCCTCCCACTAGCATATTGTGAGATAGACACTATTCGTCTTCAGCTTGTGACGGATAACGCCGTCTTCAATAAGACATTATGGTATTAGCTTTTCTTGTATTTATCAGGAAAATACTCCATCCGTGCTATTCATTTGTTTGCCTTTTTTATCAAAGTCAAACAAATGATTGAGACAAAGGGAGTAGTTCATATAATGATAGTATCACGAAAAATGAATAGAAGAGTGATAAAGATCTCTTAATAATAACTTAAGGAAAATGAGATAGCGACATGCCGACATCCGGTGTCGCCGACACTTTCTCACATGTATATGTAAATGACAACTAAAATGGTGGAGCTACATAAAAACATGTGAGAGAGTATCGCCGTATCATTGTCCATAACTTAATAAGATACCGTTTTTTTCAAATATTATATTCCTCAAATGTACTTTATTGAAATAAATCATATACGAGTATTTTTTTTGGCCAAATGCAGTTCTACGCATAGTGTAATTCATAATCCTATTTTCGAATTGAAGTTAATACCTGTACTTTTCAATTTACAGTTATCTTTATTGCATTACCCGTCACAACCCTATGACGAAGACGGATATACACAACTATATCGTTTCCACTCTCCAACCGTAATCCATTTACCCCCAAGTCCCTAACCTTCCTTCCTTCCAATAATCTTCAACCACAGTAAATAAACTGTAAACTGTGAATATATTAATATACCGTTCACTCCATTTCATCTCACCTCCACCTTCACAACAGAATCTACAACCAACAAACCTTCTAGAACCTTCCACCTCACACCAAAATATCTTCCCTCCTTCCCTCCATACATACCTTCTTCCCCAAGCCACCCTCCTCCTATATATACCCCCCTCCCATTTCCCACAACAACACAAACCAAAAAAATGGCATTATCAAAACACTCCCTAACAATCCTCCTCATAACAATCCTCTCACTAACAATCCTCCCACTAACAACCTCCCTTCAAACCTCCTCCCCACCTTCCCAACCTCCAACCACAACCTCCTTCCCAACCTCCCTCCCAACCTCCCCATTCTCAACCCTAACACCAATCCTAACCTCCTTAGGTTACCACGACCTCGCTATCGCTTCCGCAACTCTCTCCCTCCCTTCCCCAACCTCCCCACCACTCTCCCCTACCACTCCCATCACACTCTTCGCACCTTCCGACTCTTCTCTCCGTACTTGCACCACGTGTTCCCTCCCTCACATTCTCCAAGAACACGCTCTCCCTGGCCTCTACCACGCCTCGTATCTCGCCCGGCTTCCTTTCGGAACCCGTCTCGAATCCCTTCTCCCTGGTCGATGCCTCACTCTCACTCACTCCCCGCCGAATAACTCCACTTCTCGGTTATTCGTTAATGGAGCTGAACTCTCGTTCCCCGACTTATTCTCAAACCCTTATATCATTATCCACGGTTTACAAGGATTTTTATCTCATCTCTCACCTTACTCTTGCTCGTACGACAAATTCTTGCCTCCGACACTGACGTCGTACGTACATCATCCGTTACAGTCAACGGCGTTGACTAGAATGATGCTAGCAGACGCAATGATCCGACTCCGTACGTCCGGATACTCGATACTCTCACTCGCGATTCGCGTCAAGTATCCGGAGCTCGTGACACTCAGCAACATGACGATATTCGCGGTGGATGACGTGGCGATATTCCACGGCGGACACGCGTACATTCACAGTGTCCGGTTTCACATTCTACCGAACCGGATGCTCCGGTTCGCTGACCTGGAACGTCTTCCGTCAGCGACGATTCTTCCGACGCTTGAAATCGGCGAATCTCTAACCGTTACGAGTAGCGGAGGCGGAGGAATGTTGTCGCCGATGAGGATTAATTACGTGAGAGTCAAGTTTCCTGATATGTTGTATAACATGAAACTTGTTGTACACGGTTTATCATCTCCGTTTCCTCGTCTTTCTCATGCTATTCCGACCGCGACACGTCAGATTAGCGCGGCGACTCTTGCTGCTGTCTCGTCGTTTCAGCATTCGTCGACAACTTATCAAGAGACCGTCTCCCCTGGACCTGCTACTGCAAGCTCACCTGGTACTACTGATGATCAGAGTTATTCTCCTGATGCTGATAATAGTCATGTTGAGTCTGATGATGATTATCATGACTATGCTCATCACGGTCTTTGAATTGAATTCTCTGTCGTAATTAGGTTTAATGATCGGCGATTACTACGTCGTTTTGAATAATTAGTGTTGTCGTTTTGATGATTTTGTTGTAGTTTGAATTGTAACCATCGATGTTCCACGAAATTATGATGAAATGGTAATGAAGAGATTAATTAGCAGTAAACTTTGTGCATCATTATCCTCAATCTTATTTTAATTTAGCTTTATTTTGCTCAATTAAATAATCTGATTTTCTTAATATTTCGATTTGTTGGTTAGTTAGAATTAATTAGTAGAAAAGTACGTACGGAATATTTCAGTTTTGACATGATTTAACTAATTTTTAATTAGATATAAATAATTACTTGTCTTAACTCACAAATTATCGTCACAACTTGATTAATTTCAATTTAAATTCATTATTTTGATGGCAGTCTTATTTTATTTAATTCAGTGTATGTGACGATATTAGTGTAAAAGTAGTTACTAAAAATCCCGTTGATAGACTAGACTAAAACACGATTTACACAAGTGTTATATTTACGGATTATTAAATTAATAAAATACTCTAGTGAAACCGTCTTAAACAATACTAATTGATGACTCAATTAATACCGTGGGAAGTCCAAATTTCTGTTGTAACTGATTCACATCATCTGATTAGTTTGTTGCAAATGTAGATAACTGCACAATGAGTAGTAGTTGTATTTCGTAAAAGCTTTGGAAATTATTACCTTATAACTGAATAAGGAGTAAGGAGCACTACATTAAGATATAAGATATAAAAATATTATATCTTCGTTTGGTGGTTATGGAATTGTGGTAAGGAATGGGGTATTTGAGGTGTAGTTGGAAGCTGAAGAAGGAGTTTCGGTTGTCGAGGAGGGGTTTTCTAGGATGGCGGCGGGGTTATTGACGGAATTTGTTGATGACAATGGAGGTGTTTGTGTGGTGATGGTGGTGGTGGAATGGAGGATGTTGAAACAAGAAAAAAAAACAAATTCTTATTAAAGACGGTGTATATCCGTCTTCATTGAAGATGTATCGAATTTCCCTCACAACGAGGCAAGTGTGAATGCAAGTGGGGATCCATTTAATTCTTCATTTGTGCTCCCACTTGTCTCCTTGTGAGAGGGAATAATATACGAATAGAATACAAATCTAACTAACAATTCATGAATTCTCCAATATCTTTCATGTATCATAATAGGAATCTCCAATAATAGTTTAAATAAGCTTATTTAAAGTGATTTGTGATGCATCTTATATAGAGAATGATGATAAGACATTAATTAGTCAGGGTAAAAGTCGAACCGCGGTTGTTTTTGGTTTGAATTAATTTGGCGGTTATTATTGTCGAGTAAATTGCGGAATCAAATGTAGTTGTAGGCTTGAATGATGGTTTTTGCGCAAACTATATGCTTTAGTGCGATGGCTTTTGCTCTGGTAATTTTACGGTGGTGCTTGTAATTGTTAGAGTGGTAATTTTAAGGAGCAGGGCGGTGGCCTAGTGATTGTAGTGGTGTTAAAAAGGGCGGGTACGCTGGTGGTGTGGGGTGGTGTTGGTAGTGTTGATATTTACCGAACACCAAAATTGGCATATTTTTTGATCAAACATGCTTAAATTAAAGTCTTGATAAATATGCTAAAAAAATTCCTACATGCATGCTCTTTATTACAAAACACCCCATCAAACTTGGGAATGGATCCGTCCTCTCCTTTTATTTTTGTCAACTTCATCTCACAAATATTATTGTGATTAATCTATTATACCATCCGATTGGGTCCAGAGTTAATCCATACGACCATTGAGAAGTAATGAAAATGGAGATGATCGATACTCATCGAACTTTACCCGTATCACCATGAAAGACATATATGGAGTCATATATCCGGTGTATCGATGCTGATTTTCTAAGAGGGGATCGATATATTTCCTTACATGTCGTATAAGAGATGTGATCATTAATTGTAAAGTTAATGCAATATCCTCTAAATTAAATAACTAACTTTTCTATGGAGTGAATTCTCAATTAAAATATAGAAAATGATATATACAACCCACTGAGCTGTATTTAAGGGTTTAAAAGAGGAAATAAAAGCTTAAAACAAGCATTAGTGACATCAATGTACGCGTAATTTTGTCATAAATTCCAACTTTAATTCTACTTAAGGAAATATATTAAATTTTAAAGTACAACCTAGTGGGTTGTATTTATCATTACCCTTAAAATATTTGACAAGTTAAATTTGCGGCTTTAAGACCTCGAGATACAATCGCAGACTTTAATTAGAAAGACAACCTAACTACAAAAAAAAATTAAATTACTCGAGAATTGCCTTTTCGGATGAAGTCCCAAAATCCATAGTTATATTCGTCACCTATCTATAGAATAACGGGTTACAACTATAATCGAGGAAATGATTCCTCGATTATAGAAGGTGGAATGGTATAAACTAATTCAAATAATAAAGTTATTGAAGGATTACTTTCGAAATTCAACATCATACTTGTTCTTATATTACGCCTCCCTTTTAACCAAAAAAATGTTTAGTCTAGTAACGATGATAATCAATACACAAAAGCTTTACGTACGTAAATTAAACCCGCTTTACACATGTATTACTGTAAAACCAGTTATTGTTATACTTCACTACTCACATAATAAGAGCACGTGGTTACTAGTTAATTAATTATCGATCTTTATGTAAATAGAACGAGGATTTAAAATAAATGTATCGTAAAACCACTTTATAAAAGTAATTCTTACCATATGTTTGTGTGAAACCGTTTTATACGAGCTTTACTGTGAAGGTGATTTTTCTTTTTACTTAATTACGTACCCACGTAATTAGGGCCGTTACTACTTACCAAATACTTTTATGAAGTTATATAGGTAAATAAAATGTGCTTTTACATTAAGTATATTGTAAAACCGTTTTACAATATACTTTCTCTTTATCCTATATATGGACTCTAATTACGTCGATTTACTTTGATTCATTTTGATGTTTTTCTTTCAATACTTGAGGTGGTGAGAAGATAGATAACAACTTATGAAAGTGTCCATCGTACTATAAATACAGCCTTTCTTAGTCATAAGTCATTCCATGTAGCAATTGGAAGAGAACCTAAATATGAAGAAACTCAATACTATTTATTTCCACAATCTACAAAATTATAATAAATCTTTATTTGCATGTCTTCATACATCAAAGCAGAGAATTACCGTATAGTCTATTTCCATTATTTTGGAGAATTTGGTAATCTCCTACGAAATTTTATCATTTTGTCACTTTCAATTATGGAGTTAAGCTTTCAAATTTTCATTTCTAAGAATACCTTTTGTTCGTAAAATCACAAACTGTTATTGTTATTATTATAATTACTCGTAATTATTACTAAGCTCAAAACATTTCCAAGAAATTAGTGAACATCCAAGATACTATTTAGTCCCCACTTGTAATAATTATTATTATTGTTATTATTATTATTATTATTTTTTTTTAACCGCAATTTTCATTAAGATCGACCGTGACTGATCTCTTATCTAATTTGATGCAGGACAACTAATAGCCGTTATCTTCTCAAGACAAATTGTTTAGAGATCTCAACACAGATCAAATCGCTCATGACATTGAAGGATCATCTTTCAGATGATAATATATACTGCAGTTGCATGAGCAGGCGATGTTGCTAGACAATTTGAAGAGAACGGTAAAAACCCGAATAATAATAAAATCGGGGAATTACTTACTACTTCAGCCTTCAAATACTCGTAGCTATCAATTTTTATTTTTTCTTGCTTTTAGGTGTTGATTGATTGTACTCGTAATTTGTAAGTATGAGTTATAGAAAAGAGTCATGTATTTAATCATTTTTAATACTTAATGAAGATTATTTTGATAGTAAATGAAACTATGTAGTAGTTTATTTTATTTAAGAAAGTTTATCGGAAAAAATAAATATATGTTGATTCTTTTGACATCTGTGTTTGGTAGTGTGATAATATTAGTTTTGACCGTTATTTCGTTTAAATGGATGTCGTATCTCCGAACAAAAGGTATACAAGGTAGATGACCCGTATATCTGTACATTTAAGGAATTAAACCCAGTTAACTTTTTACGGTCTTCGGAATGACACTTCCTAGTATTTAGATGCAATGCATAGTGTTAATTAGTGGCTCTTCATATGCCATATAAGTTATCCATGTGTCTTTTTATAAATACCCTCATATATGAATGAAATAAGACAAGCAATAGGAGGGTATTTATACAAAGACACATGGATAACCTATGACATATGAAAAGCCACTAATTAACACTATGCATTGCATCTAAATACTAGGAGTTATGGGGCTTTTGACGGAAGTTGTGGGTGATAATTGACGTGTTTGTGCGATGGAGTGGTGAATGTTGAAACGAGAAAGAAAAAAAATTGAGTAGCAAACATACAATAAGTAACGGGTAAATGAGTAAGGTCCTGTTCTTTTGGACTTAAACTCAGCCCCTTTAAGTTCAGTTCAGCTTCTATAAGTTCAGTTCAGCTCCTATAAGTTCAGTTCAGTTCAGTTCAGCTCCTATAAGTTCAGTTCAGCTCCTTTAAGTTTAGTTCAGTTCAGCTCCTATAAGTTCAGTTCAGTTCAGCTCCTATAAGTTCAGTTCAGCTCTTATAAGTTCAGTTCAGAAAAATTCAATTCTTACAAATTAAGTTCAGAAAAGTTATACGGAATATATTATTTATGAAAACCGATATAAAAACATTTGACATTAATTAGTGGAATGACATTTGGTCATTTGAAAAAAAGGTGGGTGTTAAAAAATATGCCCCGAATGTCACAAAAGTATCAAATGTCTATTATTGTTTTATACATTCACACTCCATAATTTTATAATTAAGGATGCATACTCTTGGAATACCTATTATACAACATGACGTGAATATTCAAGGAACAGTAGATTTGGGCATGTTTGATGATAAGCGGAAAAAAAACCATGTTAAAGTTACGAAACAAGATAGTAAAAAACATTTGGCGAGGGAATAAATTCGTTGTTAAGAGTGATAGTGAAGATAAAGAAGAAAGTGATGAGGAAGATGATGATATGGAAATAGATGGTTAGAAAACGATGTAATATGTGATTTTTTTTTTATCGTAATGTAAACGTAGTAATCTATTTGAACAAACCAATGTACATAAATCGGAATTATGTTATTATCTTACCTTATGTTTTAGAGTATACTTTTTTTATGACAGTCCTTTCCAAAAAATAAAGATTCAGATAAAGATGATGTCAACGTAGAAATCTATTTGAACAAACCAATGTATATAAATTGGAATTATGTTATTATCTTACCTTATGTAATAAAGTTCAGTTTAGTAAACTTTAGATTCTATAAATTCTATTCAATTAATTAAAATTAAGTTCAGAAAAGTTCAGATCCTATAAGTTTAGTTTAGTTCAGTTCAGCTCCTATAAGTTCAGTTCAGCTCTTATAAGTTCAGTTCAGTTCAGCTCCTATAAGTTCAGTTCAGTTCAGCTCCTATAAGTTCAGTTCAGTTAAGTTCAGTTCAGTTCAGTTCAGCTCCAATAAGTTCAGTTCAGCTCCTATAAGTTCAGTTCAGCTCCTATAAGTTCAGTTCAGTTCAGTTCAGCTCCGATTCAGCCCAAAAGAACAGGGCCTAAATCTCATGGTACTCACTAAGGTTGCACTTTTTCTAAATGTTCGTAATTTCTCGAAAGTAACTTTTAATTACTTAGATCTCATAGTCGTGAGTTTATCAAGCTGTGTTTATTTCCTTAAAGTATTGTAGATTTTGGAAAAAACATTATTCTAACAAAAAAAACTTCAGTTTATGAAATTGTGATCAGTAGTTATAGTCAGTCAAAATTTCTTCAACGAATATACTTTAAATCGTCGTAACTCCATAATATATAACTCATAAAAGAAATGTGTTTTATTTATTAAATTGTCGATTTTGTAATAACGATTAAGTTTTAATTAGTAAGGTAGAGAGGCAAGTACTCGTGTCTATCAAGGTTATAGAATTACATATTTCTCTTTTGGAAATCGTGTTCAAAATTCTAAAAATCATGCTCGTTTCCATGCAAAAAGACCTGCGATATTATCGTATTTTAGGTTGTAATTTGTGTCACGTAAAATTTTAGACAAATTACACTGTCAATTTGATCACGGATATTAACTACTCCGTATATTCAACAAGCTAATACAAGAATATCTATCTAAAACTTCCAACGGTCTAACGGTCTTGGTATTTTGTTTAAGAAATTTAAATTTGAGAACGATAAAAGAAGACATTCTGTCCGTGATCTGAAATATCGATAACTATTGAAAAGGGTTCAAAATAGTTAATAAGTTTCTATGTTTACTTTTTTATCCAATGTGAACACTCAATTTAGATTTGATTTACTTTGATCCACTTCGATATATTTCCTTGTATTATTTGAATTAGTACTTACGTTGGGAAGGTAGATTAGACCTTTGCTTTATGACCAAATTGCCCCTATGTTACCATATAATGCTATCGATTCTAGTATAAATGCAACCTTTCTCAACACCATATACTCATCCAATAGTGCATGGTTTCTTAGTTACATGTACTAAATGGAAGAAAACATAAACATCATTACATATTCCAATAGAAAAAAACTCACATTGTTGTCAATCAACAATATATCTAGAAAATCTCTAGATGTTTTCATTGATTTAGTAATCAACCAAATTACCATTTCCCGTCCCCTTGAAAGACGTGGTACGTAAAATAAACCCTGTAACGCTCTTACATCTCGATTGAATGTTTTTTTTCTTCTATACATATCATATTAATTTTCTTACATTTATTTCCTGTTCATTTGATACAGAACGAGTATGGTTCACGTCAGTTCAAGCATTTTGCGATCCGGATAAAGATAAGTTGCGACACAATCCAACTTAGTATGATGCAAGCATTAAACACATCTCGAATTTTAATTTGCTTATCTTTGGGTGTGTATTCACCGGAGGCGTTTATTGGAACTTCCATCTTGCAAATCAAACTGATTAGGAAAATCTGATGCATGAGAAACTTATGACTTTAGTCAATAATTTTCCTACTCACTTTTTGTACTGCGATATCTTAATTCTTAAGTACTTAACTATTCTGTTTACCTCAGTGAATAGTTTACGTTTGGAAAAAATAAAGTAACAATAGGTCTTGCTTCAGACGGATCATTTTGGTCTGAAGCAATAAGACGGGATTTTGTAACGACTTTACAATTAGATGTAACCACTATTGAGAACAAGTTGATATAAGTTGTGGTTACATTTTATCAAAAAGAGACAACATGATTTCGTCTTATTTTTCAGACGGAAATGGTCCGTCTGAAATAAGATTTTGCGATAAAGTAAATGTAAACTACTGACTGAGACAAGGGAATACCTCTATGCGTTGGAGTAATTGGAAATGGCTCGATAATAGTGTAGATTTTTATTCAATCATTTGTAATACTTCGTATGTAATATATATATGTGAGATCTTCGTGTTCCTTTCACATATACCGAGTATATAGATAGATTCATAGATTATCGATGTACAAATGTACAATTGTACAATTTGACACGAGCGTGTATTTTTCGCGCCATAAAAATGGTCATATTTAGTGTTATCAGGGAGAAAAATATATTGTGTCCTTCGCGATGTTAACTTTAAAAATAGTCGTATATTTATAAACCCGGAGATTGTTGGACGTACAGTTACATAGTTTGATGTGTGATTTTTTTGCAAAAAATGGTCATTTCTTAGATTTTCCAATGCAATGAGAAAATGCGTAGTCTTTTGTGATGTTAACTTTAGATATATCGAAAAAATTATCATTTTGGATGGCATTGTCGTTAAGCTAAGTTTGTTGGTCTACCAGAAATCAATTAGAGATTTGTCGAGCCAATAAGTCTTACTTGTGACGGGGCGACCCGTCGCAAGCTTGCGACGGATCAAATCCCCCTCACAAAGAGCAAGTGGCAAGACAAGTGGGGGGCTCCGTTTGCACCCCACTTGCCCCGCCACTTGGTCTTTGTGACTAAGATTTGACCCGTCGCAAGCTTGCGACGGGTCGATCCGTTTAGTGACTAAGATTTGACCCGTCGCAAGCTTGCGACGGGTCGATCCGTCACAAATGAGAATTTATGTTGTCAAACACAGACTTGCTTCTTCTTACACATCTATAATAATTACTCCATAGTATAGAGTATACTACCAATCTACCATAGAAGATGTAAAAAGATATTGTCACATTGCTTATGTTCTTTCAATTATTTAGCCACGATAATTACACAAATTCTTATTTAAGACGGAGGTATCCGTCTTAAGCTTAAAGACGGATACCATATTCTCTCACAAAATACCCATCAAGGGTGAGTGGAGAGCACATGGGGGGTGCCCATCTTGTCCCCTCTACCCATTTCCTCTCACAAAATACCCGTTGCAAGATCCGACCCGTCTTAAGCAAGACCTACTCCGATAATTAATACAAAAATTTATAGTAAGAGTTTTTTTTAACCGAGTATCGATAACTATTATTCGTAGTTAATATAATGAGATGGTTTCAAATATGTATGTACCGAACAACAGATATCGATTAACATTCACAGTAGTAATGAGTTTTATACCATGTCAATTGAGCTTGAAGAATAGTTAGTGTACATGGTCCCTAATACCATGTGTTGAAATTCAGCTTTGTGAGATATTGAAGGAATAAAGGTTACCAGGATTTGACTGGTTTTGATATGATCATGTTAAATGAACAGTCTCAATCAAAGCCTTAAGGTAATGGTTCATGCAGAACTGATACACAAAAGACGGTTAAATACTACTTAGGCCATCATAAACACTACTTCACTATTTATGTTCGTCATCAGTAGCTAAATTTATGACTCTCAAAATGCAACACAATCATACAAAGACCGTTTGGACCAGAGTACCTAACAAGAGTCTAATTGCGAATATAATCTTTTATTAAATTCGATTCACTCTGATTCTTTTTTTGTATCTTTGCTTAATTGCGAATATAATCTTTCATTAAATTCGATTTACTCTATTCTTTTTGGTATATATTAACTTATACGGAGTATTTTTCGACGCAGTACGTTCACTTACTTATATAGTCACTAAAACTAACATAAAGGGATGTAAAATATCTAGTTAGTTCATTTAGTTTTATATTTTCCCGGGCGACATTTAGTATGAGAGATTTAAAAAAAAAAAGCACGGACGTGTGAGTGTTTTAGCCTTGCTATCTATAATGATAGACCGAGTTACACTTTAAAACCGTGATAATAGATTTACTTTATCGAACATAATACAATAACGCTTCTATGAAATCGTCTTGCTCAACCATTGCCGTAATTGAAATCGTCCAAAAATAGAATTATAGTACTCCAAATGTGAACGAACACTCTGATTTACTCCTATAATTTTCATTGATATCTTTCCATAAATAGTAATTCTTACGTAAGAGCCAACACACTTATAAGAGGGTAGGTAAGGTCCCTTGTTTTATGACCTCACCAACCCACCCTACTACATGAGGTATGTAGTATATATAAATGTAAGCTTTCTCAATACAATGCACTCATCACAATTCACAACATCATTTGCTTGTTACATTTGGTGCATATTATTACGAGCAAGACTTACTGATGATTATATTCTCTAATAGAAAAAAACTCAAATATACCGTCTTGAATCACAAAAAACCTCCAAATGTTTTTATGAAACCAAAATGTCATTATATTATCAAATCAGAGAATTACCGTATAGTTCATTTCCATTCCTTCGAGGGAAATGGTACGTAAATCCTTTAAAAGAAAATGTTTTACCTTTTTTTTAATTGTTGTTAAATGGTTGTATTATTTTCCAATTTCACGTCTTGACAGTTTTTTCCTCTATTGATTGACGCAGGACAAGGTATATGTGTTCTTTCTTGTAATTCGAGACCGTTGAGTGATTTCGTGTCATCTCAAATTTCTCTACGGACTTTCGGAGACATTATGAGATCCGTATACATGGAAAGGAAAAAAGTTCGACCCTTTTCACGATAGGAAATTGCCATCTACCTTCTCCTTTCACAGTCGGTTGAAGTATTATATGTGCTATATATTAAGTTAACCGATTGTGAGAGGATAAAGTGAGCAGGTAGATAGCAATCCTCTTCACTATATTTCGTTGATTCGTTCAAATTTTTTCCATCACCTCTACCTCACGAAATCGTGAAAGATGGATTAATCGAATTTTTTCCTAGTATCTACACAGTTGCTTCGATAAGAGAGGTGACTGTTGTGACAATGTTGATCGAAACCCGTAAAGAAAATGGCCATTGATGGACGAAATCGCTCAGAAGAGAGAACAATTATTATTGACTACGTATATTATTTGTATTTCTAGTTTATGTTTACGCAAGAAGAGAGATCATAATTAAAATGATTACATAGTGTATCAAATTGTAGTCTTATTAATCAAAGCGTAAACTTTACTATGGAAATTATCGCAAAAAAAAAAAAAAAAAAAAGAAACTTGCAGTGAAAAGCTTATTGTAATGCATTCGTGTTTGCCTTGTATGGATTACGCTATAAAAAAGAAACTACACCATGCCTTGTATTAGCGAACACAACGATCCGATCGCTTCCGCATTAAGGTAAATCCTTATTTTCCTACAGTGGTATCAGAGCAAATGTGTTTTTGCTACTGCCCCACATAATATACGTATCTTTGGTTTGTATAAGATACAGAGTTATAATGTCTGTGAATTTCTTATTTAGTTATAGAGTGATTTTTATTTATTGGCACTATTAGTTGTTCCTTTTTCAGCCCATATATTGTTGATACTTTGTGTAGTTAGATGGCATATATAATCCACCACCAGCGACGGCCTTTGTGGCCACAGACAATTTGGTGACGGATATGAATCACGCACCTTCAATAAACTCTTGTGACAGCACATGGTAGTCACAAATTGCAAAGTCTCGAGTTTATGTAACCGAGACTCGTAAAGGAGTCTGCTTATGCACGAGTCTATGTGACAGCAACAATTCACACTGATGTATTGCAACGGTTGTGCGTAAAACCGTGTAGCGTGCTGACTTGCGGTGTGTCACCTAAATTTCTTTCGATCCTCTTAATGACCCTTCTGAATGTTGGGGTGAATATGGTTAATCGGTTCGTCCGTGGACCTAGCGTATGAGCATGTGTCATGCCTTGTAACGTAAATCATGAACTATTGTATGATGTTTTATATTTTTCCCTTCCTTTGAGAAGATGGGTCTTGTAAGGAAGGATGGTGGGTGAGATTTGTTATTCTTTTCTTTTGCCTGACAACATTGTTTGGAAGTACTTTAATGGGAATTGTTTTTATGAGGCGGAAGGACTAATTGTGTTATATATCAATATCAATGCGTTTGATTACGTTCTATTTTAGCGTTGTACTTGTTGATTCCCTACTCGTTCTAGCCAAATTTTGAGATGAATATGTTTTGTTTAAAATTCGGTTAATATCATATGTGTGATATTATTGTTTCATGTATACATGTTTATCTTAGTGATAATCGTCTTTTAGCTAATTTGTTTAGCTAGATTTATAAGAACATAAATTTTATCTCCTATAGATTTATTTCGTGTAATTTTGTCTAAGTATATGAATATGTGTCATATAAAGATGAATGTGAACCATACAAATGTGTTTTACATAATTTTATCTCATATAAATATGTTTTATATGAATAATTAACTATCTTAGTGATTTTAATTTTGACCAAATTTTTTTATGAATATGTTTCGTATTAAAATTTGTGGAGCATGTAAATATGTTTTATATGTATGATTGAACTTCTTAGTGGTTTAATTATATACTTGGTGTTTTTATGAGTACGTCTCATAGTTTTTTTGGTAAAATATGTTATGTGAATGTGTTTCATGGGTAAGATTAATTTCTGTGTGATTTTTACGATGACCTTGTATTTTATGAATGTGTTTCGTAAAATTTATTTTACGTGTAAATAGTGAATATTTTGAGACGATATTTTATAAGTCACGTAAAATTATCCTTGTATGTAAATTTTAGATGTCTTAGTGACATTGTTTTTAGTTTTGAGCAATTTGGCTAGCTAATTTATGGGTATGCGAAATACTGTTGTTTAACTCCGTGTTCAACTTAGTATATGATATTCATAATAATCTCTACATTGTGTTTTGTATGAATTCGTTTCATTTAATTTATCTTGTGGAAATTGGGTAATTTTGTATTACATAGAAAAATAAATATTTTAGTGATATTTATTGTTCATGAGATTTTATAACTTACATATAAGGCGTTATATCTTAGTGATATAATAATTATTGTAAATTTTGTTTTACAAAACGGACTCATGTTTTTTGTGATATGACAGTTCTTGTAAATTGGTTTTACGAGATAACTTATATCTTTG
Organism: Heliosperma pusillum; assembly: GCA_022085475.1. Classification (NCBI taxonomy): domain Eukaryota; kingdom Viridiplantae; phylum Streptophyta; class Magnoliopsida; order Caryophyllales; family Caryophyllaceae; genus Heliosperma; species Heliosperma pusillum. The sequence goes on from JAIUZE010000424.1 coordinate 172,332, forward strand.
TGATATATTAAATTATTAGTTCATGTAATTTGTTTTACATAAATGATGTATATTTTTTGTGATATACTTGTACATGTTAATTCGTATTTCATAAGAAATTTCGTTATATCTTAATGATATAACATTTCACGTAAATTTGCATTACATAAATGATTCATATCTTGGTGATATATATATGATAACATGTAAAATTAGTTTTTACATGAGAGACGGCAAATCGTGATTGAATGAAATATCATGTGTTATGATCAAGCTTGAATTAATTCTAAAGACGTGCAAATTTGTTTTGCATAGAGCTTGTCTAATATCTAAGTGATATTATTATTCGTGCTAATTTGTTTAGCCGTTATTGTAAGGGTAAAAGCTAATTTTGTTTAGCGTTTTTAAGGGTTAAGTGATTTCGTTTAATTTAATCTTAAGAGTAAAATAAATTGTTGAATTTTCTCGTTTATGGCGTTTGTGATGATTATGAGCTTAGCGAAATTTTCGAACGAACAATATAAATGAAGGGATTTAAGTAATTTAATTTTGAATTGTGCCTTAATCCATATACTTGTGTGTGACAACAAATGTTTTTTGGTGATTTGTTCACTATAGTAAAGCGGTTTGAATATTGATAATTAAAGTGATAAGATTTTGTATCTTATACATAATCACGGTTTTCAGAACTCGTGATCACTATTACATACCTGAGGTTGGATAATGAAAAAAAAAATTTATCTGTATTTGTTCAAATATAGTAAAGTTTGATTCATGCAGAATTGTGTTATTTTGTATGTGGACCTACTAAGTAGTTTTTTGAGATATGTCTTATAGCTTATGTAGCGTATGACTAGATGTAAGTCAATTTCGATTTGACGAAAGGTACAAGACTATGTGTCTTGGCCCGAAGTATTTGTGGATTGTCCCGTTTTATTTATGTGTGACTTTTAAAAACGGTATTGGCTATTGTAATGAGTAATTTTTTCATAGTAATTTGTTTGCCACCCGATTTTGGGATTATGAAAAAAATACAAAACTCTTACTGGTTCATAGTCACTCAATCCTTAGTAATTCTCTCAAAAACTTATCGAAACGGGAAAGAATGCCTCTTGGCACTAATGTCTCCTGATACGATTATTAATGGTCTATTTGTTTTTCTTTCTATTGAGAACAAATATGTGGTATTGTTTAATATGTTTGACTTAGTGTCGTCAAGAGAGTAATATGGAGATAATGTTAATTTGGTTCATGTTTGTTTCGAGCCAAGTAACATTATTCTCATCAATTAGAGTTATATGTGTGTTTCTTGCATCTGATGCTAAATCTTATCCTTTGTGGATTTAGAAACATAGTGGGAATTTTTATAACTCGTAATTGTTTAATCCATTGTTTGTCGATAGATTATTTACCTTTAGCTATGCTAAACTATATTTCAAATAGGCTTTGTGCTACTTTGATGTGTTAACTCTCTATGCACTTAGGGTGCAGGATTATTTTCAGTAATTAGTTTATTGAAAATCACGTTTTTTTTATTTAACCTCTTATTAATAGTTTGTTATGGCTATGTGTTTGGTCATAATATTTATGTTCACCGCATTACTTTTATTCTCCTGCGTGATTACATATACTTTTCCATTTGTTCATTGTCTTTTAACTTTTATATTTCAATCTATTTTTATTTTCTTTGTGGGTATTTAAATGTTAAGAGTATCATGAGACCGTAAGTTTTTCCTTCTTCATTTGAGATGATTCACGCCTTATGACCGTGTAATCATTATTTTGTCATTTTGTAAAGTGTTTGATATGTTCAAACATTTTATGATAAAGGTGAAAATCGACTTCGAACTTAGAATAAGAACTCTTAGTTTATGTGTTGGTTGTGAATAACTCTTTGATATGTTCAAAGTGCGAAAGAGGAAATTTATGTGCGTTGATCTTACGATTCCAACATTATGACAAGATGTTGTTTTAATTGAGGAATTGTACATTATCACTTGATATGGTTGAGTGAAGGATGACGCTCATCAAATTTTTTTTGTTTAAAGGAGGATTCCTTAAATATGTTTTGAGGAAATTTTGCTTGCTCCAAATAAGTTTTGGGTAATAGATTGGTCATTCATGCCTCAACATTTGTCAAACTTTGTGTTTAGGTGACCCACAATATTTATTCACTTGGATATGTTTCTAAGTGTTGGCGAAGATTAGTACACATTTGCCTTGTATTCGTTACAATGCAAAAACTATCTTATGGTGAGTGGGAGAATTTATGAACTCATTGAGACACCAAGGATAGTTTAACTTATCTTTATGTTCAGAAAATAGAGTAGTTCCATGATTCGAGGTAAAGATGAGAGTTTGTCTACTAATGAGCAAATATTAAATTGTATGTCAAGTTATATGGATTAGCATAAGATCAGTTCTTATGGGGTTTTGCTCATTACGGAGGATAGTGGGAGTTGTTCCTTCTATTCGGTTTTTTGTACCACTTTTACTAAGTGGGAGCTATCACTTTAAGTAAGTGAGTTTTTTTTTCGCCAAGTAATAAAAAATGGATTGTTATTATGAGAGTAGATAGACATTGTGGCAATGTGGTTATGATAATAAGGTTTAAGACAATTTTGAGATATGTTCTCAAATGGTAGGTTTTGTTCTGTTTTCTTCTAATTTTGGTCATCTATTTGGATTTTGTTTTCAAATGAATGTAAAGAATATTTTCTCGAATCATGTCTCTCGAGAAAATTTATACATGGATCAATCAGTTGAGTTTGTCTCAAATGATTAAGATGATAAATTTTGTATCTCTTAAAATTGTCCATGTGTTAGTGGTCTTTCATATTTATTTCAACTTTCATAAATTATTTGTGTGATAATTTAGTTGGAATGGTGGAATTAATGTGGTTATGTCAAAATTACATAGGAGAGTAAGTATCTCTTTGTTAATTGTTGACATATTGGTATTTAGAAGAAAAATAATATTGTGGTTATGTTTAAACCTATAATGAAGTGCAAGAAACGACTAGAGTATTGTTTCTAGTTCTATTGTAGTTGTTATTTTGATGTGTACCTTGTTTAGTACATGGTTGAACGTCAATTATTTTGTGATTGATAAGTAATTTGTTACCTAATCAATCAATCCTCTACATGCACAATTTATGTAATCAAGTGAATTTTACTCTACCTTTGTGATAAGAGTAGATTAGTTCTTGATTGTGTGGGACTACGAGTTGTCATCAAGTAAGATTGACTAACAAGATTGTTGACAGTTATTTTTAAAGATGTGTTCTTAATTAGTTCATGTGTTGAGTTAATTGTGTTAAAGAGTCAACTTGAGTTTTAATCTTGTTAAGTTATGGATGTGTTTGATGATGAACATTTTAGCATGAGGATTTTGTTTCTTTTGGAAATGTTCATATGCATTTGTTGTATCATGAGGCACATAAGATATCACCAAGCTTTTAGATTGCCTAGTCACACAGGTAAATCGCCTTGACACTTGAGTAGTGGGCAAGATGAGACTGAGTCACGTTAACACTTAGTGTGTGTTGTAGATTATCTTTGTACATGAGTTGTATGGAAAAGATATTGACTCGTTATATATATAGTCGCCTTAGTAAGTCTAAGATGAGACTTTTGTAGTCGAAGTATGAAAGGACACCCTATTTTCGTACTAAAGCTTAGAACCGAATCACAAGTGTCAGGTTGGATATTTAGTATATCAATCTAGTGGCTTGGGTTAGATACTTGAGTAGTATCTAGACTTAAGATTTGCACGACATGGAAGCGTGATATGCCCATCGTAGTGGGAGCTATGTTGTGACACATATATCATACTATGTGTGTTTATAAGTCGACCGTTAGGAGTGAAAAACGATTCCCTACTTTGTCACTGTGTGATCCTATGGACTGTGTTGTCCACTTTTGTTCAATGCCCTTTGACTTGGAGCTATGATATGAAGTTAATTCTTGATGTTGCTACTTTAATATGAATTCTAAGGACCTAAAAGATTAAGGTTCAATGGATTATGTTAGGAAAGCAGTTAAGTTGAGATGGATTATTATTAGTGTTTAAGGAATGATCAATTCAACTTCACCATAATTTCCTGGCCAGGGGTTATATTGTGTATATAACTAAATGATTATGATAGCATATAGGGACTGTGTATGCTAACGGTGATGTTTTGAATGATTTGGGGGGTTGATAATGTGAAAGTGTTATGTTAGTTTGATGGTAACTTAATATAATGCTACTTTGTTACTTTATGGTCGCACACCCCATTTTCCGTATGAAACTTAAGAGATTGTTTTTTGTTTTGAGTTGTGTTGTCATAAACTTGGTTGTGTGACCAAGTGGGAGAATTGACTTGGCTTTGTGACCAAGTAAAAGTATTGCTTAGGTTTCGTGACCAAGCAACAATACTGTCTTGGCTTGAGTGGCCGAGTGGGAGTATTGTATTTAATAGGTTTTTAGTAACGGCCATATTCATTTTGGTTGTTAATTATCCTATTTATCACCATATTAATCTACCCCATTATGGTGAAACTTAATGGGAGTTTATGGTGCCCTTTGGTGCTCTTTATTTGTAACTCCTCTTTGTGAGGTGATTATAAAATAAGACAAGAGATGGTTTGAGTAACTATCTCATCCATCCTATCTATACACAACTCATATAATCTCTTAGTTAGTCTACCATCTAAGTGACTTGGAATTTGGGGCGTGGACATATTCCGGGACTCTAGTAGCCGCCGGAGGTACGGTATATGGTAGTGGGCAGTTAGCGAACACAACGATCCGATCGCTTCCGCATTAAGGTAAGTCCTTATTTTCCTACACTAGGAACACTAATTGCATAATAAGATCAAATATGAAAGTTCGATTCTTGGATTATACCTTGTTCTCTTCATCCAACATGATAATTGTTCTTACAAATTTCTATAAAATTAAGTAGTATTTATATAATGGCAATTCGTATTTGTATGCGAAGTATTAATTGAAAAAAGATTCAAATATGGATCACTTCGAATTGAATTAAAACTAGCTAAGAGCGGGAAGAACTTGTCTCAAAATTTGATCGGCCATGACTTGATAAGCATGTTGCGTCAAATGAATTCCATCCCAACTTACTCGAAGGTGAGGGTTTGGACATGATGTTACACCAGAAGATCCACACGAGTGACGTCTATCAAAATTGAATTCGTTGTTTCCAGTCCCACAACATGCCTTATGTATACCATCTTTGTCAAATCCTGTAATATATACATATCACATACAACAAATTACTATATCATCATTCTTTAAATTTCTTTTTAAAGGATGGTGAATGGTGATAGGGCGCCACCTGGTGGTACTGAAATTCAGTACACCTAATTAAAAAGATGAGCTAAAAAACGGAAGATTTGCCGAAACTCACCAAGGGCAGTAGCATTTTGGAAGATTGATTTTAGTGCAGAGAAATAATCTCCATAGATAATCTTAACGTTATGATGTTGTGCTTGAAGTATCTTTATTGCGCCTTGAAGCTGAGCATTGTGAAACGAGGCGAAATCGTTCCAATTTTTAAGACAACCAAGTTCATCATACTTGGTTTGATCATTAGTCTTATAAGCAGCTAGATATATTGTCATGCAACCCACCGGAAAGTTTCCCGGTACCACAAGTTTAGTGGCACCGAGATCAATCAATTGCTACACGTTAACACGTATATAATATTAATCATTGTCACATATCGACAGTAATTTCTAGTAGAACTACTAACTAGCAAAAACGTAAACTAAGGTTGAGGATATTTTTACCTTGACAACGTCCATTATAGTTTGAATAACTTTAGGTACTAAACTTTGGAGATCGTTAGAATTTTTGCCTCGTCCAAATACCAAACCATTGTAATCATTACCTCCAATTTCTCCCACTAGAAAAAGAGCATTCTCTAGCTTTTGCTTGCACGCTATGGAGAAATTAAGAGTTTTAGTTAATTAAGTTTTACTAATTAGGTGGTGAATTAATAAATTCAATTTTATAAAGGTGTAATATGAACATATTTTCAATGAAATTTTGAGTATGTTTGTTTATGAATTAGCATTCATACATTATTTTTTTATTACGATTAATTGTTAAATATTGAGTTTTATTGAGAAAAAAATTGTATTAAAAGTAAATTAATACTCTCTTCATCCCAATCAATAGTGTACATTTGATTTATTTATTTTCCCCACAAAATAAAGCAAGTATAAATTATTGATTGAGATAGCGGGAGTATCATGTTATAACTTATTTTCAATATTTTTCAAATTATTTTTGATAAAAGTTCTGAAATTTTATTAAACTCTAAAAGTCAAGTTGAACAATAAGTTGGTATCGAAGTTTCAAATGCAATATACTAAAATGTTTTTTTATTTTATTTTTTATGGTGAAAAGTATAATATCATGTTTTGAACTAAGGTCATATGTTAATATGTTATTTAACACATTGACTTTATCGGTTAATTCAGCTACGTCTACTAATTTTCAGTCGTAATAATATCAAGGGTGTCTAACAAAAACTAAACAATAAGTTGATTTAAGTAATAAACAAGATAAAGCCTTAATGTAAGTTAATGAACTAATGATGCAGGTAGAAGTGAGATTAATACCTCCTTGGTTAGGGCATATTTTAGGAAGGAGAGACTTGAACCAAACAAGTTGATTGAGTAAAGAGGTTTTAGAAGTAGTGATAGCAGTTGCTCCAGCAACTGCAAAGTTTGCTCCATGATTAAATGCTCCCGATTTATTCAAATATGGACTAAGAAATGGTAAGTTAAGAGCTTGAGCTGTTTCATTTTTTATTACAAAAACATATAAATATAAAGATAAGTTAGTAAGAATTTTTGAGGTAAATAATTTGTACATATACAGAAATATATCTCAAATCTTTAGTGTGATGAAGGCACGATGAACGTATGAATAATTAGCCTTTGGTAAAATTGTAAAACGATTTTACAAGAAACTATGATACATTTAAAGTATGTAATTATGTACGGAGTATGTAAAAATGTATTTTAGTGGGAATAAAAAAAATGATTTTGTAACATGATATTGACAAAGTATTTCATTTTGTGCGAAGTGAGGCTACTATAAAACGGTTTTGTAACAAAACATGATGGAATCACCCAACAAAAAATTGATATGCCCAACAAAATATGGTAATGGTAAAAGTTTTTAATTTTCAACTGATAAACATTTTTATTTTTTTAACAAGAAATAGATAAGTAAAATTGGACTTGGTTTCAGAGTAACAATTGTATAGAAACATTGTACTCAAGCAAATCACTTATACCAAGTAGTCAACCATACTCGAAATTTAGATCAATGAAAATTTTTAACCACCAATCTTCATCCTTTCGAGTAATTTATGTATGATTATTTATCCTCAATCATTTCAAAAACAATTTTTATATATTGGTAAGCCAAACATTGCTGAAAATTTAACAATCAGGCATTTTCAAACTCCCCTTGATCGATAAGAATTGAAGAGAGTTGATGTATATAGGATTTCTTATTTTCCTTACTTTTTACTTTATATTTTATGTTTTACGTTGATAGGTTTCAAACCTTGATGAATCTAATTAACGTACCAAAGTAATCAACAATAAGAAGCCCATCAGAGCAGCGACCGGTAGGATGTCGATAGAAGGTTTCTCCATAAGGAAGTTTACCGCAACCACGATTACCACTCAAACTGACATCATTTCCGGTGTCGGAAATTGAGTCCCCAAATTGATATATAGCGTCGAATGACGGATTTCGAGCTACCACAACGCTAATACCATGAAACGTGATAAAAGCAACCAACACTAAGAGTGCAAAAAAGAAAACTTTCATATTGTATAGAAGTATATGCATGTTTGCACAATTTTTGGTGTAGCCATGGCTAGAAGTACTTATAATTATATATATCAAGATTGCACACATAAATAGAAGTAAATAAAAGCAGGTAATGATTATTGTCTAAATTAGAACATATTTTTTCAAGGTTGATTCTAAGGGATAATTAGTTACTTATCATAAAGAAAAGATATGACAGGTCTGAGTTGGGCCAGTTCGAATTTGCAAGAATTTGAGGTCGGATTTAGTAATTTTGGATGTTATTATGAGCCAAATTGCAATCCTCTAGTCGGATACCGGATCGATTTATTCAGATCGGGTCTTCTGATTATGGTTGAGCAAAAAAATTCGATATCCAAACCGATCCAACACTGATCCGACCATTTTTGTTGGTATTCTTTTGCGGTTTTGCCCGGTCTAAATTTCCCTCCACGGCCAAACACAATTCTCAATCTTTGATTCTTGTAACACTTCAACATCGTAAAAAAAAAAAAGAAACACAAAATGACCATGAAAAATCCCCAAATCATCAAAATCTTAAACCCTAATCTCAAAATCTCAAATTCCTCAACCCTACAATGGCTAATCAGCTCACCATTCTTCCCTAAATTCACCATCGTCTCAACCATCCGATGCCTCCATTTCCAGCCGTCCGATAATCTCACTCCTCACTTCTCCAAAGAATCCGACGATCTCCGTTCTCTCATCGTTCGCGGCTTCCACGTCATCGGCGCCCTAATTCCCGCCCAAAACGACGTCGTTTCGGATGCGAAGCACGCGATCAACGCTGCGCGTGAGCTTAGGAAGGTTTTGTACGGCGACGTGGAAAATTCTGGAAAATTTGATTTAATTGGTGGTGTTTTGGATAGTAATGGAGGAATTATTCGGTTTTTCGGGTCGAAAGACGGAGAATTTAACAATGTGGAAGAGATTGAGGAGGTTGTGTATGAGGAGAAGGAGAAAGCGGAGAAGTTTGTTTGGGAGAGAGGTTGCTTGATTAAGTGTGGAATTAGTGTTAATTTGCCTGTTTATGTTAATCCTAACAAGGAGCAAGGTATATAGTTTTGATTTCGACATTTCGTAAATAAAATGGATGTTTGATCAAGTTTAGGATTAATTTTAGTGTGCTTCTTTGTGTGGAATTAATTTTAATAATTAGGAGCAAGGTATAGAGCTTTAATTTTCGATATTGCGTAAATATAATGGATGTTTGATCATATTTAGGATTGACCTTAGTTTGCTTCTTTATGTAGAACTAGTGTTAATTTCGTGTTAATGTTAATCCTATCAAGGGGCAAGGTGTAAATTGAGCTTAAATTCGCCGGATTGTGTAAATATATTGAAGGTTTGATCAAGTCTTGTTTATGTTAATGCTTCTACTCCTAGTGAAGACCTTCATTTAGAAAATTTGACCAAATTGTGTTGATAAAAGCAATCGATGTCGAGTGTTGAAACGAGGTTTTGCAATGTTTACGTCAATAATGTTAGCACTTTGGTGATCTAAGCCGGGTCTAGTTTGAATATTCCACTTCAGTGACCGAGATTATTTTTTTTTTTTTAATTTTGATGATGTAAAGTTACTTGAATTCACCTTAATATGTATTAATGTTCGTTTTTGCATATTATTATGTAGAAATGCCGCCCATTTAGATGACATGACCATTTTATACGTTAGGTCACCTGGAATAGGAAAATTGCTGAACCAGAGGTCATTAGATTGGAAAATAACTCAAACCTTAGGTAACAAAAGGGGACTTAGCCAAAGCTCGGATCACCAAAGTGGAATAAGCCCAAAACTGCAGATCTTGTGGCATCAAAATGGAAATGTTACAAGAAATAAATATGTAAAATTTTGTTATTGCCGGTTAGTAGTTAAGAAAGACTTAATTTTGCTCGTGAAATGTTGTCGAATTTCAATGTGGTATCGATCTGAAGCTGTTGATCATGAAGAAAGCATAAAGGTGTAATTTTGATGTTGAAAAGGTGAAACAAGATTTCATTTTGACAAGAAAAGAAGTTTTGGTCTGATGGAAATCAAGTAGAAATGATATCAAGTATCCTTATTATGTTGATATTAAAAGTGATATCTAACTTAAAAATATTAATATCATATCATAATCATTACTTGTTTGACATATTTATGGTCAAAGTTTTCTACCACAAAAAGTGTAATAGGAAGATCATTGTGATGGAAGGCAGTATGTATTATGCCAACTTATGGATTCATATATGTTCTTATTTGCATTATATTCCTTAGGCCCTCAATATAATGACTTGATCAAAATGAGTGTGCGACTGTGCGTGAAAGTGAACTGCCCCCTTGTGACTGTTGAAGCTTTGTTGTGCTCATCAAATGCATATTGATTTTTGCTATTTTATTTCTGTCTTGGACAATTTGTTGAGCTTATCAAAAGTTGCTTTTGTAATATTCAATTCCTGAGCTTAGCTTTACAATGTGTATCACAGATGCCATTCAGAAATATTTGAGGGAACATGAAGGACTTGCAAGTATGTTTAAAGACCCCCAAACTACATACATTGTGACATCATTGAAAAGCTCCTCCGAAGATCTACCTCGTCCTGTGGTTGTTCGTGGTTCTGAGTTAGATTTTGAATCAGATATTTCTGACATTAAAGTTTTGACTGACACTTCTACAAAATCGGGTGAAATACCAATTCACTGTTCATACTTTTGCTCAGAGAGTAAACATCATCTGTCAGGCGTTGGTGCTGAGGTAACGCTTGAAGACGTGATCTTCCTCATTATTCATCGTTGAGGTTCAACTTTTAGAGTTTTAGATATACAATTTTTTTTAAATTAGGTTAAGCTGCATAATTCTTCTACTCAAAGTTGTCTTGCTTAGAATGCAGATACTATACAGGTCACTCTATTTTTAAACAGATCTGGAGAATCACAGCAATCTGTTGCACCAGTGGTGGAGTATTGCCCAGGTATACACATTACTCCCTCAAGCCCAGTTGAGTATGTCATCAACAGTGGTTTTACAGTGGCTGAAAGACGTCGGATATATTTTTGTGCTTACTAGAGTTTTCTTCCTTCAGCTTTGGAAGCTGTCAAGCTCATGGTTGTTAATTATAATTTGGAAGTTATTTGCTATGCCGCGAAAGACCTTCCTCTGACATATTCAATTTCAAGATTAGTTATTCCCGCGTTAGTTGACCAGTTGGCAACAGTGAAGAACATTGTTTCACCATCTTTTCTAAGCAAGCATCCTCAGGTATGAACCGACTTCTAGATGATGTTATCCCAATAGTTCTAAGCTATCAAAGTATATGTTTAGCTTCATGTTAGAATTCAAATGTGTCATTTTTCTTTTTCACCAACTTCATATGTGTCGCAGCCTTTCCAACTCTGTCTCTACTTATAAATCTCATATTCTCATTATATATGTCATAATGTTTCAGGGTGATCTCTTTTATCTGGTAGTACTTTTCATTGTGTTCTTTGTCATTGGACTCGTTTTATCTCTCCTGCCAAGAGAACTATGTTAACATTTCTTTTCTGTATCTGAAAGTGCAGCTCCATCCGTATCACTTCTGCCCTCCTGGATTTGTGCATCCAATAACAGCTCTTTATGAACTGAGCTATGGTGAGACGGAACTAAAGCAAGGTATGTGAAATACCGAGAATTAATGTAGAGATTCAGCTGGCTGAGATAGAGCATAGGCAAGGCAATGTTGTATTTGAGCTAGCTTAATTGTCCCACCTTGTCAAAAAGCTAGCTTAACAGGCCCCTCATCAAAAAGCTAACTTAACAGATCCCATCATACTACATTTTGTAATAAAGTTAAATTGAGATTGCCCACATATTTGTAATTGATGATGACTCATAACTGACTTGTACACGATCCATATATTGTCTTAGTCTCCTTTGTCACCATCTAGCTTGCATGGGCAACCGTAGGGTATGAGTCTGTGAGGTACCACTGCTGTTTACATGTTGCTCCCAACTTCACGGGCTTTAATCAGTCAAACCAAAAATCGAATATATGGCGACCCCTTATCTTTACCCAGGAGTATATATGATTCTATATATAACGTTTAATTTTTGTTCAATCTGATTATTGCAGTTGAAGTTAGGAGGTCCCTTCATCTTAGGCTGGGTCTTCCTTCTGATCGCCCTCTTTTACGTATTGCCAATGCCCTTTGTTTTTCAAAGTCCAGTAACAATGAAGTGGGTTCAGCTAGAAAAGGTAATTGTTTTCTTTCGCCTCTCAATGTCACAAACTCATTACTTGGCCATCGCACACCACTAGCTATACACATGTTTTTGATGGCAATTATATTATTTGTCCTCTCTGCTCCTCCGAATGACCTTAAATTTGCCTTCTTAATGACGTGTCTTTATTTTGCGCAGGCTATCCATTGCTAAGGGATGTACATGTTAGCATTCCCAGTAGCGGAGGTTAGTAAATTCTTCTTATAGCATTAGCCTTTTTTTCCCCATCTTTCCCATTTCGTGAATTTTACGATTGATGTCAATATTGTCATGCAGTTTCTGGTGGCCTTGTGTCTTTGGTTCAAGGTTCTTATGAATACCACCACTACCTTCAGGGTGGTTTTGATGACTCAGTAAGTGGCTGGAGAAGCAATATTTTATCTGTGCCCTTGATTTTTACAAAAAAGTTTATGCTAGGTTACGCATCTTGGTCCAATTTGGAATCTTAAATCTGATATTTCTAATGTGTGGCTCGTAGTCAATTATTTCGAAAAAAAAATAATTTCTCAACTACATTAGTTTTTATACTCCTGCTCAATCAGAGATGCTCGTTGGTCTAACTATTTTTGTTTGGCAATTCACCTTGTATTAATGTTGCAGGGGTGGGGATGTGCTTATCGCTCTTTACAAACCATTATCTCCTGGTTTAGACTTCAACATTATACTTCAATCGACGTTCCCACACATAGGTAAAATTTATTTTATGTATATAAGCTATTCGAAGTTAAGCAAAAATGCCTCTCAAACTTGTTTCTGCTTCTTGCATTGTGATTTGTGAAGTAGGTAAATAGCAGTCGCTAGATGCATTACTCGATGCTGTTTTCATTATGGGTTGTGTCTTCGTGTTTTTAATACAATGATATAGGAGTGGGTACATTTGACCCTGGGATCCTCTTATCCGACAATAAATGGGAGCGTTCTTGTAAATGCTTGGAGTAATGTTGATGTATAAGCGTTGACTTTGTTTACCAGTCTATGACTCTATGTGGCATTGCAATTTAGCATTTGATGAATGTGCGATTATAATAGAGCTTGTGTGAACTTGTGGATGTTTTTGCCATGTCAGGGAGATACAGGAGGCCCTAGTGGAGATTGGTGATAAAGATCCTTCTTTTATTGGGTCCCGTGAATGGATTGGTGCCATTGAGTTGAGCTATGTTCTTGATAAACTCTTGGGTGTAAGTATGATAATTTATTTCCTGTATTGGCTTCAGTTAGAATCTGTGTGGTTTTTGATATAAAACATTCCATTGTTTTCTTTGACTGCGAACCCTTTTCATTTTTATAACACGTTGATGACCTTCAAGGAAGTTCTTAGACAATACCCCCGTGGTATTTTGAATCTATTTGCCACGTAGCCATAAAAGATTAATAGTGAATGAACATCATGAATTTTTATTTCCTTCATATTTTGAATCTATGATTTATGATAGAATAGAGCAACATGGTTGTGCTTCTTTTTTTTGTTGTTGTGAAGTAGCAGTCATTTGATGCACTTCTCGACACAATTTTCATTGCTAACACAAGGGTAAGGTGGATGTGCATAAGTGCATAAGTGCATAAGTGCATAAGTGCATAAGTGCATAAGTGCATTGGTATCCTATCCGCAAAGTAAAAATGAACTATCTAATTGTCCAATAGGTCACCTGCAAGGTGATGACTCTGAGGTCTGGAGCTGAGTTTCCTGAGAAATGTCGAGAGCTGGCTTTGCATTTTGAGAACCAGGGAACACCCATCATGATTGGTACGTAACACAGTGCTTTCATTTTCAATGGAGCTGACGACTCTTCTTTGGGTTTGGATTATATAATGATATAAATGATTTTAAGTAAAATGATTTTATGGAGCGTTTGGTAACGCGGAATTGATTTCATTTTCATGATTTGAATTGTAGAAATCAAAATGTTTGAATTCAATTCCAAATCTAATTCCAAAAATTCGTTTGGAGATCACTTGAAAATCAATTCCGGATTTCAATTTCTCAATCCCGTTTGGGAAACTCATGGAATTGAAATTGGAATTGGGCAGGCGTGTATGGGTCAAAATCACCAAAAAAATAAATAGTGACGGAAAATATTTGCGATTGGAAAAAAAATGCATAAAAAAAGTAGTGTTGGAATTGAAATGACTACTATATGGTATGAATTTGAGAGACCCAAATTTTAACTAGCTTGGAATTTTTAAGGAATTGAGTCCAATTCCAATTCCAAATTCTTAGCGTTCCCAAACACTTAAAATGTCTCAATTCCAGAATTCAATTCCAATTCAAGGTTCCCAAACATACCATAGGCTACTAAAATGCGACACCTTTTATCTGTTAACACTTGGTTAAGGTAATCACTGAGGTCTGAGGTTCTGTTGTATTTGGTGGATTACATCATATGACAACGGATGGAGCTGGGTAGTCACACCATTATAGTTGTTAGCATCCCTGAAAACGATAAACTACTAAAATGGCGGAAATAACTACTCATGAATCATCAAGTCTGAAATTTGTAATTTGAAGGAAACATGCACCATTTAAACACGATTTTTTTCTTCTTCCAAGTACCTTGAAAAGCCATTGATATGATGATAGTACTAAGTTAGTGAATTTGTGGCATGAAATGCAGGGGGTGGGGTCTTGGCGTATACCCTTTTAGGAGTAGACTACAACGATGCCAGCGGAGATTGCGCCTTCTTGATACTGGATCCTCATTATACTGGCGGTGAAGACATTAAGAAGATTGTTAATGGTGGTTGGTGTGGTTGGAAAAAGGCTGTCGATAGCAAGGGCAAGGCTTTCTTCCTGGCTGATAAGTTTTATAATTTGCTATTGCCGCAAAGACCCGACATGGTTTAGCTTCCATAACATGTTCAGGCACAAAGAGCTGTTAGACTACTACGGCAGTAAAGCCAGTGACCCCCTTGCATCGAACGCCAAATGCCATGAGAAATACACTGATTCGGACTTCATAGATTAGTTCTCTTTGTACTGTATCACGACACGAGCTATCACAGAGTATCTGTTTTGATATGTCAATACTCGTCGAATACACAATTTAGTGCTATATGAAATATTAACATTTTGCCTGATATAAAGTACTCGAAATTATAGTTACACACTTATACGTATGAATGCGAATATAAATCAAATCAATGGTAGCTTTGCTTATGTCAATTTAAGCGGATGTTGGTTATTCCCATTATTTTCCCCATTTATAACACTTCAAGCTCATTTGACTCGTTCAAAATTCTGGGTAAGGAAACAGTATAAATAGAACAAGTTTATTAGGTGGCTTCATAAAATTGTGTCAGAAATTTAATTATCTGTTTGATAAATAGTCATACTCTACTGACAATAGTTCTTGGAAGAAAACGGAAATTAGGTATTTACTCCCTCTTATCCAATCTAATGTACCCACTTTACTTTTTTGGACAATTCAATCTAATTTACCCATTTTCTTTTTTGGTAATATTTAGACCATTTTATCTTTCAACATCCATTTAATGACATAAAATGCCATTTAATGACATAAAATGCCATTAAATAACAACCATTTGGACTATATTCATATTTAAATCTAAGGGATATTTATGACTTTTTTTACCATTTGTGAGACAATTTTCTTAAAACTTGTACCCGAACCCACGAGTACATTGGATTAGATAGAAGGGAGTATTATTTAATAGCAAAGTGAGTGACCACTCACCAATAAGTTCAATAAACCAAAATGAGCATTTTTATGGCGATGGGTTGAAGGAGAGGACTTTTTAGATTTTTGAATAAACGAAGGTTAGTAAAATTGTTTGTTAGGAGTAAAGAATTGTGGATAATAATATTTTTGTTTTATTAGCTTTTGCATTAAAATAAGGTATTTTAGTAACTATATCGTTAGGAATTTCGAAACTGATTGTTGAAGGTGATAGTTTATGTGTTATTAACTCGATCCGTAGTACATGGCAAATTGCATGGTAAATTTCAAGTAATATCAAAGATGTAAGGTTAGACCTTTAATTCTTCGACGAAGTGATTATTAAACTTTGTTTTCGTAATGCTAACAAAGTTGTTGACTTTATGCCCTTTATTGGACATTCTTGTCGAACTCTTTCAAGATGGTTTGAAAGTCGATGATTTCAACTTATCTAACTCATTCAAAAGGATGAGATAAGTTTATTCTACCTTAGAGAATCAATCTAATTTTCCTACCTTATAAAAAAAAAACGAACGAGGTCATAATATCTTTTAACTTAAAATCAACAGTCTCAATTATTTGTATATATCTTGAAACTCCTATAACCGAAATTGAATACTCTCTTCTTTTAGATTACTACGTAATTATAAACCTGTCTTATTACTTATTAGGATGTCATTCATTCCTTTGTATACCTTTCTGTTATGATAATGTTTAGTAATTCACTAAAACTTGTAACTTTGTGAGAGACGGTGTCTCACTGAGTTATTGAAAAACCACTTTATCGTACCCCTTTATATATTTTTCATAACCCCTATATTGTTGCTCATGACCCAAAGTAACACTTTAATTTTATACATGTTTACATAATAAGTGTACCCATCTTATCACTAATCATGATTTTTAATTATTTTAGTACCAATATAGGCACATTTTTTTCTTTGAATTGGAAGAGACCGTCCAAGGAGACTTACCTTTGATAATTAATTTGATCAATCCACGTTCATTTTTAATTTAGTTATCATCTAATAACAATATTTCATAAACAACTCTGTCCATTTTTCTTAATGCATGCACTGTCCCGAAATCAAAAGTACACAAATGATCGACACAAACGAGTCGGAAAAAAAAAAAAAAAAAAAACAAATCCATGTATGAGTTGGGTGACAACATTCAAATCCTCCCACACCTATTTATACATTCACTACTTTGTTGACTGAATTCACACTTCTTTCATTCTTTCTTTTCTCTACCATTTCTCTCTTCTCTTCTCTTCTTCAAGGGTTTCAATTCCATTCATCTGCCATGTCAACCATTGAAGAAAAGAAGCAAACCCATCAACCAAAACTCGTCGTTTTGGCTGACTTAAATGTTGATCCTCCTGAATTTGATGATGACGATTCTACCCTTTTCCTTCCTTCTGCTCCTCCTCCCCCTCCTCTTCCTCTTCTTCAAAGGTTCTTCTTCTTTTTCATCATTTATACCTTGTTCTTTCATTTGGGTCTTCTTCAAATTTTGATTTTTTAGTGAAAAAATGTTACTTTTTATGTTTATACCTTGTTATTTAATTTGGGTATTCTTCAAAATTTGATGTTTTTTAGTGAAAAATTGTTACTTTTTTATGTTTATACCTTGTTAATTAATATGGGTATTCTTCAAAATGTTATTTTTTAGTGAAAAATTGTTGCTCTTTATGTTTATATATATACCTTGTTATTTAATTTGGGTATTCTTCAAAATTTGATTTTTTTAGTGAAAAATTGTTCCTTTCTATATTTATTGTAATTTTTCTGAAGTTGTTTTTGTAGGGTATTCATTAATTGTACTTAATTTTGCGAATTTTTGGTTCTCTTGGTTATTTTTGAAGTTTATTTTGAGAAATTTGATAGTATATTAGTGAAAAGGTGCAGTCTTTAGCTTTGTTGGATTGTGTGTATATGTTGTTGAACTATTTTTAAGTTATGAGTGGTAATTTTCGACGGTAAACAAATGATTGGAACGGAGGGAAAGAGTAATTTACAAGGGAATTTAAGAGATAGAGTTGTTGGAATATTGTATTTGGTTTAGAGGATAGAGCAAAAAACATGGAATTATTTAGGGTAATTATGGCAAAATTGCCTTTTTGAAGTATTGTGCTGGATTTTTGAGCTGTTCTGTTGGTTTTATTTGGGCTTTATAGTGTTAAGACTTAGAGCCACCCGACTAGGTGAGCTGGGAGTTTGATCTTGAGATGTAAAACGAGACAACGGTTGAGGAAACTGGAGGGTTTCAAAACAGTTATGAATTACTTTTGGCAGAATATTGTAAGAAGAGTATATTGAAGTGGTAAGACCGTAATTTGACAGCGGACAGATTCCAATAGAAACTGCGCTTGTAAGGATCATGAGACTTTGGTTTTAGAGCAAAAGAAGTTAGGTTGAGTGAATGATGGTGCCATGTGGTACCATCAATCTGATATTCAAATACCAGAGAAAACGAAATAGGAAGAAAGTCCCGTTAAAATGTATGCAAAGCCTGAGAGAATAATGCAAACACAATAGTAACATTGTGATATCTGTACAATAATGTGTGCTAGTTGCTTATTTTACGAGATTGGAACTAACTAACTAATTATATAACAGATTCAAATAGTATTCCTAGAAATCCCGGAATATCAAAATTAACATTGCAAGTTGGAGTAGTAGGATGGTGATGTTGTTTAGCTTCTCTCACTGTTGCTGCTAGCTTTTGTGTTCACTTAAATCTTTGTTAACCTTGTGATGACTTACTGCCTCCGTTTAAGCCAATTCCATACATTTGATTAAATACGCCTCACATATATTGATAAACGTATGGAATTGGGTTGAATGGAAGGAGTATGACTGAGTTCCTTGAAGAGGCTCCGCTCTTTATTAATCTCTGTTGTTGTATGCGTATTTCACATATGTATGCAGATTGTTGCTCACTTTCCCTATTGTGCTTGTTGCATCGACTTTTACTTTTCTGTCACCGAGTATTTTGTTGGGTTAATATGTATATTGGCAGGTTTCCCGTCAATGATAGTAGCCTGGAGAAGTTGCCTCTGATAGTCAAAGAAGGCAGTGAAGCTATAGAAGGTGAAAGTAAAAGACTAAACAAATTAGGAAAGTGCAGACCGAAGTCCGGGAAAGTTGAAGACCATATCGACTGCGGGGCTGATGTTGATGGAGATCAACATTCTTTAGGGACTACATCTTCCCGTGAAGAGAAAGTTAGCAGCCTGAAAACTGTGAGTCAGTTTATGTCGGCTTTTTGTTCAGTAACTTGCTGGCTTTTTTGGAATAGGTAGAATATTTTAGAGGGATTTGAAAATGAACCTATGTTACTCCGACACTTCACTTAACTGTCGTGTCGCGTGTCGGACACCGACACGACACTTCAATTTAGACCACAAAATAAGAAATTTCACTCATTATATGAAGATGCTACTATGATACTCAATTCACTCATTATATATTATATGTATAATATGATACATATATTATATGTATAATATGATACATATGATACTCAATTCACTCATTATATATTATATGTATAATATGATACATATATGAAGATGCTACTATGATACAGAAATGGACACAAAGCAAGGTTTGCCTAACTCGTTATGAAGATGCTAATATGATTCTCAATCCACTAATTATATACTGTATTATATGTATACATACTCCCTCTCGTTCTATGGAAAATCACCATTTGTAACTGGCACAAATATCTAGGTGAGTAAGCTTTGTGCGTATCTTGACTATTATACCCTTGCAAGTGGACAACTCGACGCTTCTACCTTTTCTCTCATGAGGGTACTTGGGTCATTTATGGGGATTATTTTTACAATTTAAGGAAACAGTGCAAATCCAGTGAATGATCCAAATATGGAAAATGATGCTTTTCCAAAGAATGGGAGGGAGTATATTTTAAGTAAGCGCCATGATAGAATATGCTCAAACTAAATCGTTGATTGGCCGACCGGTGAGTGGAGTGAATGTGGTAACTGAAGCACTTAGTGTGACATTTCCTGTAAAATAAGTAACATTTCTTGAAAATATCATTCTGTATCCTGGACAAAATTGTCCAAAAATAACCTGAAAATGAATAAAGCCAAGTGCGAATTTTCCTGGAATTTGGACTTGAATAGAAAGTGTGAACCTTACTCCGAGAGACTGAGGAAGTATATTGATAATTCTGTAATGATAATCCCTTTCTACAAGTTTTATATCATAAGCATAGTGCTTAGTGCCAATGGTATTGAATCAAGGCCACGACCAGTCGACCATTTAATTCACGTTTTGAAGATCACTGCAAGTCCGTGACATGGTTTATGACATTGTAAGGCGATATTGGCCACAGTTATAGGGACTAAGCTGCGATAGTAGATACTGCAACCTTGACTTAAACCGAGATGTGAGAAGCTTTTATGCCTCAATATGAATTCTCCGTTACAGAGGCACCTTAAGCTAGGATACATTTTATTGGGACGCTTAACAGTTAACAATTAACATCCTAGCTAAGGTGTTGATACATGTATCGAAGCTAAGGTGCATGCATAACTCTAATAGGTCTCAAGGGGTAATTTACTTTCTTATTTCATTAATCAATCAACTTCATTTACATATGTAGGGGTTGATACATGTTGCACGGAAGGCTCCAAAGAATGCCCATGCTCATTTTTTACTCGGTCTAATGTACCAGCGATTGTGTCAGCCACAGAAGGTTGCTGCTTGAAGGTCTTGAGCCTCTTTTTAGCATTATACGCCATGTCTGGGCACTAATTTTGTGTGAAAATATGGCAGGCAGTTCTTGCATACGAGAAGGCAGCCGAAATTTTATTACGATCTGATGAGGAAATTGATAGGCCAGAACTGCTATCATTGGTTCAAATGCATCATGCGCAGGTCTCTACTCTTTTCCTCTCGAAACACGGTTTCTCATTAATCAAGCGATTGCAAAAAAATTAAAGATAACGAACTCCTATATGAATCTTTTCTTAGTTACTTCTATTTTAACATCAGAGACATTGCTCTCATGTAGTCGAAATAATGTATTATCATCCTTTGTTCAGTGCCTTCTTCTAGAAAATATGAGTGAGTCAACTTCCGATACTGAGCTTGACGTAGAAGAGCTTGAAGAGATACTTTCAAAATTAAAGGAATCGGTGTTATCAGATATTAGACAAGTGCCAGTTTGGAATACTCTAGGAATGATTCTCCTTAAAACTGGTCGTCTGCAGGTATATTCATTTTTAATTATATGCTTGTACATTTGAAATATTGAATACTACCTCCGATTCTTTGGAATTGCCCCACTTTTTAAGATTTGTAAGGAGTATTTTAGTCAAATGGGGCAATTCTTTAGAATTGGAGGTAGTACCTTTTTTAATATGACCTTATGTCCCTTATTTCTTTTTTGTAGAGTGCAATTTCAGTATTGTCATCTTTATCGACCTTGGCACCTGACAACTTGGATTGTCTTGGAAATTTAGGTCTTGCTTATCTACATAGGTAAAGACAAAAGTAACTCTCTTCTATATTTTAACATCGATCACGAGCACTCTGTTCTTCTGAAAGACACTCATGTAATTACAGTTGAAAGCAATTAAGTTGTTGCATTGTAAAATTCTAAATCTCGACTAGTTTCAATTCGTTTATAATTGGTTTTGAGGATGTTTGTGTCGAAATCAGTCTTAAAAGGGCGTAGGAACTAGGAAACAACTCAAAGTAAGAGCAAGCAAGCATCTTGAGACCTTATTTGTTACACTTCTCATGTTCTCATGACATGTTTATCTCAATATAAGGGCCTTGTTCGTTCTGACGTTATTTTTTTGTAATGTATAACTTTCCAACTTCGTTTCTCTTTAAAAAAAAATTATCCTTGCGGCCGTTTCTCAATTATATGGAAGAAGCCTTACTTTGTTTGCCAAGAGTAATTTCCTACCGATCTTCTATATTGTTCTGTTTCTGTCATTGTAGAAGAGTAATAATCCTGATATCTAAGTTTTTTCAGCGAGCACTTGACAATGATACTGCTTTTCTTGCACCTCATATTCTTAATATATGACCGCTTCCGTATAACTTGACTACTTTTTTCTCAGTGGAAATTTGGAGGCTGCCTTAAAATGCTTTCAGGGTCTAATTCTAAAAGATCAAGGCCATCCCAGTGCTCTTGTCAACTATGCTGCCATTCTTTTGTGCAAGTATAGTTCACCTGTTGCAGGTTCGAAATTTTTAATTTAAACCATCTTCATTTTTATGTTTTTTTATGTCACCGGTGCTCCATAATTTTGTGGTGCATCTCGATGCTGTTGTTCTTAGAAAGTCTGATACTGACCGCATCATACTAAAAAATTAGGTGCTGGAGCAAGTGCTGGTGATCTTGGTGTAGAATCAGATTCTGCTGTTGCAATAAGCACGGCAAAGGAGTGTCTGTTAGCTGCTCTTAAATTAGATCCTAAGGCAGCACACGTATGGGCAAATCTTGCTAGTGCATACAATATCATTGGTGATTATAAAAGCGCGAGCAAGTGCTTGGAAAAGGTAAATTGTTACATCTCTGATGAAAATTTTAGTAATTTGCTTGTACGCTATGGTTTTTACTTTGGATCCCATGTATCTTCTACTTATCTTCCTTTAATGTGTAGACCCTCAGGCGTATATATGTTTTCAGTTCTGGCCAGTAAATAACACTTAACTGTCCAGGTCGAACTGGTCATTTTTTCGTTTTCATTTCTAGTGGATTCAAAAATCCGTTGTTTTGTTTGGGATTATGATGCTCCATGCCGGACTTGGATGTCTCACAAAAAATTGAGGGGGTTGTGTGTGAATCTTATGTATTACAATTCCTTGTTGATGATGGATTGAAGCAAGTTAGTTGCCCTTCAGTTTATTGTGAAGTAGCCCAAGTAGGAGTCATTTGATGCAATTCTCAACACAATTTTCCTTCTCGGTCATCCGGTTGCGTTTTTTTTATTATAAGAAAAACAAAATCCTTATTGTTACTATTTTGGCAGGCAGTTAAACTGGAACCCAACTGTATGTCTACACGTTATTCTGTTGCTGTCCACCGCATAAAAGATGCAGAAAGATCACAAAATCCCAGTGAACAGCTATCGTGGGCTGGAAATGAAATGGGTTCGATTCTTCGGGAAGCAGATCCTGTGTCAATTGATTCTACGATCGCTTGGGCTGGGCTTGCTATGGTACACCAGACCCAACATGAGATTTCAGCAGCATTTGAAAGTGAACAGAAAGAGTTGATGGAAGTGGAAGAGCATGCTCTCGTCAGCTTGAAACAGGTATATCATAATTCATAAACATCTAGAAAAAAAAGAAATCTCGAATCCAAATTTATTCTCATTACATATTGCTGCTTTGAACTTGCCGAGCAATTAATCATGCAAGGGAGCAGCACATTTGGGGTTTGACTCCTCGGCCCCTTTTTAGTTAGACATTGCCCGTATTCGAGTTTGCTTCAGTAGCTAATGTATGACTGTTTAGGATGAAGATAGGCCTAAATGAGTGATACACTTTAGGGTACTATATGCCCTCTATAATGTAAAGGGATTAAGATTGCCTACACTTGAGACCTACCCAACTCACTAGCCGAGGCTTAAAAACAGTGGTGGTTGATATTATCCTGATTTATTGTTAGTACATGAAATGTAAATTAGTGGTCAAATGTTACTGTTACTACCTCCATCGCTGATTCATTGTCTACATTTGACTGGTGTAAAATTTGTCACCTTTGAGTAACAATATGCGTAAAGTTTCTACTTTTCGATAATCTTCCATTATTTCATGAAGGGTAGATGGATCTCTTGTTCACCACATGAGCCTTTTCCTGTTGTTTTGCTTATTCATGTCCTTCCCCGTGTTTTACAGGTCATAGGAGAAGACCCAGATGATCCTGTGCACTGGCACCAGCTAGGGCTACATAGCCTCCGTGCCCAGCAATTCAAATCATCACAGAACTATCTCAAGGCTGCAGTGTCTCGATTTAGAGACTGCAGCTATGTTTGGTCAAATCTCGGTATCTCATTGCAGCTATCTGGAAAAGCATCTCTAGCTGAGGATGTCTTCAAACGAGCATTATCTTTGGCTACATCAGAGCAACAACATGCAGTCTTTTCCAATCTGGGGAATTTATACAGGCAGGAGAAGAAATATGACAGTGCAAAGGCTATGTTTAGTAAAGCACTCAAACTTAAGCCTGGATATGCTCCAGCGTATAACAATCTAGGACTCGTATTTGTTGCCGAGGGCCTTCTTGAGGAAGCCAAGTACTGCTTTGACAAAGCTTTACAGGCTGACCCTTTGCTAGATGCTGCCAAATCTAACTTGATCAAAGTCGGGTCTCTGTGCAAGATATGCAAAGTTGTTTCCCCGAGCTTAATCAAGGACTAAGTTATAACCGTATATATTATGACGTTAAGTGCGTAATTAGATCAATGATGTAGCCATTATCCCATGACCACTTGGATTAATTGCGAGGGGGTAATCTAGCTTGGTTAAAATTCAGTGGATTTGAACCCTGGGATGGTCTGAATGCTCAGGAGGGAGAGTTTCGCTACCTATGTGAGCCTCTCCAGGCTTTAATTCAGACTAATCTGGGTCGTCTCAGTAAGACTGTGCGACCGATCTGAAGGTCTATGGCAGATGATCAAGCTGGTCGGCCTAGTACATGCTGGAGCCAGTGCCTGTAAAAGCAAGATAATTTCCCAATACACTATCAGTGTTTATTTCAACCAGCTGAGCATGTAAACTTCATCTCGACAGCAGCAAGATGATATATTATCTTAGTGCTTGACTCTGGGAAGAGTTTTGAAGTTTTCAACTCGGGTTTATAGAAGTTAAAACGCTGGTGGACAAGGCAAGGAATCTTCTTAGAGAAAAGAGAAAAGAAAGTCCGCGCTTCAAACGACATTCTCGCTGATCATCAAGTGGGCCTCAGCTGTACTGAACACATTCAGGTCCATACAAGACACTGGGCATAGAATGAATTCAATTCTATGAAGGGGAAGAACATTGTATGTAGATTTGAGCTTCAAAAGAAAATGCTAGAAAGATTGCCCACGTTTGTAAAAGCACTGGAGTGGCGGCTGTTAGTGAATAGCGATGCTTAGGCGGCTTAAAAGGTTCACCCTACTCTGTACATTATTAGAAACCCTACAACCTCGTGCTAAAGGAAAATCAAACATTTAGTTTGATCCGAGTCTGAACAATATTAATAGAATTTTGGCAAGACAGTGAAAGGTTGTGAGTTGCGAGTTGCGAGTTGCGAGTTCATATCATACTACCAGAACAAGTTTCATATTGAAAGTCCATGAGTTTGTGAGGTTGCGACCAACTAAATCAGCTATGCAAGTAAAAGCATCACCAGCACATAGCGAGGTATACGAGATTGAACGTATGCAATTCAAATGAACCCTGGAGCAAAAACACCAAGTTATAACGAACATTTGAAAGGTCGCAACTCGCGTGCAATACATCCAAGGGCATAGTGAAGTTAATTCCTTGATTAACCAGAGCAATTATCAGGTAAGACAGAAACAGAGCATTTTAAAGGTATTGTCAATTTATGTAAAGCATAATCTGTTTGTGTTTTAATCAATTATGATGATTGCATTCAAGAAGTTTAACCGAGTTAACTCAACAACAAGGGTCTCAACTTTGACATAATCAAGCTTTAAGGACCTCAACTTCATTTACATAGCTTTAAGGACCTCTATCTAGTTATTGGACAAAACTACCCTTGTTTATTATTTAATAGGAGTATTAATTTCATAATTATATTTTTATATAAAGATAATATATATTTTTTTTTAGGCCAAAAATAGTATTTATAAAAAAAATAACATGCTTAGTTTTATCCTCTACGCAACTACCCTCATTTTATACGAGTATATATCTACTGAAAATAAACAAGTACACACTTTAATCACTTGAAGTCTTTAACTTCGTCATTTTACTCTTTTTTTTCTCTTTTTTTTGCATTTTCTAACACACGCTTAAAATGATATAGATACATGTAGATGTCAAGTTTTTAGTTGGTAAATCAAGAACCGTAATATTCATGATTTGGGTTTGAACCCTCGTCAGTGTCAAAACTGTCCTTATGGCTCCAATTGTACCAAAAAGTAATATACATGATGCTAAAATTTTGAACCCGAATTCTCATTTGTGACCGAAAATTTTGTCACAAGATTGTGATGAACACTTTTCGTCACAAGATTACGACAGACCAAATGTGACCATTTTTATGAAAAAATGTAACCAATATCTGATAGGTAACATTTTATGAATGATTATTTTGTTATAAAATGCTCACATTTATTCCGTCACAAGCTTGAGACCGTCAAAAGAGAAACCAAATGTACTTTTTATAACTTTTTCCGTAACATTTAACTCGACTTTAAATTTGTGTTTTTTTTTGTATTTTATATAGTCGTAATTATTTGTGATGTGAGATTACCTTATTTAGTAGTATAAGGTAAATTCTCCTTTCACTAAGTTTAATTTATGTCTAAAATTTTCATCTTACACTTCTTTTATATCTCAAAGACGAACGTTTATTTGCAAGTTTATATATAGTAACATGCTATCTGGATGACTATATTCCTATAGAATGTAAACTTAAGAAAATAAATTTTTAATAAGTAAATTTCATTCTTGTATAAAATGTAAGCAAACTTTTTTGAAGTGGAATACTAATTTTCTTTATTTTTGTATGTGGTAATTGTAAATTGTAAGTATAAACAAGTGCAAGGGTAAATTTGTCCAAAATATTGTTTGAGATCCTTAAAGCTATGTAACTAAAGTTTGGGTCCTTAAAGCTATATTTTGTGAAAGTTGAGACCCTTCTAGTAGTGTTTACTCAAGTTTAACCCTAGCACTTGCTCCCTCACAACCCTGGGCCCACCCACCGGTCTAAGCGAGCCACCTTGACAACCATAACAACCACCTTACAGCCGACACGCCATAATTTGTTTCATCAATATAAACCACTCAATTTTGCTCGACGAGGATTCATATATAGATCATTATCATATTGAGATGGGAGGGGAAGTAAACCAGCCAAGCATCATATATGCTTCTAATAAGCATATTTTGTGCCACAAACTCAAAATCGCAGCACTTTTTGAGCGTCTTTCACAACATTAGGGTTTGCGTCTACTTCTCTGGTTAACACAACCTTTCGGACGATTCAACATTAAAAGATGGGTTTTTTGGTCGGAAACTATCTT
Source organism: Heliosperma pusillum (assembly GCA_022085475.1). NCBI lineage: Eukaryota > Viridiplantae > Streptophyta > Magnoliopsida > Caryophyllales > Caryophyllaceae > Heliosperma > Heliosperma pusillum. The sequence goes on from JAIUZE010000424.1 coordinate 199,344, forward strand.
TTATTTAGGGTCATTTGTGTTAAACTACCTCAGTTTTTTTTGGTATTCAAAAACCTTTTAATTTTTTTGATTTCTTCTTTTTGCGAACACTACCAAAAGTCCAGTTCCAGCGGAAAAAGAAAACTTTCCAGCGAAAGGGGAGAACACACCACGTCAACAACGGATAGTTGACTTTTTTTTGCCGGAAGGGGATTTTAGGCAGTCTTTTGCAAAAAGGAAAAAAATAAAAGGTAGTTGAAAGCCCAAAAAAATGAAAGACATAAAAACCCTTTAAAGATCACCATTTCAAATCTAACGGAGAAGAAAAGATCACCGACAAACAAGAGGAAGATATGCCGCTATTTCTACGAAGAGAATGCAGAAACAAGTAATGCACTTTTGGTACACAAAAATTTCTTCACTATCGCGGTGGGTAACAAAACGGAAAGAAACTAAAGTAGTAGCACCAACAATCATAGCAAAACAAGGAATCCACAAAAAAGAAAAACAAGTCTTGAAGTCAAGAGACCATGTTCCAAAAACACTTAGAAACAACCCACTTCTATAAGCTCAACATCGTAATTTAATTCCAGAAATAACTCCTAATAAAAGAAGCCTAGAACTTTGCCTCCGACATTCTTTCTCCTTGCCTCTTCGTGATCCATGATGCCAGCAGATGTTGTCAACACGATGTACCCAAACTGATGTTTAAGAATTTTTTTCAAGGTTAGAAATAATGAACATATGGCTATAGTCACACAAAGCAAAAATAACACTAAGCAAGCATCGTAATTAAATCACACCAAAGTTTTAAAATGCTAAAGGTAAAACAAAAGCAACAAGAGTGCAAAATTTATGCAAATAATTATAGAATCTTCGAAATAAAATTGTTTTTTTTTGTCCAACTAAAAAAGCACTTGATTGCATTACAATAGAGGGGAGCGTAGTTCGAACCTGGGATCTATTGTCGACAATAAGTCCGTCTTAACCACTAGACTAAAACATTTGGTTCTTGAAAATAAAATTGTGCGGAAGTAAGATTGCATTTCTAAGGGGATTATTAACATGCAAAGAACTATATGCTAGGGAAAATAGGTTACAAAGGCAAAGATTCAATCTAGGAAGTCAAGAATTAAACTATAACCAACCTGTCTAGAAGGAAGAAGTCTAGCAGTCCATGATTCTATCTCCTTAACACCAACATCAAAACGAGGGCTGATGACTCCACACTTGTTAAGCCTTCCATTCAACTCAACAACAATCTTTCCAGATCGATGGTCATCGACATATTCAAACTCGCCAATGTATCCTAAAACATACACGATACAATAAAAGTAGGGCCAATGGAAAATTCACATAGGACTCATTATTTGACATTAAGGTAGTGTCACCAATTATAATCATCATTGAAAGAACGAAACAAACAAAGATTACAAAAGAAATCGTACTAGCCTTCACTTACCATGCTTTTGCATAACCAAAAGAACCTTGATGATCACTTTGGAAGAAGGCCTAATAAGGACCTGGCGCTTTCCTCTCTTCTCAGCATTGTACATAGTCTTTAGGGCATCATTCAGCACACTGATTCTCACCATTGTTACTCAGAAAGGCTGTCATATAAATTTCGAAGAACCCACATCAGAAAACTAACACGTAACAAACTCGTTCGCTAACTGTGTCAGACCAAAAATTCTTTGCATGTACCAGTACATCAACATAGTCCTTGATTATTAAAGACAACACTTCAATTAATTTAGCTAACATATTGGGTAATTGCTTACACACTGCAGACTGTACTAACCTCCCTTTCGTCCCTCTATCGATACTATCCCGTCCCACCCACCCCTTCCTTGACTTGTAGAGTTAAAGGGTTAAGGAAATATCAGACTGATTACTTTAATAGTGGAAAACACAAAGCACAATCGGTCTTAATGGTAGAATGATTCTCTTCTAATTATGAAATCAAAAGTGTTGCACATTGAATCGACTATAATTAACATAGCACGACTTATAATACTAATTTCAAACACTAAAATGACAATTCTAAAAAATTTACTCTAAAACTGAACATTTGGGACGATAAATCAAACAGTAAAAATGAGGAAATTCTAAAACTTTACTCTATAACTGATTATTAATACTAAAAAAAATATTTTAAGCTAATCTATTAATTAATTACTAGCAGCTTCAAATAGAGTACATTAACGCAACACTTAAAATAATAACATAGATCAATATTCACATAAACATAAAATTCCCTTCCAAAATAAATCACAAAAATTAATCGTAAGATCTAAATAAACACGAAAACATTGAATCAACAACATACCCACATAAAAAAATCATCAAAAGTTGCAAACTTTATAACAATAAGATTAAATTATAATCACAACAACTAACATTTCATACAAAATGTTGACTAGAATAATGATTAATTGTTTGATTAGACATAAAATGAGATCGAGATGAGAAAACAGTACCAGGAAGAGAGAATGAGGAAGGTAAAAGACGAAAAACGGCGATGTGAGGAAGAACAAGAGAGAGAAAGAGAGAAGTAATGGTGAAAGAGTGAGGTTAGGGTTTTAAGAGGGGGTATTTCACAAACCCTAATTTTGTAATTGGGGATTGGGTTTCAATGTTGTAGTGGGCTTGTGTATTTAGTGAGACCAAAGTTAATGTTGTACACTTGTACTACTACTTTGAATAACTAAGCTCCGATATGATGACCAATTAGTTTCTATGAGGACGGATATATCCGTCTCGAGAGTAAAACGGGTTGTATAACACTCATTCGTCACCAGAATAGATAGAATAAGACTTTTGCTAATATTTAGACATTTTATTTTTGATTCCTCTTAAGCTTAAGACGGATACTTTCGCCTTAAATGAGAATTTGTGTATGACGAATGCATCGAGAAATGAGCAAGTCTTCTTTAAGACGGAGGTACCTGTCTTAATATTAAAACAGGTCTTATATCATCGCACATGGGCATATAGGACATATCTACTTTTCCTCATGTATTTTTTTTTGTCTTATTCATCTTATATAGGCATATTTGACTCGTCTTAAGTTTAGGACCGATATACCTGTCTTAAATGATAATTTGCTTTGAGCAAAATTGCCTGATGATTTTGTTGGAACTACATTTAGTAAAATATAAACCGTATTAATTTTCACTGTGATATAAACTGAATCAATTGGATCGTAACTCGTTGTTTTCAATGACGTAGCCAAAATTGCTAGAATGAGAGGTCAAATTTTATGAAATTATTAGGTCTATTCTAGAATTTTAAAGTGAAAAATTCAGATCTGGCTTTATGTGGAGTTAATGGGGGTAAAATGAGGAAAAGGGAGATGCAAATATTCTCAAAACACGTTCGCTTATCGTTTTATGGTAGACTAGATATAGTTTAGTACAGGTCAAAAAGAGAGTAGATTTAGGTATCATGAAAATATAAAATAGACAGAAGTAAATAGGTTTAGATGACACATTTTTATTTTGGACAAATGAAAAGATTGAAGTTTACATTCTCGTAGTATGGTTCACTAAACTGTAAGCCCACACGAATTAACCACAAGCAATACCTAAATTAAAGGAAAAGTCGATTTTGATCAAGGCCTTAAGGACAGGACACACTTAACAACCAGCCCGAGTATTTTCCAAAGTGGAATTTATTTTTAAACATAGAGAATCGACTAATCTAATTAGCGATAAAAGACATCAAAACGCATGTATATTTAACAGAATTAGCGATAAAAGACCACCATAACCAACCCAACCGTTAAATTGCTCGATAATCAACTAATTAGAAGTCAGCTGACATTGTATATGTAACAGAATTTATTTTTTGTAGATTTTGAAACATAGTTTATTTGTTCATTAATCATCCACTCGTCACCTAAGCTGTCGGTTTATTATTAAATGATGGATGAATAAAATTTGAATGAAAAATTTATAGGAAGAGGGGGAGTTCGGAGGACCCAAAAAAATCTCGAATTTTTTATACAACTAAAGAATATTCCAACATTTTACAGGAGAGAAGAGACAAGAGACTCATCTAATTCTAAGTTAAAAGCCAGAGCTTCAAAATCGACATACCACTCGTGCATATACAGAATCTAGACATCAGATTCACCTCCCTGGAAGAGTAACAAACACACGATTACTTGATTAAGAACCGACAGCCCAACCACATTCTGATGTCGATCCTCATGCTTGCACATTTGCTTTGTTACCAGCCAAGATCTTTGAAATTTCAAGTCCACGGCTGAACGCTTGGTTAAATAGTAGCCGAGATTGGAAAGTTGACACAAAAGGGAACCATGACAAGATTGCCACTGGTGCAAAGATAAGCATACCCATCCCCGCATCATACATTCTAGCAAACTCCCGAACTGAGTCCAATAATCCTATGCTTCTCACCACCTTCTTCCATGTTATCGCAACCTAGAACAGAGGGAAACCATTTTATAAGGTTAGAAGGATAGCGCGCTCCATGACAGTCAAACACAAGCATGGCATTACATCTTGGTTTGAGACTTGATCGCAGACTCAATAGTATTTGGTTGTTCTCAACCTTTTTGCCATACTGTCTCAAAATGAAGTCACAGTAACCTTAAAACCTTGATATTTGATTCAAATGGGTAATATGGCCGATATATAATACCGCCTAGGATTATAAATAAGGCTATATATATACAAATTCAGGTAAGATTAACTTACACAGAGAATTCCCCATCCAGTTGCAATGAATCCAAGAACACACGCAAACAAGTCTGGAATGGTCAGGTCGGTGAGGATAATCACAACAATTACGGTTGCTACAAGTCCCATGGCAGTGACCCCCTGAAAAAACCGCATCCATAGCTGGAAGCCAGCATACTTCTTCGGACTGAAACTGAATATCTGTAAAAAAAAAAAAAAAAAAAAAAAAAATTTAAAAAAAATTATCAGTTACATTGGAGAATTAATAATGAAGAATAAATATATGTGAAAGATGAGTTACAGAAACAAACCTTGAATATGACGACAATGACTGCTAAAACAATCCAGGACACGCCATATATCTGAAAGTAGCAGTGGTTTGGAGTCAGGAATATACAAGCAATGACGTAAAATTTAACTCAAAGCAAAAGTCCAAATAAACATATTATGTGCACAACCAGAAAATGTAATTGATGCAAGTCGAACATAAAAACCAGGAATAGAACAGTACGGATGTACCCTCAGTTTATCAACACGCACTGAACCCTGTAGCGCATGACTCAACAACTAAATGAGACACTTATCCGTGAAGAAGATATGGCCCCTTAGTTCATAGATGAAACTATGAAAGTGTGGCAACTTGACTGACATCAATAATAGTTTGAAATTTGTCAATGGTTTGAACTATCATCCCTCACATAGGTACTCACTCAGTCAAGCTAGGTAACTCAGTTGCTATACTCCTAGCATAGACACTACTAACTAGACCAAGATTTGTGATGCATTTCACTGAGGTTCATTTACTAAGCCCTATATATAAATGATCCTGACCACATGTTCATTTACTAAGCCAGCAACAAAGAAAGTAGTCTGTAGTGGCCAGCGTAAAAATAGTGGTACTTTATGGACATTAATCAAAACACTTATAAGGCTACAACTCCTACAAGGGAAAAAAATATAAGGAAAGTTTCTACATGACCAAGCTCACACAAACCTTACTAAAAGAGGCAAGAAGAAAAGACTAGTGAGGTTGTAAAGAAACAAAAGTATTTGCCACAAAGAGCAAGCAACTCACCGCAAGTGAAGTGCTTGATGCCATGAAATGGAGCTTGTAAACAATACCATACTGAAACATGAAAAACCTCAAGCTCAAGATTGTTTCTAGGATCCGGCCTCTCCAAGTATGAATATGCATCTGCAAGATAACCAGAAGGGTCGTTACAAAAGTACACAGTAGACAAATGTGATATCAGCTGCAAAATGGGGATTTCGTGGCTGCATTGTTAGTCCATCGCAGATCTTACCCAATGCAGCCCTTATGCCAAAAAAAAGTTTACAAATGTATTATTTTTTTGATACAAATGTATTATTTTTTTAATACAAATTTATATTTTTTGTTGAATTTTTATTAGTTTTTTTTTAACCTCCAACTGTTCCCCATTTTTCGCAATTACAAACACCAAATGGCAAATCCATCTATATGCCAATCTTTTATTTTAATGAAAAATAACAAAGAGTATAGCTGAAGTCTCATAGATATGGTAAAGCATGTGTGATAGTTTATGATATCATTTATCACTGCCAAAATACCGTCGTTTCCCTACACGATGCTATATGACGGGAAATAGTGCAATGATGGCTCCACATACTGTGATGTAACAGCCTTACGCAACTGACTGTGAATTTTTGTGCCATGTCTAGGTGTACCTAAGTATATTAGTTTCCAGGTTTATCAATTTATTTAACGGATTGGCCTCGTACAAAGTACCGTATTCGCTGAAGAAACCATCTATAACATAGTCTGAATTATGTCCAAATATTATAAATGTTACTACGTATTTTGTAACAAAGAAAAAAGGGGGAACTGGTGGATATAAGGAGTGAGAACTAATTACATGAGACTATCAGTGATTGGATTACTACATATTTTGTAACATAGAACTAAAGGGGGGAACTGATGGATATAGGGTGTGAGAACTTCATGCTTAACTAATCACATGAGACTAATCACTCAGTGATTTGATTACCTTCTTAGAATCTTAGGTATGTACGAATTATGATATTCAAAGAAGATACCATTCATGACAATGAGCACAAAAATAATCACATGAGACTGTTAAATCATTGGAGCAGTAAGAAAACCTGTTCTTCTTCCCACCAGGATTCCCAACTGTTTTCTCCTTTTATACCAACACCTCCTTTGTACAGAAGCCAACTGACCCAGTCATCAAAATCTTCAACTGTCCTGTTGTTTACAAAAGAAAAGGGTTCTGAATCACAGTAAAAATGCTGTATCAACTTAGTGTTACAAACAGAGCAATATGTAAAAGAAATTAACAAGATAAATTAGAATTTAACAAAAAAAAGACAACACACTGTCATCTGAGTTATGACTGGAAAATTACAGTCAACAAAAACTACTACACTGATGGAAAGTTGGGAACTTCAGCAGCGTAATTACTTTACAATACAAATATTTCCCTATTTCAACCTCTTAGTTCTTTGTTTTTCTCTTATTGATGACTAGATAGTAATGCATTCATTAGAGGGGTAAAAGACCTCTCTGGAACATTCTAGGCTGAAACAGAAGATTGACAGATATGCAAGATAGAGCCACATTTGTCTATGCATTATTTCTTCAAGGACAGCAAAGCGAAGCTGTTTTCTCAAGGTTTGGAAGATCACTCCAGGACATGAAAATCGGCAATGTCTGTTATTAAGCACCGATGTTACTTCGACACTTCACATGACCATTTTTCACGGAAATGCCTTTGATTCAGTATTCAACCAAGTTATCTCGTCATTCTGTGAGGGACAATTTTAGCGTGAAGAAAGTCTCCCAAAATTTTCAAAACAGAAGACTGCTCCAGAATAACACAATTTCAAAATAAATATCTTTTCTAGGAAACGTCCAATGCCATGGACTATGGACTTAAAAGAAAAGTGCCTCACTGCCATCTAGTCTTATGAATCTTATCTAACTGGAACTCTGGAAGCTCTTTTAGTCTCTTGATGAGGGTTTATATTAAAAGGTTGTATACTAAAGACGTCAACGGAAGAAGAGGGATTCGTTACAAAACAAAAAAGGAACACCAAAGCGAACAGATTGTTAGAAAGGATGTTGAACAAGCAGAGGATGAAGGCAATGAAACTTACTTTTGCCACTCAAACCCTGAGGGGTTGAATATATATGGAGCAAAGAGCCAGGAAATCACAAGGAACCAACTGCTAAGAGTCAACAATACAAAAGAAACAGCACCTTTTCTTGAATAGCCATATGCAATGTACATAGTGAGCAGCAAAGCTACTTCAAGTCTGCAGTGCAACGCATGCAAGTTAAACACATTGACTAATGATATAAGTTCACGCCACAGGTGTTCAAGTTAGAAAAACTCACGCTTTGATAAAGTGACTTCTAGAGTAAAGCCTGTAGTTCTCAGCAAATTTTATATGTTGTACAACAAATCCTCTGCCAGTAGCTCTATACTGTGAACCGCAATTACAAAGATAAGTGACTCACAAGATAGAACAAACATTGAACAAAAAAGTCAAGGAAGAGTATGTGTCAAAAGGAATTTCATGAAGCCTACTTTAGCACCCCCATGCAAGATTGTCCGTCCAAAGTAATGAGTCCTTGTTCCCAACGAGAAAGTAAAGAAAACCGAACACAGCTGCAACTGCATGATGATAAAACTGAAGACAGCCTGCAAGCATCAAAGTACGTATAAAGTCCCAGCCACTTCAAAAATTGATCGATCCAATTTATAAACACCGCACAAAGCAGTTTAACATAGTACAAGGAACTGCATAACAAGAATGACTGCAGCATAGAAAATTCAAAAAAACTGTTGTCAAAGAAGCACTCAAGACACAGTAGCCGAAAAGAGAAGCATAGGGAGTTAAACCTGCAGCAATCCCAGCTCTAGTATGAAACCCATTATCATAGGTATAGCCGTGAAAATTCCAATTTGGACCAAGAACTGTGGAGTTAAAACCGCATCCAAAGCGGTATTTCCAAGCAATCTGCCTTGCTTTTCAATTCCTTCATCGAGTCCAGAAAAGGCCTGCAACAGAGCAATACCAAAAAAACGATCACCATAGCACTTGCATTAGTTGTATATGGGTCTCACAAGGCTTGAGCAGTAACAGGGAGGTTGAAAGTGAAAATATGAAGAGATGCATCTATACTGATTAAAAATTACTTGTCTCTTCTGAACAAGAGACAGACATACTGAGCTAGTTATTTTGGATTTTTCGAATGTAAAGGCTTGCCAGAAGAACTTGTGATTAAGGAGTTTTATATCCCTTAGCACTAGTCGCCTTAAATTTACAGAATTGTATCTTATGCGCACATAATTAAGCGACATCAGACAGGTAAGACTATCACACTGCACTGTGGTAGCCTGAGATCTTCCCTTTATCTGAATTCCCTAAAATGATTAGTAAAACACAAGCAGTGATTGGTGCATTGGGTATCAACCCTCGTAGTCCCCATCACTCAATATCCTCTTTACCTAAAAATAATCCAATCAATCTCATTCTTGACAAGAATTATACATATATATAGTAATCATGTATACGACATTACCACAGTGTCTCAAGTGCTCCCGCAAATTACCAGGTATTTGGGGGGGGGGGGGGGGGGGGGGGGGGGGGTTCATATGTAGGCTGCCTTACACTTGTTCTACCAACACAAGGAGGTTGTTTACGAATGACCCAAGATGATAATATGCATCAATAACTGCATCGAATGACCAACACTTCACACAAAAAAAAGAAGCACATGGAGTTTAATGAGCCATTATGCTTATTACATCATAATCCGGAACTAAAGAATAATGTCTTAGGATTTTGGAATTATGTAGTGATAATGTATTTGAAGAGAGAATTAGCCACCAATCAACCAAGAACTCACTCACTTACCAAGTACACTCTTCCATATAAGAAAATATATACGGTAAGAACTGTCATCTGCAGCAAAAATTATCGATATTAGACAAAGACAAAGAAAAGCGACTAGCTGGAGATTTAAGCACCTATTTAAAGATCTATGAAGGCAAACTTACCATTGTGCACACATAATACCCTACAGTTGTAAAGTAAAAAGAGAGCATTCTGAAGAAGTCCAAAAGCTGGCCAAGCCTATATACATCTCTGCTTAGGACCTGTTCTCCATTCCCACCAGCGACCTTCCCCTCAAATAGCGCAATTTGATTTAACCCAACATCTCTTCCTTTTCCAACCTACAAGAATACAGATGCATAGATACTTCAGAAACCAGCTTCTGAAACACGATTATATTACACTATCTTGAATGTCGCATAACAGAATTTTAATTTTGATATTAAATAGCCTAAACAAGAATCAAGATATTTACTTCATATAAAAAGAGAGAAGATATGACAGCAAACATACTGTCTACAAACTTAACCTGTATGTATTCATGGTGGGTGATATTTCCCTGCCGCAGGGTAGAGTTAAAACCTGCCAATAATAGAAAAAGGCAACACACGTTAAGCATAGTTCAAGAGTTTCGTCTAAGTAATTAATACAATGAAAATAAACAGTTTTTTCCAAGGGCCTCATAGAAACGTGAACGACAATCTTCAACTACAAGCAAAAAAGAAGCATAACATCGGTACGAGTGTCATGTCCAGCACGGGGATCCTTAAGGGTAGTGGATGGTCAAAGTAACAACGGTCTAATGCGTAATATTACCTCCCCACCAAATTTATTGTCACCGTTAATTTTGTTGGTCAATCGTTATTAACTGTGATCATTTTTCCAAATATAAGTAGACTATAGAGAGATTTGTCATGTTTGTTATATTTCTCCCTTTATTGACATCGTGAAAATATATCAGACAAAGTCGACATCATTTGACTACCAGGGTCAAAATGGGGACAACACTAATGGGATGCCGGAAGTAACCATTTATATCATATTGCATAGCTGACCGCAATCTCCTACTGTAGGCAAGTTGATTTAGTTCCCCTTGCTACCAATGTAAGTCGACTTAAAGTCTCTTCTACTATTTTTTATATTATCTTCTTTCGATAGTTCACAACCGATGCCTATACTTATAGCCTGTTACATACATTTTTAAAATCAAAAGGCTTTCTCTAGGCAAACACTGGAGAAAATTTTATGTTCGCAGAAAACAATCTCTTCGATAAGATTCTTGACATTTTGTCGAATGCTGTGCTTTCCACATCATGTTTTAAAACAAAGCACTGAAGCAAAATAAATATGTACAAAATTGCAAACATCTCAAGGATAAACATCAAACTTCAAAAGAGACAGATCCATTAAATTTCGAAACGAGACAGAACCAACAAAATTAACTTACATACAACAAATTTATAAGAACAAGAAGAACGATTCAAAAGTCCAAAACTACACATACCAGCAAAAATATCTTCACTGATGTTGATAACACGTGATGCCTTACTTACACCACCACGAGTTATGTGGAAAATACGGTCAAACACATCTGGATGTCCATAATGCATACGCACTCTGCAGTAAATTCAAGAAAAAAATTATTTAGCCAGAGTTCTCTCCCTGATATGATACCCAAGAAATTGGTATGGTGAACATGAATCGCTACTGGAACACACCCGCATCCGACCTTTGCAGCCGAGTCGGAGTAAAACAAAGACAACCTCATATTCTATTTGCCACGGCTTAGTGTAAGAAAACTCAAACAGATGTAATGCTACAAGACTATAACCAATTGAACAAGCAGAAGAACACACAGATTTGATAAAAACTCCAAGTTCAACATTCAACATATATTGATATACTGCATTTTAGAACTCTTGTCTATCTTCTAATGGTCCCAAAAAAAAATTGGGTGGAATATACTAATGTTATTACAGAAAATAAGAATCAGAGAACAAGTAGTCCTCCTTACAAAAAAGAATCCGCATACATTAAATGATTAAAAAACTAACAGTAACTTACTTGAGAGGTTTCGCTAGAACTCGCTGACCTAAAGTCACAAAGCTTGTCTCCTGATTCGACATAAACCATGCTAGAGAAGAAACACTGCATAATATCGTTAGAAGAATTCATTGAGCATGCAACAAGTCTAATGTTAATTACACCGCCAAAATGTAAATTTCAAACCTTCCTGTGAAGACGTGCTCCCTTACACCAAGAATAGTAGGAGGGCGAATACCATGCTTTCCATGAAACTCTTCAAGAAGATTTCTCATTTTCATCGCCTCCTCAAGGTAATTATCCTGCATAACATCGTTTATAAGATGAATGCAGTGGAGATGCATACTCTACTGAGAACATGTTGCCATAGCAAAAAAAGATTGGTTCATAATAAGGTGAAAAGAGAAAAGGCAGATGTTGCATCCATTGAAAATAAAATGAAGGGGAAGTGCCCCAAATTGTCTGGCCATGTGTGATGAAGACTCTACTTACGAGGCTTGGAAGCAGTGGCATAAATAAGATTGTGATGCATATGGGAAAACTTATAAACACGATGCTACAGATGATTGAAATTTAAATGGGATACTTGGATTCGAAGATAGTACACCACTGTAGAGGGTACTGTGAAGGGGGGGGATTTTATGGATGAGGTTTCACTTGATTATTTTGTCTGATATTTTCTTTCTTTTTTCTTTTATTTTTGTATGCTGCCAAAACTATTTTTCATTTGAATCTCTTACTTCTTACCTTTCCATATTTTCTTTGATTTAAGTATGTAACTATGTACTTATTATTTCTAAAATGTATTTTCTCATTTATCTTTTCCTTTTATTTTGACATACCTAACTTACTTATAACCATGTTGGTTCTATTTTGTTGCATTCTGTCTTTTCCCTTTTTTTACCTCAAATTTTATTCCATAAGTGATAGAATGATTTATGTTAAATAGCCTCAAATCATTAAGAGAAGTAAGGGTGTTCTGGACTGGTAAAACTATTTTACCGATATCAGCAAAGAACACAAAATGATAGGAGTAACAAATTAAATATGCATGACATATAATTGTGTGAGAAGTGTCGGAAAAGTTACTTGATTCATATCAATGGTTTGAATGGCTTCCCCACGAGTAAATATAATTGCATGATTCTGATTTTCAGGCTTTCCTTCGCCGAGCTTTGGGTCTCCAGGTAGCTTAATGGAATATATCTCCTGTAACAATTAATATATCTATAAATTCACTCAAAAAACCCTACCAAGGTTTTTTTTTAAGGGTATGTGCCGTGCCTGTTGCTTTAGTAAAGCACACAAAGCAATACGAACTGTCTACAAGAAAAACACATTCAACATTGCTCCATTTTACTAGGAATGATGGTGGCCAAATTAACAAACAAGATTCTAATGCAGCAGAAACATCAATCTTCTAACAAAGGATAGGCTATAAAGTAGTATAGATATAGGACAATTGGACAAACAAAAAAATAATACATATTTAAAAGGACAAAATAAGATATGAGAGCATGTGGTGAGAACAAATGAAAAAAACAATGCATATAACATGTCCCAAGCTCAAATCATCTCACAACTCTTCAGCACTATCCTCAAAATGAACTTTTAAATGAAAATATTTTCGAAAATCAGAGAAACTGAGACACAACAAAAACATTTGTACAACCACTTCATGGGCAAATTATAACAGGCTGTGATCAATTTTAACCTCGTAAAAAGCAAAAGAGGTAGAAGAGAAGAATACTTATCATAAGCTCGATAACAAATACATACAGCTTACTAAGACCTGGCAGAATAGATCATCAGACTGACTTCATTTTACGTTGGCATATTATCAAATGAAATTATATTCGGTTGAGCAGTTCAGCTTTGGTTCAATTCAGACAACAAAAATCAATATGAATACAGAAATCTCTGTAATATCAAGCTGATAAAGACATTTTTCAACTCCTGTAATTCCGTCCATCAAAAAACCTAAATTTATCTAGATTACACACAGAGCAATAACAAATGGAAATACAAATTTTGTATTCCCAAACTTACATACCTGATCTTTCCCATGTACGTCAGCTTTAACAAGTTTGGAGTAATAATCCTTAGAAACTTTCCCCTCAGCTGTAGTGCTTTCTTCAAGGTGAATAAAAGCAACTCGGAGGGCCTCGTTCCTGAAAACCAAATGACTTCTTATGAATAGAAACTCAGGCAGAAATGACATATACGACGAGTTACTAACCCATGAAAAGTATTCAGTTGACTCCTTGTGTCTAACATAATGAATTCTTCTAAGGAGACACAAAACTCTATGATGGACAATTAGAAGGAGGCCGTGGCTCCTAGAATTAAAGCAAAGTGGCTGAAGTGAAAGAATGCCACAAGTAACTTAGGATTTTATGGGATACTAGCATATCACATAGACTAAAGGGTAAATTCTACACACAACAATTAGACATGCACTATTTTATGGATCCGAGTGTTGGGTTCTGAAACAATGTCATTTTCAAAAGATGAATGTAGCAGAATGCATATGCTACAGGAAATGTGTAACCATACAAGGAAAAGATCAGCTGAGAAACGAGGTGGTAAGAAAGAAGGTGATAGTTGCGCCAATGAAGGATAAGATGATTTAACAAGTGGCGGAGCCAGGAATTAAACTAAGCGGGGGCGGAAAATTTCGGCGGGGACGAACAGCTAATTGTACAAGGAGAACTCAAAAAAACTTAGAAAATTTGAACTCAAAAAAGTCATCTTTTTCCCTCTCAATACCACTTTTAAAGAGTGCATTAAAATTAGCTTTTCTATTCATCATTTACTAGGATTATTTTGGTCATTTAAGAAGGGAGTATTTGTTTCACAGACAAAATTCCCCGCATTAAGTTGAGGCATGAGTCTCAGTTTCACCAGTAACAACCAAAAATTAAGTTATCTCTGCCTCTCGTTAGTTTCTTCTTTTAGAGTGTCTTAAAATTAACATTTCTATTCACAGGAAAGATTAAAGAGCTTCATAACAGAATTCATACAAAATTGTGAAAAGAAATGGTCCTTGAGGAGATGGCAGGGGTAATCTTATAGTCTATATGTCCAAAATAACAGATAAGCCACCATTTAATAACTGATTAAGAAACACTATCTGCTGTCACTATAAACAAATTTACATACTTCTGTAGCAACAGGCTAATATCTGTAGCTTCTGGAGCTTTTCTTTGTTTTTGTTGCCCATAGATTTGGCAAGAAACAACATACGTAAACTTCAGATCTGCTTGAGCTCGTGCTTCGCTTGACAGCTCAAACCCATTACTGGACATAAGACTTGTATGAGGATTCACATCATCTCCTAAAAAGAGATCCAATACCAGTAAATAAACACATTTTTTATGTCTAACTGTGCATCTAAATTTATATGATGACAAACTAGCTACTACCTATCAATCCTCTTCTTTCTAGAAAGCTCTGAAGCATTAGTGCTCTTCTATAGTACATCATTCCACGCACTGCATTTATGCAAAGTCAGAAGTAAACACAATATAACACAACCAATGACAGCAGAAGAAATGAAATAAGGAAACTACGCTGCCTCTCAAGCAACTAACTCTTACCTGTCCTAGCCAAGGTCTGTCCACGATATGATACCCAAAACCGAAGCTCTAAATTATCACTAGAACTTTCATCAAAATCTACTTCTCCAGACGACTTGCTTGGATTGATCCGCTCCAAGAAATTCTCCCACTCATCTGTATCAAAAGTAATAAAATTTCTGATTTCCCTATGGCCTATTCGATAGCGGAAACGTGAATAGAGCAATAATACAAAATGGGGGGAAAATAAAGAGCACCTGGAAAAATCTTTTGGAGATAGAACAGTATAGACACTCCATCCTCATTTTCAGCCCGCAGCTCGGTAGAACTATACAGCACAGTCTCGCTGTAATATGGAGTGAATACACTGATATGTGGGAAAGGCATGTTAGTGATTTAATGCACAAAGTGCATATCCTAAATACTAGTATCTAGCGAAATGATCATCCCATATTCACAGCTCTATATACCTGAAAGGCATCATTTCACATACAGGTTTTGCGGGAGGCATGTCCATAAATAATGAATTGCTAAAAAATTCTAATCGCCTCCTTGCTTCCAAATTTTTAGGTATATTAGCTGCTGAATCCTTCACAGTTAGCAGCAAATGAAGTCTCTTCACTAACTCTTTCTGAAAGCACACAAGGCAGCAAATGAAACTCTCGAATTGATTGTACACAGTACAGAAGCATACAGAACTTGGAGATAAGCAAACTAGCTCAGCATATGCTTACAATTTCTGGGTCCTTTGGCCACTCTATCCTGGAAAACAAGCGCCCTTCGTTTCTCGCTTTAGCTAAAATGTTCCATGTATCAATTTGCTCCCTAAAGGATAAATAAATAAATAAATACATGCAAGTTACGCATACACGAATCTAAGGCGTTGTTCTTAATGATTACCTCAAATCAGTTGAGAGCAAATCGTGCGTCACAACCTCATAAAAATCATAGAGAGCTTTTGCAGCACCTTTCGCAAGATCAGGAGTCTCGTTTCTTGTCTATAAGTGAATTAATTGGCATTAGTTTTAAAGAAAATACAGGAAATTTCAACATAAACGAGTAAAAATGCAAAACAACAAGCATTCTTCACATTCAGCAATTTACCAGAAGACCAGTCAGCGCCGTAAATCTTGACTGCACTAAGGGAAGCTTTTTGAGGGACAAGGTTAAATTAAGTGAACCTTCCATGATGCTATTATAGATTTCGCGGTAAATTCTCTCAACCCTGAAGTAAACATCATTGCAGTCCACAGTGAGAAATGAAACAGTTATATCATCGGCGGGATTTGAGAAACAAGTTGAAAATACATACCAACGCCTTCCTTCACCATCAGCCAAGGCATGTAAGATCTTCTCTATGCTGTAATAACACTCTTGAACTGCATAGGCCATATAATCATCTCTGCGTATTCTATTCCACAAATCTGCTTGTGTGTCTTTGCAATCCAAAGCTAAGTCAATAGCCATTAAAATCTGCAAAATCAATATATAGAATGAGGAAGCATATGACAACAGAGACGCTGAGAAAAGTTCACAGAATATCACACCTTACTACTAAGAAGAAAGAGAGGCCATTGAACAAGAGGAAGAGTGCCAGCATTACTAGGCATCGAGAGCAAGTCTTTTTCCCTGAAGGAAGAACCGTGTTAGAATCTTTGGCAGCCATTAATAAGAAAAATCAAAGTGAATATTGGCTTTAATTAGTTTCCATGGAAAAGAAAAAAAGAGGTTAAGAACTTTTCACCTGGTGCTAATGAAATCTTCTTCGCGCAAGCTTTTGATAATCTCGTTCCAGAACGGAGCAAACGCTGAAGCATAACTTTTGCTTATACCAGGAGAGATCTACAAGATAGATGCAAAATAATCCCTCAAATAAGTAATCTTCAAAGTTCAAAATTTTAGAGAAAGTCCTCACGAGATAATAGATCATAAATCCTATGCATACCCCGATGGCAGTTACCAAGGTCAAAATAATATGGATAAAAGAAATATAAGATTCTACATCAGCTACCATCAAGTCCAACACTCATAAGTCATAACACAGCCAGTATAAACTCAAACACTTATCTCGAAATAGGCCCCCCACACAAAGCTAGCTCAAAGTAGAGAAAATGATTATCAAATTTTCAAAAAATAGCAAGCCACTCAACTTTTGCAAAAATCCAGTGCTTAGGTGTGGCTGTTAAGTATTAAACCTGCTGTTTCTAGCAAAATCTTTCTATAACATGAGCTAAGGCTAGTCAGTTGTTTCACTAGTTGGGGCGAGATAAATGGGACCTTACCCTAGTTTTACAAAAAAACGTAAGAATCCAAACTCAAAATTCCAAATCTACTGCCCAAATGACTCAATCATAGCTTCTGCACTTTGGACACAAGAAGGATATTGCTTAATCCGTCCATTGTAACAAAGACTTGTACCACGAACAAATAAATCAGAGATAGAAGTACCTCAGAGTTTTCTTGATCAAAAGGCATCCTGCAAGATGACAGTAAAATAAAAATTCTCTTAAGGCAGAAGTCTTAAAAATCAACATGAGAGAGAAACTAACTAGAGTAGGCTGACAAGTACCAAAAATATCTAGTGCCCGAAAAGATTTTTTTGTTCTATAGTTACAATTATTATAGACAGTCGTCTCTGAAGCTTCAGCTTATTTAAGCGATTAAGTTCTAGACTATGAGCACTTCCTAAGTTCTACAATTACAGGAAAAAATTCCCCTCCGAAAACGAAGTCACTCTGTCAGCAGCTCAAAATCTCCGAATAAAATTCGAAATCTAGGCCAACTTATGGTTTTGTTGTACATGAGTACATAACATCGACAACAAACTCTCTAAACCAAACAACCCTTGAATAACCCAACTACCAATTTCGAAATAAAATTCTAGTCGTAGAGACAGAGAGCGCTTAAAATAAGAATCATAAACAATTTGCATAATTCAATATGCTATCAGCAAATGCTGGCAAACGTGCAGGGTCCTCCTCGCTTCACCATATACCAGCAATCGTTCAAGGTAATCACGTTAAAAGACAGTAACTTTCAATAGACTCAACTGCTTGATAATTAGCCAGTAAGGGTACCTTTTCATTCTTGGAGATGACATATTCTTCACAAAAGCTTCTGGGAAGCTTTCAAAACGCTTATGCACCATTTCAATTGAACGTATCTGTTAAACAACGGGGAAAAAGGAAATCAACACCAGATAAATAAGATTGCATTGACTGAGGTAACATAGCACTTCATGGTGGCCTTTCAAAATTACAGAAACTAACCCAATCAGGGAGAAAATAAAACATTACGCATATAACAATATACCTCGCCTAGTCGATCCCGAGCACCCATCACACCTCCAACAAGGGCTGATAGAAGAGTATACCATATGTGGATGTCCATTATATATATCTGCACAAGAATAACCCATTAGCTATGTTGCTCGGATTCGGTTAGAAGTATCAGACACGGGTGTGTGTCCAAGTGTCGGATTCTGCTCTTTATGAAAAAAAATCATCTCTTTGGACTAAAATTAAAATGTCCAAGTGTCCTGCCCATGTCCAAGTGTCGAGCGTCAGACACGGGTACGCCAGGTAATATTGAAAAGTCTGTATACATCTGATGTACTACCACCATTTGTGAAGTTGTGTGGTTTTTGAGCTCTATGATAAACTTTTTGAGTTTTGGTTTAAAGATTACGAGTTTTACTATAGAGTTTCTGTGTTAGTTCACTTAAATATCAAGCTCAAAAAGTTATAATATAACTCAAAAACACTACATATAAACTCAGTTAAATTTGAGTTTTTATGGCAAAAAAATTAAAATGTAACCTATAAACTGAAAGCTCTGAAAAAATGCACATAAGCTTAAATACAAATTGAATTTGAGGTAGTACATCTGTTGCATGTTCTTTTTTTCCCTGAACAAAGCATGGCTAGTTTAAATATTTTACAGAGCTTGTCGTGTCCATGTCAATATAATGGGTAAAGATAGTTGGTTGCCACATCCGTCAGTAGTTTACATTTTAATAGAGAGTGACAAAACTGGAGACCGTGTACACGTCTCCCCTGACACTGTGTCCCTAGCCTGAGGTACTAACACGAGGGATAAAAGAAAATTATATAGCAGAAAGGTGCAACAAGGTTCCTTTGCCTAATTAATGGAGCACACGGGAAGAAGAAAAATCATCGCTTTTTACAATTTTGACTGTGCGCATTGAAAGAACATATCGCACTTAAGCAGTTCTTCAGCTTGAACCAAGTGCTCCAGAATGGAACCCATGCTAGAACGATGGTGTAGCTTTTTGTCTAACTCTAGTTTTTTACATAGTTGGTGTCAATCCCTTGAAAAGGTACAAACAGATGCACGTCGTCGTTTTATATGAAATAAAACAAACAAAAATGACAACTTTGTTAGTACTTCTTTCACATCATCTTGGAGAAATTAAGATTGCTAAGCAAAGAAGCAAGCAAACAAATGATACGCATTCTTAAACCATTAATATTGGTTAGTCCCACAAAAGTGGGAGTACGTTACACCCAATAAAGAAAAGAAACTATCCAATCCTTGCTCGCAGCCGGTTCCGGTCAAGTAACTCCTTGGATCAAAAGGTCATCAACTTTTTTGCTTGCGCTATTTTATCAATCATTAATTTTTTTATGTAAAGTATGATATTGATTAAAGAGTGCCAAAGGGGGTGACACTCACATACAAAAACACAAAAAGACACCAATAAGGTGATGCCCATATATACGAGGACAACGAGAAGATTAAGCTCTCAATGAGAGATGGTCACATATTGTAATCACTAAGAGTTACTCTATCCATTGCCAATTAATGTTGGCATAAAACATAACCTTTGGACTTATGAAGTTCACTTCCTTTCCTCCTTGTGGGTGTGGCCCAAGCCCATTCGTGGAATTTAACATCAACAATACAACAACCTCAAAAGGAAGTGGTGGAACACAAAAGCAATGTCATCGAAAATAAAATGATTCCTCTTAATTAGAGTACACCGCCAAATAGCCAAAGGAACCAACATCCAAACTTCATTAATCCAACCCTTTTCATCCTCATGTTCGAAGCCAAAATAATGTATTTCGCTTGCGAGAGTGAACCCAACTCACGCCAAAAAGAGACAAAGATAAGTTCTACAAAGGTAAGACCCAAAGGCAAAGAGCAAACAATTATCTCTGGCACCACTATTACAATCATTGTCCTCATTATATAACCTTCCACCACCAGGTCTATTTTTTTCCCAACAATGTCAATGGTGTAGTTAGTTTTGGATAACTACATTTAATTTCTTATAGATCAGAAACTTTACATCTAAAATTCTAGTTGAAAATTTTGAATTAAGGTCAGAAAGAGGGGAGAGTAGTTGAAGAAGGGTGTGGACTGTCGACTGTGGAGGAGTTGATTATAACAAGATGATCGGCAACCTCCATCAACAAGGTGTGGTACAAAAGGTGGTGTGGAAGGTAGCAAGGGGGTTTGATGTGGGTGAGTTCGAGCAGGACACAGAGAGGCGCTAGCCTGTGGTGGTGCGAGCAGCCGAGCAAATGTCAGGGAAAAGGTTATCGAGTATCGACAATGGTGGGCTTAGGTGGAGTTGAGGACAGATTTAGGATGGTGCAAAATGGAAGTAGAGAGGGTAGCAGAACGAAGGAGTGGATTGGGATAGTGGGACTAAGGTGCTAACTAAATGGGGGGTTAAGTCATAAGTAGTTGTGTGTAGAGATGGATCGAGGATTAACAATTGATGGTAATATATGTAAAAAGGATGTTTTGATAAGGATTATTTGGCAAAGGTTTTGCCAAAAATGGAATGGGTAGAATGGATAGAATTGCCCAAAAATGCGAGGGAGTAATAAAGTAATATTATAGCTATCAGAAATAGTGTTATCTATACATAGAGAATCGTCAAAAAGAATTATGAGATGATAAAGTAGAGATATCAACCCAAGTTAGATCAGCCAAGCTCAAGATCTACACACCTAAGCCAAACCAACCTTGTCAATCTAGAGATCAGGTTGGCTTAGCTGCAGCCTTATATAAATGAATGAGACATAGGATACTTGCAATAGAAAAATGCTTTAATTCTCGTCTGCAAAATCGCTTTCAACTGATCTGTGTTCCCAATCATGATTAGTTACATAATCTCACAAGTCTCACAAGTTACTTCATTGGCATCTAATATTTATCACCAGCAAAAGTTGTAAATAAAAAGACGAAACGAAATGTTAGAACTCAGAAGAAACTTACAGCAATAACCGGGGCCCATAAACTTGCTATAGTTAGCGCATTATGATTATCTGCAATAAATTGCACAGCACTGCATCAATCATCAGTTCATAATGTAGGTTACAATAACTTATACTACAAATATAAGAAACAGCGCTTTTTTACTAACTTCTTCCAGAACTAAAAAAATTAATCTTTTTGCCTAAAATAATGCTCAAATTATTTATACAAATTAAAAAATAAATTGAATGAATGGGGCTGAGTTTAAAAATACTAGTAAAATAGGGTACACATAAGATAGATATTTAGGCACCATGGTAACTAATGGAGACACTGCATGGTGGCGCGTCTTATAGAGAGCCGCTATAGCACATGAAGTGTCTCGGTATCTAGTATGTTTAAATATATCTATATATATATATATATATATATATATATATGTTACATAAGCATCAGCACTAGCAGAGATTTGAACCCCAGCACTAATCGCCCACTCTATTCCTCCTTTTATAAGACGCTTACACAGTTGCACATAATTGGCCCTTAAAGTTCCGATCATATGAAAACTGATGCACCCACCCAGTACACTGACAGATTATTTAATACTGTATTTTTTTTGTCTTTGGCAAATTTGTAGGAGCCATTGAGGCACTTGGGTAATTATTGGGCAAATACGCCACGCAATATGGCAGTTTCAATCCATGCCTAAGATAACGGGGGGAAATTCTATGGGGACCAATGAACCCCATTTTTAAAAGTTTGAATAATCCGAAAAATTTTGAGGGAAAAAATTATTACTCCGTATAACAACTAACTAAAAAAATGGTCCACAAAAAAAAAAGGTAGGGGGAGGGTTAAAACAAACACACAAAAATGAGTAACAAATACAAGCACTTACGCTTTGAGACTAAATCATGCCACGAGTATTGAATATCTGGAATACGCACAATAATTTGTGTAGGCCTTACTAAGGGCTGAATCTGAAGAGAAACATTTAAATAGCAATACAAGAAATGTCAACAAAAAAGAAAACAAGCAACAGAAGCAATAAAGAAGCTAAACTATATTAGGGAGGAATTTGGATGGGGAGGGGGGAAGGAGCATGCTTCACCTGCAGGAAGTAGGCAAAAGTGAACTTGCAAGCGAAGATGACCGACCAAAAGAGAACATATCTGCGATAGACAAGATAGACGATGTCTTTAATTAAGAATCAAGAACCAATGACTCCCAGAGAGAGAGGGGGGGAGAGGAACCTCGCATAGTCAAGAGGCTTTTCAAACAGACTGCGGCCAACATAGTATCGCTCCTGAAAACAAAGAAGTGAGAACACTTAAGGAAGGGAGACCTGCTCTGCTGACAAAACAACGAACTGAGTTTCGACAACAATTTTACCTGATAAATCCATTTAAAAAACTGAAAGAATGACTGGTCAGACATTTGAGAGAAGGCATGACAAGCAGGGATCTTCAACATTAGAGCAAATAGCAGGCGTAGCCCAGCATAAACACCCAACATTAGAATGTATATCCGAAAGGATAATGATCTAGTTTGCTGTTTATTCCAATCCTGTAGAACCCTCCTGATATATAAAACAGCCAAAATAAGAGTGCTTGTAAATGTAATAGCAAAAACAAAAACCACAACTAAAGAAAGTACACTCACAGATAAAAATAGATAACAGCAACAGAGCACAGGCTCCACCAAAAGAACCTAATAACCAGCCTTGAAATAGCCATCCCTCTTGCCGTTGTATATGCACCAAACATAAGCAGAACATCCAAACAACCTAGTATCATAATAATAAACAATCCAGCAGCCAGAAAAGATGTCAACAAAATAGGCTAGAAATGGCTAGAACAAGCCACAAGGAAGAGAATTTACTCACTCTCAGCAAAATTCATGACAGCAAAAGTTGGCCCAATGCTCAAAAGGAGTTTAAATGTCTTCATATTGAGATCACCACAGAAAGCTATAATTGTTAAAGCCTGTAACATGACTTTTATCATCACCTTGATCAAGCAAATCCAGTGAGTATGATAAGCTGGAAGAGATTGACATTAACCTGGAACATGATGAGCAGAAAGATCCACATACGATGAAAACTGCGATACAAATGAAGAAAAGTCCGGTGCTCAACAAAACTGCTTTTTGCCGTCTGTTACACAACAGCAACAAATATGAACATTAGATGAGCACAAAAATAAGTTCCACAAGCAGAAGGAATGTCAGAGCTAGTGGTGGTCTGGTGGAAGACTAAATAATAAATTAAAAAAGGCTAGTACATTCGACATTCTTTAAAAGAAGAGCAAGTTTTGAGATCCGAAACAAAACCAATGAAGCCATAGTCCCAAAAATGTTTAATTGTCGGCTAACAAGAAGAGTCATATAAAAATATCCCTGTAAAGAATAGATATTGAAATACACCCTCCATCAACTTCATCTTCCTATTATATTTAACACAGGACCCAACTTTACAGTAAAATAACGAAAAGTAGAGAGAAGTGGTAAACAAAAGACACGAGAGAATAGATATAAACACTATCACTCGGAAAGGAGGGTGAGATGATTATCGTGGGACAACTCAAAAATGAAAGTGAGCAGAATATTATTGTAAGAGTGGGATGGACGGAGTAGCTAATAAAAATTTAACATCGGCATGGATAATGCCCTGGTACAATAACATGTTTAATATTCTCTGTTATGCTGTGTAGTTACAAAGGAAAAAGAAAGCAACTGAAGAGGGCAGTCACTTCAGAGAATTATCATTAAAACATATACATCTCCATTGATTCCAAACACACGCTACCAATGTTCGACAGACTGCGCACCAATATTACTCACTGTACTTTTTATATGTTGGTCATATTATAGCATTACTGCCTTATCATGTAGTGTCAGTATATCTAGATTCTAGAGCAAAATATGTAGTGTTAGTAAATCTCTATTTAAAAGTAAGAAACAACTGAAAAGAAATGCATATGCCCAGCGATATTGAGGAAAATCAACTGCCACAAAATCCTCCAAATCATCTTTCTTCGTGAAAATTGGTGATATGTAATATAAGATTGAACTTTACCCTTTTACGTTTATTTGGCTTTCTCAAAAATGCCGACCCCTCCTTCATTGGCCATCCTAACTCTAAGCAAACAGGAGACCTACATAGAGAGAGAATATTTATCACAATATAAATTTTCTAATAAAAGACAAGTACCACTGGGTTCAAAGAAAAACAAACCAGAAATATTCATTAAAATCATCATAGTTCCTCCAAGCAGAATGTGCAGCTCTCCCGTTGTTATTTCCTGAAGCTTCCTACAAGTGCAAAACACATTTATTTCATATCCTAAAAGCAAGAGAAAGAGAGGGAAACAGATGACAGCGCATATCTCAAAGTGCGGATTTTAAACACCTTCTATGTTACTCTATCCAACTAGATATTTACATTTGCTTTAGGCTGATTTTTCTAAGGAAAATGAACAAGTCGGTTTGCAATATTATACCCTTCACTCGAGACAAAATTATAACAACCACTACTCCATCCCTGGCCCCAATTGCAGCACCACCGCTGCCATACCACCCCCCTCCTCAAGGCCTGCACCACCTCTGCTCTGCACTAGCCACCACCCACCTCATTCTGTGTTCTCCTTACTCCTCTTCCCACACAATTTGCTTCCCTTTCTGTCTCTTCATCACCCATGCACGGGTGGTAGGAAGATCTGGGGAGAGAGAGAGAGGATGGACTTTGACAGATATCTGGGAAGATGACTGGAGGTGCAGGGGTAATTAGTTATGCGAAGGTGGGGTTGTGGAATTGTGGGGTTAATTTCAGTTAGTTGAGGGAAGTGTGACTAGAATTGTGGGAGTGATGGGAGAACTGTACGCGAGTTGTGGCTTTCAATACTTGCATTGGAGATATGGAGGGGTAAGGGTGCACTTCATGGATGCCCAGGTGGATTGGTATAGAAGGTTGGAGTATTGCTGCCCTGGATGAGGTGGGGATAGAAACGAGGTGAAATCACAGCCACAAGAAAGGTGCTGGCTTAAAAACAGACGAGAATTTGAACAATTTGCATATGCAGAAGTTGCCAAAAAAAAGAATACAGAAATAACATAACTGCATGAAAGGAGCAATACTTAAGACCTAGTGTGGCAAAGCCAATGCAGATCAAGCCCATCGGCATTCAGCCATTCACACAACAAAATAGGACATAAAAGAGAAAAACTCAATAATGACACTAGATCATTGGACACTATAAGTTAGCTTTGCCAACTCCAGTCAGGAAAAGCATGAGATGTTTTCAAAGAGGAATCCGCATAAAGAAGGAGAAGCATCCCAAATCATATAAAAACCAGCAACGACAGTCTAAAATCCCAAGTGAATCTGCCAATTATATTCGCAAAGAGAAACAAGCATGTAAGAGCATCCTAAGATCCCAGGATTGTTGGCACAAGGGTAAGGCTGCATAATTGGACCTCATTTATCCCGCTATTTGCAAGATCCCTAAAGCAACCAGAAAGAATGGTGGTGGTGATGTTGTAAGAAGGTCAAGAACAAATAATGGAAGGATCAATGTTCTGTAGGAAAATTACACTGACCGAAGAAGAAGGATTTGTTAGAATAGGAACATTAATAAGCATGCCAGACCTTCGGAATATTTGAACCACGCAATAACTAGATACACCAAGTAATGAAACAATGGTGAAACGATGAAAGTAATTTACGATACAAGATACCAAATTTAAGTGGAAAGCACACCAAAATTAAGGTGTAAAAAAGTTACCACATCAGGAACAACATGAAGTACCAAGTTCCAAAAAAAAAAAAATAATAATAATAATAATGTACACGAGGGCGCCAATTATTCTTAACAGTCTCACCAAGTTTCCACTTTCCACTAATCTCAAACAAAAATGAACTTTTTCAATGGGTGATACAGACACCAAACTGGAAAAGCTCGCTTACCGAAGACAATATTTCGTAAATGGGACATATAACTTTCTCGTGAAAAGAGACAGAGTCATGTTCGGTTCTACAGCTTTCAGCAAAATAAGCTTCTCCGTGATCCAAGATTGCATCTAACTCTTTCGCCATCTGTAAGACACCAACTTAATTTCAAATACCATATATGTTCATGTAAAAACCCTAGCAAAGGTGAAACACCCAATTATATCACATCTAGAAAGAAGAACTGCTAGAAAAACTAAGTAAAAGAGAAACTCAAAGATCCAAAGAGACATACATTGTGGAATATGTAGCAAATGCATTCAGGTATAAACCGAACGTTGGCAGCCTCCCCCCAAATAAGGAAATACAGAGAAACAACAAAAAGTTTCCTCTCCCGAGTAATTGCATCAGAACTGAAGGGAAAAGGATAGTTAGTGATAGGGGATGATGTCACTATCTAAAATATCTCATTTTGTGATGGAGAGGGCATTGGTTAGTTTAAAGACCTGTTCCATGCTATCCGTATTCGCAGATATTTGCACCATCTAAAGTAATTGTCCAGGACCTTCTTGTAAACCTCGTTGATAGCCTTCTCATCTATTTTCTGCAAATGCCAGAAGAAAACATCAAAAGCCTAAAGCATAAAATATATAAATACAAATTTACCATGAGGATCTGCTATAATGGGAGAACTGACACAAAAACTAATCATACTACAAACTAGGAATCAAATAAAATTGCAGTTAACATGCAGACCGTATTAAAACACTTGACTAAATTAAGCGCAAACATAGGTGAAGTACTACAGGCAAGGCTTTATAAAGTTTTAGAGGAAAAAAAAACATTACAAAAATTAGTCTTGACCTAGATAGTTAACAATAAGAGTTTGTGATCAAGAGGCACCAAGCCTTAGACAGAAAACGGCATACATAGTCAACATAGACATGATATCGAATGAAGGTTAAAAAAAGGTTACGGCATCATAAACTTTCACATAATCTACTACATCTTGCCTTGCCAGAACCTCAAGGGCTCAAGCTAATTAGCCTTGCTAAAGAGGAGTGTGTCAATTGATCATGTTTTACCATAATGAAGTGGTCTTCTCATTTCGTACGAAGACAAAAAAAGGCTTGTTTTAAAGACAATTTGGAGATCAACCAATATGCAATGTCATAAAGACTCGTTAACCAAAAACTCTGAACTTAAGGTTCATTAGACAGTAAAAAATTAATTCAGAATTTCAGATATCAATAGAACCAAAACAAATAAACATTAGTGAGGCCAAAAAGTTGAGAAAGAATGCTAATACTCACGGGATCACGCTCATCTGGCAAACCCAGGCGAGATTGTGCATTAGCAATAGAAAGGATGACATTTTCACGTTGATTTCTTATATTATCCCTCTGCAAAAAAAAATCAAGAATAGATTAAAAATGGTGCAAGAAGCCTAGACAAAACAGAAAAATTAAGAACATTGTAAGAAACAACACAAAACAGAGACAGACACCCCTCCCCTTACGTCTTACACTCTTACTTTAGGTTACTAAAGCAGAATAAAATCCTAAAGAATTTAGGATGTATTCACTTTTCCTTCAATGTCATGGAGCTGCAGAGTGCAAACAAGTCATGAAAATTTCAACATTCCAAGGAAATGACATGCATCGTGTACCAGTTTCCATCCAAAGAAATGCTTTTGCCACAGAAACATCCAAAACCGGCTGCTGTATCAGAATGATACGTAATACAGTTCTCTAATTGAAATATAAAAAATATAGATTGAGGATCCAAATAATCACAAGAACCAATCTACAGCATGCAAACACTCCCGTCACCGTCAGATAAAATTCATAAGCTTTGGTAACCCCTTACTGAAGACCAAATTGAGAAATAGAGAGATAACCTAGAACAAGTCATGAAAATCATGATGCAAGCAAATAAGCACAACAATCACTTATACAAAATAAAAATCAAAATAATCCAAAAGCCGTAGATAAATGTCAGGACAAACCTGGAAACCAAAGACAAATTCCAAAAGATCAAACATATCCAAATTTCGCTTGCCAGAAACCTCAAAAGAAGCAGGAAGTCTAGGAAAGGTTTCAGCATACATAATAGCAGATATAGCACCTCTAACCTGATCAGAAAAGCAACTGGACTTGGATTAATAATAACATAAAGGATCGAACACAGAATGGGACACACAGACAGCAGAAAGTTAACAATTTGCATTACAGACCCTGGTTAGGTGCAAATATAGTATATAAGATGTCCGGATATAACAGAACAAGCATCCGGCCATTATTGAAGGGGAAAGTCCCCAAAAAGAAACCGTAGAAGACACAATGATCTGGAATACAGCTGAAAGATAACTATTGTTATAAAGAGAACAAAAGCTTCAAGAGCGAGTCTTTAATTCTTGCCTCTGGAAAAACACCAATGGCATTGGTCAAAGATGGAGCTTCCAATGGAATAATGTTGTACGGCGTGAGCTCCCCAGACAATGTAGCATCTGATTTTTCAACTCTTCTTAACTGGGACCAAAATGAGAAAGTAACAGGTAGCCACAAAAATGTGAATTAGTAAAAAATAAAACATGAGCAATCAACGCAATGTGGCCGATAAAAAGTGCAGCTACCATGGAGTAAATTTTATAATTGATTTTCCCAGTTACAGGCATGTGTATAAAAATAAAGCCCTATACATAGAAACAAGCCGGCAAGGCAAAACTTATATCCATAAAAAGCAAAATCATTTTACAAAAGAGAATCAGTTGCTCTGGAATCTAGACAGACAACCAACAAAACATGTCTGCAAGGTAAGGTAAATATCCTGTTAACCCATCCCCATGAAGGTATCCCTAGCACAAGACCACAACTGAGTAGAAAAAATACCCCCCTCCTCCCCCAATACTCTTAACATAAATGCACAAACACAATGGGATCCGACACCAAATGCTATACACCAGGAATAGGAGCCATACCTCCTCCACAATTAATCTTCCTACTGCGGGAGCTGCATCATTGCTTAAGGCTTTCATCACCTCGACCAGAGCCCTTAAAGTAGCAAATATTTTCCTCCTCTCAACCATTCTGTAATAGCACAATACAAAATTTAGATTGTTGTATTAGTCAACAATAATATCATTTTCCATTCAAGCAACTGATCCACATGAGGGATGAAAATCAATACAGCGCTGATGAGATCATATGACCAACACTTCTAAGAAAGAGAATTATTAGTTACTCTATGACATAAGATAGCAACCAAATAACCAACTGACAAGTCGAAAATGACCACTACGCATCAAGAAGAGACGATAAAGGTCTGCCCAATTATATTTTAGTAAGTAAATTGAGAATCTATTCTCCATTTTCTAAGGAGCAAACGACTTTTACTCTTTATATTTGATACATGATGAAATAAAGTTGTCACTAACTATGCTTCTCATATTGTAAAATCAAAGTTGACTGATGCATAGCTTGAGTAAATTTACACTAGGAGTCATGTGAAAAAAGCCTAGTGAGTTTGTGTATTTCAGAAATATCCACCTAATAGGCGAGGGCTATTGAGGAACTAGGTAAAGTTGTCATTGTAGAAATAAACAAGGAATCTAGCAAGGAACCCAAGAGGTTAAGACTTTGACACACATACAACTTAGTATTGGTTCATAACTCATACTTAGTCGATTCAACTTGATATCAATCATTGCACCATCAGTGCGACTCACACAGCCTCATGGGACCGTCGAAATTTTTAAATAGCAGCCCTTAATAACAAAAGATCTTATGTTTTACTCTGTTAAATCCCCAAGTACACTATCTATAGCTATGCAAGACTACTTAAGCGTAAATTATTTGGAGCCAGCAATTATCTTTTAATAACATCTTCGAGGTCATATACGACCACCACTTGGTTTGGAGAGGGGAAAGGTGCACACAGGTGCTAAAGGCCAATGTGCCGAGGCAAGACATAAAGCGAAGGCTAGCACCTTTTCGACGCAAGACGCCCTATTTTTGGTAACAAAATTGTAATTTTCAAATAAAATTTTGGGCAGCAATATCCTTTAGGAGTTTTTGAGTTGGCCAACATGTAAAGTAACCGTCATTAAAGATCTAAAAGAAAAAGATGTTGAAAGTGAGTACTAGTGAGCCTCATTAGGTGGGTTTTACCTAAAAGGTGCATCTAAAATGCACCAAGTTGTTTTGGCTAAAGTTCATCCAAGGCGCGCCTTAAGCGCATGCACGGCTCACTTTTTAAAACTAAGGACCATCTCAAAGTTAACTCAAGTGAAACAAAAAGAACTCCACAGAACTTTCATGCTTCCACGCACGCCATCAGAAGACCACAGGCAGCTAACGCCTAACAGTCAGCCCTACATTCTTCATCCTTCTCTTCAAGAAAGAAGCAACATGTCCAGCATGACGTCATTGACTAGCTAATACCATCAAAACACACATACTCGTAGGTCCCCCTTTAGATATATCATCCTGCAAATTCCTTTAGTTAAAGAAGGAAAATCCATTGCATGGCTCCTAGCTTTGCATCAAGGGTTGCTAATGTGAACATACACACACCTTTTTAGTGAAACTAATTACAACAGCCTCAGCATTAACAAATTAGGAGGAATCATAAGAAGCAATTTCCAACATCAACGGAAGAGGACAAAATGTCTAATTCCAAAAGGCTAAACTTTTAGTAAGGAAAATCACATTTACGGTTTGCTTTAAAATATGCTTTCAGAATGAAATTGCCACCAATAATTTATTATCCTACCAACGGCAACTAATTTGTATGTACTGCATGGCATTCTACAGACTAGGACCAGATTATAACTTAAACAGCAGCTTGGATTCTTCTTTCGTGTCCCTTTGTGTTTTGTTTTTCTATTTCTTTTTCTAAGCACAAGGCTAACATACACTTCACTCTGAATTGAGCAACATACACATACTGACATACATTCCATACCAAATGTAGCAACATACGCATAAAACTAACATGGCAACATTAACAAGAAACCTCTGCCTTTAATCCACAAAAATAAAAAATAAAACAATCATTACTTCTTTACACCAGTGCCTCTAAAGAGGCTTCCGCTTCAAGCACGGTGAAGGGATCTGCACTGCATGGCCTTTTGCAGTGACAGAAGATAATGTTTTTCTAAGCGACATTCAACCGAAAACAAGACAGCCATATGCTACTCTATGGCCAAAGAAGTGCAAACGGTTTCAACAGCCATTTTGAATTAGTATATTATATCCATAAGAAAACAATAAAAAAAAAGGCACAAAGAAGCCTTGCACGCACAACAACATTGACAGCTGTACAGCACATTCTCAGCTATAATAAGAACGGAAAAACGCCATAAGGCAAAGAAGAGTGAGTTGGCATTTACTCTCCAAAATTTGTGCTAAAGACTCCCGACTCCTGCCATTTCTGCTCTTCCCGTTGAATATCATCCACTCTGTATCTTTGCTTGTACCTCTGGTAAAACTCCCAGAGGCGTTCGACATCACGGCTACGGTCTATTTGTGTACCATCTCTTTTTGCAAGTTTTTGCTAAGGCACACACCAGTTAACAGAGTTCATATCATAAGATAATCAGGGACAGGTATATTAAAACCTTGAGCATGTCTAAAGTAACCACTAATATCAAACTATTTCCAAACATATCTAGAATTATTAGATAAATGATTATTGATCGATACCTTAATTACAGACATTAAACCTGTCTTGAACTGGAGAACACCTCTACCTTCACTGTTTGGATCCAAATTTTGCGCCATAGTATACGCCTGCTCACACACTAAAGGCGGATACAGAATTCATCAGGTACGTTTTTATCTCCATTGGTATTGACATGTAACTAACTCAAGGCAATTAAATCCTCTTAGTGGCGAAATTTTGCCACTTGACTCAAAGCGGGTTTCCCCTTCAAAGTGAGGGTAAACTACTAAGCTGCTCCAAAACATTTTCAGCTTGGGTTTGACTAAAAGTGCAACTACAGGTGGTTTGAAAATTTGTAGTTTGGTTTAAGCGGCCCTCTAAAACACAAAGCTGGGACGCTTGACGAGTCCAAACAACAAAGACCCTTCAAAATGTACGTTATCAATACTCTACATTCATGACAGTGCAATTCTGCTGGTTCTTACCAAGTTGCTACATAAATGAATTTCTCGACGACCGCACAAACTAAAAGGATACTCCCTCCATCCCACTTTTATCGTCCTACTTTCTATTTTGGCATAATTAAAAGAAATAGTGCTGAGATACTAACTTTACCCCCTATTTTAAAAGGAAAAAGAGACAATATAACTGTCGGGAGTAGTAAGGGCACCTAACAAGAAGCTGTTTTGAAATCCACCCTTTTCCCTTATTGAAAGTAAAAAGAGCTCAATTAATTTGGGAAAAACTAAGATTGAGAAGGGACAATAAAATTGGGAACAAAACGAAATTTGGGGACAACATTGAATGTAATAAAAAAGATCCAAACTTTCAAACTAAAATGTCTGAACAAAAAAATAACAGTCCATACGACAATACGTAATTCTTCTTATAGTCATTGATTTCTAAAACCTTCAAACACTACCATTACAACAACAAAAAAAAATACAAACTATTCTTCAGAGCATAAACCGCCAAATTCACAGCTGTTTCTTACTCTAACACTTCACTTTAGACCTATGTTACTCTGACTCAGGTGCAAGTGTAGGAGTGTCGGATACATGAATTTTTCAAATTTTTGGTCTAAAATGAGGTGTTGAAGTGTCATGACGTGTCCGACACTCTAAGTGTTGGGTACCTGACACGCGACCAAAGAGAAAAGTCAGAGTATCATAGCTTTAAACGCGCATCACATATCCAACACAACACACTGACACCTCATATAATTAAAAAAAATCATAAACGATAACACAGAGTACCAAACACTAAACACTGTATCGTGTCCGACACTTACATATGACTCAGACTAACATAATAACTGCAAAAGCACGACCTACTCTACAGAGCATAGAATACCAGGTTCACAAACATATCTTACTCCAACACTTCACTTTAACCGTGCATCACATATCCAACATGAAACTCCAGGCACCTCACTTAATTATAGTCATTGATTTCTAAAACCTTCAAACACTACCACCACAACAACAACAAAAAATACAAACTATTCTTCAGAGCATAAACCACCAGATTCACAGCCGTTTCTTACTCTAACACTTCACATTAAACCTATGTTACTCTGACTCGGGTGCAAGTGTAGGGAGTGTCAGATACATGAATTTTTCAATTTTTTGGTCTAAAATGAGGTGTTGAAGTGTCATGTCGTGTCCGACACTCTAAGTGTTGGGTACCTGACACACAACCAAAGAGAAGTGTCAGCGTAACATAGCTTTAAATGTGCATCACATATCCAACACAACACACTGACACCTCATATAATTAAAAAAAAATCATAAACGATAACACAGAATACCAAACACTGTATTGTGTCCGACACTTACATCCGACTCAGACTAACATAATAACTACATAAGCACGACCTAATCTACACAGCATAAAACACCAGATTCACAACTTTATCTTACTCCCAACACTTCACTTTAACCGTGCATCACATATCCAACATGAAACTCCAGACGCCTCACTTAATTCCAAAACCATAAAACAATAACACTAAAAGTAGCAAACACCATATCGTGTCGACACTTCACTTTAACCGCGCATCCTAATCTACAGAACATAGAATAACCTTATCTTACTCCCAACACTTCACTTTAACCGCGCATCCTGTATACAAATCAACACTCCAACACCTCATTTTATTCCAATTTCCGAAAACACCAAACGAGAACCAGAGCACCAGACACCGTATCATGTCCGACACTTACAGGCTTACAGCCGAGCCAAAGCAACATAAAACGGTAACACTGAAAGTACCAGACACCGTATCGTGTCCGACACTTACATCCGAGCCAAAGTAACATAATAAAACGATAACACTGAAAGTACCAGACACCGTATCGTATCCGACACATAATATAACAACAAAATTAACAATTATACAACAAAATTCAACTAAAATTATCAAAACAACATACAAATGCGAGCGACATTAGGATCTTGAGCTTGAATCTCATCAGCAGCCTGTAAAATAGCATCAATATTAGAAGTACGACCGAGAGACGGCGGTACAGCACCGGCTAAACCGCTAGGATGACGCTCATGACCGGTGCCAGAAGTGCGAAGTTGTTCGCGACGGAGTGTCGCGCGTATGAGGCGTTCCCAGTTGTCTTGTACTCTGGCCGCCATTGTTGCGGAAGCTTTGAGCGAAATCCCTAAATTGAATTGATTGATAGATTGATAGATTAAACCCTAGAAAGAATGGGATCTTGGAGAAGAGGAAAGTGAGGAGTGTGGTAACTGACACAAGTAGCAAAAGGTATGTGGGAGGGGATAAATGTACTAATGTAGTGTTGGTCAAGTGCGAATGTAAGACTTTATTTATTATTTTTAATGGGTTCATACATGGGATTATGGGAATATATTGCATGTACGATTCTTTCAGGAGGTCGTATTTGGGTCATTCTTAATTATTTCGGATAGATTTGGGTATTTGTTTATCGATCCTTAAGTTAAAACGGGTCAAATATCATAACATTTGTATATATATAAAATAATATATTACTCCCTCCTAGTCACTCATTTCTTTCCCTTTACCTTTTACACAAAAAATAAGGAAATGAATTTGGACCACACAAAACACACTACCCCACATACAAATGAATTTAGACAACACAAAACACACAACCCCACATCTAAAAAGGAAAAGAGGGAAGAAAACTTGACTTACCCAATAAGGAAAGAGGGAAGAAATGACCGACTAGGAGGGAGTACTTTTTTTGTGCCCGTCAATTGTTGTCATATTCCTTTTAAGGGTGTCTCAGTGAATTGTTGTCATTTCTATATAAGGAAGGTCTTGTATGGGTAACTTGATCACTCAATGAGATTATTGTCCACTTGTCATCTACTAAGTGGAACTACAAATGGTCCCCCACTATTTCCTTAGTCTTTGTGTCAAAATGAAAGGACAACAGTTGACCGGGACGGGAGGAGTATCTGTTTTTATGCACCCTTGTATACATCCGCGTCTTAACTCTTAAGCTACGGAAAGTACCGTCTTAAACAAGGCTTATTGTTTGTTTATATATAAGCTCTGTCTGGCAAGTCATTTCAGGTTGCTTATTTGACCAAAGTTTCAGGTACCTTATATTTCTAAAAGTGTTTGGCAAATAGCTGAACATATGAGATTCATGAGATTCTTGCTACGTGAAATGGTTTTATATTTTTGTTTTATCCATTCAATCAATAATACTTAATTATCATATACATTTAAGTCATTCACTAAAAATCAGCTACCTTTTCAGCTAATTTGTCAAACGATTTTTTATATAATAAGTAACCTTATCAGCTCTTAATTTTCAGCTAACTTATCAATTACCTTTTCTAGGTTCCATTTAGCTTTTCAGTTTTCAGCTACCTATACAGTTTTCTGTTACCTTTTAAGCTAGTTTTGTCAAACAAAGTCATAGCGTGCCTTCTATAAACGAATCCCAGTATTTTACATTAAGGTAGTACAACCCAATTAGTGTTTGGTCTGTGTCATTTGGTTCGATGGGTCCATACTAGACCAGGCCAATATAAATTTGCTTCAGTTTACTGTCCAACATTTTACCTTTGCTTGATCTTTGGTCCACAAACTCTGGTCAACTATGGTTCGGTCCTGGGCCAATGAACACTATAGTTGTCCTACACGCGTTGCTTAAATCTTATAGTTATATAAAAAGGTGAACTATTGACTAAAACAAAAAGAACAAGAGTTTACCCTTACCGCAATGTTGAGGGTTCCATTCTTATCCGCGACATAGTATGCTCATTTGATCCAAAAAATAAAAAATTAACTAAGATAAAGAGAATCACGGGTTGTTTGGGTGCCTTCCAAAATCATGGGAACTAACTTAATAGTTTTTTTTGGGTGCCTACACTATAAAACTCTAATTTCTACATAGCGTAGAACTGTAAAAAGTCTCTTACCTAGACCCATGAATAAGTGGAGTTCTCGTTAGAATTAAATTTCTATATTCAACCAAACAACATTTATATTATTCACATCACTTGTAAGTTTTATGAATAAATCATCCCGAGAAGTCTATCTTTCTACGGCAAACCAAGCGACTCTTAAGACAATAATGTTGCACTAAAGATGCTTGACGGAGTCACCAGAGTCGTTAGCTAGTTATAAGTTTTTTTTTCTAAACCCCAAACAAATTTTAGCTAGTTGTTCGAATGTTCGCCAATGATGAATTTATTTTTATTTACTTTTTTCTTGTTGCAAAGTAATTTTAAGTAACATTGCATTTCAATTATTTTTTCCTCTTCTATACCGGTTTTCCTATATAAGAGAAAAACTTTATTAATATCTGAAATAAGGTAAGTATATTAAATTAACGAAACATCATAAAATCATTTTTACAAAAATCTTATTTTCATCACACTTCAAAATATTACAAAAGTTGGTTGACGTGAGTGGTAAGACTTTTCGTCTTTTAAACAATTGGCCAGCGCTTCGATTTCCTACTCTTCCGAATGAAAAAACCAAACCTAAAAGGGCTCTACTCATGAAATCATAAAATTGCCTTCAATATCCCGATTGAAAATCGTCCGAGCTGTCGGTATGGGAGACTATTGGTCAAGGGTTATGCTCATTTATGGACATGATTTACTCAATCATGGACATAAATGACCATTTTACCCTTGTCATTTTTTACCCTTAGTTTCCATTTGATAATAAATCCTCTCAAATTACCCCTTTCAACTACCATCCACCATTTGTCACAGCCACCACATACGACCACCGTTCACCACCGTCCTCCACCGCCCCTTCCAATGCACGACGACCCCTTGTCGGCAAGACCCACCCACAGGAGCATCAGAGGAGCCCACGCAGATCAGACCCGAACAAACCCCCTTTGTCTCTTATTTTCCAGATCTGTCGGCGATTCGCGCGCCGCCTGTTCTCTCCGAGAAATCCGACCCACTACCTGAATCCCACAAGTCTAAACAACCTGAAAACCCAAAGCCGTACCCGAATATTTCCTAACCCGAACGAACGAAAGACTTAATCATTAATCTGAAAATTGTGATAATTATTGAAGGTCATAGCATGAATGAATTGTGTATGAGCATCCTTTGTCAATGACGTGAATACGTTATATAATCTCCCTCATTTGTGCATCCTTTATCATTATAAATTATATAATCTCCCTAATTTGATATAAAATTAATAATAAATTAGAATTCTTAATTGATTAATCGGAGAATTAGCGTTCATAATCGATCAATTTGACAGATTTGATTAATCTTGTGAGAAGGAGAATGAGAGTTAATTTGTTTTTTTGTTTTTTTTGAAGAAGGGTAAGTTATGGAAAACTAATGGCAAAAAGTCCATGAAAGAGTACACTACATCTATAAAAGAGCTCGGTCAAAACCCAAAAAAAAAAATCAAAGTTCAAAATCTTAATTGTAAATTATGATGCAAAAAATAAATACTCTAAAATCGAATTCCAAAATTAAGAGACGACCTCATATAAGCAACACACAAAAAGCGTTTTCCAAAATTCACTTGATTATTCCTTCATTCATCTCTCTTCCACTTCTCCCAAATCTCCCAATTCAATTACACCACTAAAACCCTAAACAATTCAACTCTAACCCAATTAACCAAACACATTAATCACTAAAACCATCATATATTAACTATTAATAATAACAGGTATTACCTTGATCACATCTTTTTCTTCTACTATTGTTACTATTTTGTCACTATTTACTTATATAATAATGTTTTTTAAGTCTTTTAGTAATTTAATTGTATGTCGAATGTACACAACTTTACCCGTCTCATTTATTTGTTTACCGAGTACTTTTTTTCCTTTTTCATTACGAGGAGTATTTTAATTTTAATTATAAATTGAGGTAAATAGGTGACCGAGACGAAGTAAGAAGGTAGTAGGGACTAGGGAGACTCTTAAATTTCGAATAAAATTGGGTCGAGAATTGCATTCCTCAATTAAATATGGCATTAAATGCTAATTTTTTTTTTTTTTGGAAGAACGGTTGCATGCAGTAAATAGTAGTAGCAGTTAATTTTGATCAATTTCTGCAATGGAGCTTTAAACTTTCTTTATCAGTTTAGTGTTTGGAAATTGGAATGTCACTGGATCATTTGCTTAAGCAGGACCGTAATTAGAAGTAATGGGGTAATATCGTCGTTGTCGTTATTGTTACTCCCTCCATCCCGGTCATTTGTTTACCTTTCTATATTAGTAAAATTTTCTACGAGTAATTTGATCTCCAAATGAGACCATTGTCCACTTGTGATCCAATGCACTTACCCACAAATGGTCCTCTCTTGTCTCATTGGTCTTTGTGCTAAAAGCGAAGGTAAACAAATGGCCAGGACGAAGGGAGCATTATTGTTGTTGTTGATGATGATGAGGGTATTGTCGCTTGTTGGTGGCTAACAGTGTATTTGCATGCAGCTGGGTAACTGTTTTTTTGAAGTTGATCAGTTATGGAAAGCAAGGTGGAGGCGTGTGCTGAGTGCACTCGGAGCTGTGTTTCGCTTCACAGGGCGAAGCTTGATCCGTATCCCATAGTGTGTTCATTCTTTAAAGTGATGTTTGGGAAGCAGTTTTCTGAGGAGCTGGTATGATCACCAACTTCCATTTTTGGCCATGGTTAATTTTTTAGCGTTTTGTGTGCTATCTGAGTGTTCGTTATGTTTCTCTATCTGCGAACTGAAATGTATATCATTGACTAGATGCTGTTAGCTGTGAAGGTTAATTGAGTATTTGTTCTACTTTTGTACGATTTTCTAGGATTGATTGTCGTTCTGTTTGTAGATTGTGCCTCCTAGATTTACGAAAACTCTTAAATCATTGGAGGGGAAGAATGCATATCTTGAGGATTCAACTGGGCAGAAATGGGATGTACACCTCTCAAAATTAAAAGGCTCTCTTGTCATTCAACGTGGATGGCAAAAGTTTTCACTAGATCATGGCATTGAGATAGGTGATTTTGTGGTGTTCCATTATATCAAAGGATCACAACATTTTATCGTTCAAATTTTCACTAGAAGTGGATGTGAAAGGCCAGTGCTTTTCTCTGAAATGAACTATCAGAGCAAAAGGGTAAATGCTACCAAAGATTTTGATGCCAGAAGAGGTTCTGATGGTAACTCTAACCCAGAAGCTCGAGCGGAAGAAGTTTCAGGTTCTCCCATGGCTGCTGGGCTCGATGTTGATAGTGTCAAAAGCCAGGATGATGTGAGGATGTCTTCACCTTCGGCTGAAGATTGTCCAGTTAAAGGGAACACTCGCAAAAGGCATAAAATAGTTCCCGCCGAAGATTATTTAGCGGAGCCATTCTTCATGACTAGCAGAAGCGCAAGCTTCTCTAGAGAAGATGATAGAGACTATCTCTTTGATTTATCCGCCTTTGAGATGCCTACCAAGAAAGTGCGTACTGAAGAAACAAGCATAACCGAAGTGAACAGGTGGCAAAAGATCAATCAATTGCAAAATGCTCAGATTGGAAGTACTTCAGCTGATATTGTGATTGCTCTAACGAGTCCTCTATTAGCCTCAAGTTAGTCCCTTGGGTTATATCAAACCTATCAGAGTTTAATTTGTTGAGATTACATCCAATATGTCTTTTATTACTCATGTACGGCTCTTTGGATTCTTTCATAGATGTAGCATGTTTGGCGAAGGAGGAACCTAATTTGCTGCTCAAAAGTAGTTTGGACTTCGCCATGCCATCAAACAGTAATCTGCTGCAGAGAGATGTTACACCAATTGCAATGGAGTTTCCAACTGAAGCAGCGAACCGTGAGCTGCTTGGTATATATAGTTCTTGTCTCCTTTCTTTTTTTTTTTCCCATTTTTCATTTGCAAGACTTGGAGATAGTTGTACAAAGCTTAGCCATGGCAGATATTACAGTTATTAGAGACTCACAATTCTATGGTTTTGGATTATGATGGAATAATCACTATACTGGTCGTGCTTCTTTTCGTGACAATTAAGGATGTAATCTTGACTCAATGTTCATTATGGTTTGTGTGGAACAACCTCTTTGTTTTTGCGTTGCTAACACAAGGGTAGCCTCTATTCATCCGAGCCCCTACCCGCAATTCATGGAAGCTCTTAAGTCACTTGTTGTTGTTGTTGTTGTTGTTGTTGTCGTTGTCATTGTCGTTGTTGTTCACTTGTTGTAGCTCTTAACTCAATGTTCACTTGTTGTTGTTGT
This sequence comes from Heliosperma pusillum, assembly GCA_022085475.1. Lineage (NCBI taxonomy): Eukaryota > Viridiplantae > Streptophyta > Magnoliopsida > Caryophyllales > Caryophyllaceae > Heliosperma > Heliosperma pusillum. Next base: position 240,096 of record JAIUZE010000424.1, read on the forward strand.
TGTTGTTGTCGTGGTCGTCGTCGTCGTTGTTTTCTCTCGTAACACTCTCTTTGTATCTTGATTATTTCTTCTGCTGATCAGGTTCAAGAAAAAGAATAGTTAAGAAAGAACAACAACCCTGTCAGAACAACAGTGGTTGTACGGTGGCTCATAACTCTTGCAACGTTCCAAGGGATATTTTTGTATCTCGCCTGAAGGAGCCCAGGTCTAACAATGAAGATCTAGACAATTTTAATTATAAAGTTTCAACTGTTGAAGGTTTTCTTGAGAAAGTGGTGAAGCCAGAACCTGTTGATTTTTGCGGTTCTACATCAGCACTTACGATCAAAATCACATGTTCAGAACAGGAAGATACTGAACCTTTTCTTGTAAGTCCAATCTGATGCCCCCTTGCTGACTTACTGCTGTGCCCATGTTATGTTTAGATTGTTTACTTTCAATTGCTATTCTTATTGACGAGTTTTTCGTGTTTACGTATCATTTTAACCATCCTCTGAAATTTTGGAAGATCTATTCCGTTAAGATCCCAAACTTGTTTTCTTGTTTGGAGTGCTAAGAACACTTTGTGGCTACATTTTTCGAGGCAGTCTTCCTTGAAATGTACTCTGTGCATAACGATAGTGTGTAATTTTTAAGATGCAATTTCTGCTACCAAATATGCAGAGCATTCACATTCTCTTTCTTATGTAAGTAAGACACTTTGGCTAGAGACTTCGCTGCGATAGGATTTACTAGTTGACTTGTTTATTTTATTTTGCCTTTTATTCTTAATGTTCTTTTTCGAAGATTTTCTGCACTTCGTTTCAATCCAATTTGTTTCCGGCAATATTTTCGCAGTTTTTAGGCCATTGATCTTGATAAACGAGTACTTGTCAATTGTTTTGCATCGTGTTTGTATTCTTTTCATCTACATTGTAGTTCTGTTCTTGAAACCACTTTTTTGGTGCAACCTTTCATTAAGCACACTGCAAACTCTCTCATTTTGGAAATTCCTGACATGTATTTTTTATCTCTATTCCCTTACTTATTTCTCTAATTTTTTGTTCTTATATCTCTCATTGACAGTCTAACACTGTCACTAGATGATTTTTGTAATTATGTTACCCGACCCAAATTATCTTGTGACTAAGGCGTTGTTGTTTGCGGTGTATCTGTAACCTGTTTATACAATGCCTTATTCAGGAATTGCCTGAGTGTTTACCGATAAAGGTAAGCAGACACGGCTCAAAAATGGACCAGAAACTGATACTGCTTCGTGATTCAGCTGGAAAGCGTTGGCCGGTTCTATACCAAGAGAGGAAAGGCGTCAAGATTTTGGCAAACGGCTGGAAAGAATTTAGGAAGCACAACAGCATTCTCCCGGGTGATCAATGTACTTTTATTCTTGAAAATATTGAAGATTGCATTTTTAAAGTCGATATTCTTCGTGGTTGACTGTTGAAAGCTTGTTCTGGAAAACTTCGTAAGTTCACCGATCATTGTATCCTAGTAAACAAAAGTAATTTCTGGTAATCAGCTAGAAGCCTAGAATAACTGGTTTGCAAGTCCTTATTGTACATTCAGCTGAAAAGTGTTAGCCTCTATACTCTAGAGTAAACCTTTACCATCCAAGTTGTGCGGTCGTGCCTAGCTAGGAGCCAGAGTCGGGGCCATGGACCAGGCCCAGACTCAGACCCAGACCCAAGCCAAACTATTTCTCCTTGTCTTTAGACCAAGCTTAGCCTGGTGAACTTATCGGCGTATATTTTGGTTATGGTGTAGTATTTTTCCAGGTTAGATGGAAAATGCGATGATGAATATAGATCGATGTATATTTTTGTTAAAGGTATCCATTATGCGTTGATGTGTTTTTAGAACCAGAAAGTACTACGAACAAAATATGATAAACTACGACTATGCTTTTATAAAATATAAACATGAAAATATCTGTAAACGACAACTAAGTGACAAATTTTACGATATGGATTTACTTGTATAGATTAGTCGGAGAAATTGACGAGTACAGACCTAAATGCGACGACTTAATTTTCAAATTTTTAGCATGATATATTGATATTGTAGTTGCTAACTTGCTACATGTAAGTATACAGAGGCTACATAAGAAAGTAAAGTTAGAAATAGTAATGAAATTCTGTTGTAGAAGCATTACAGAAAGAAAGGTAAAAAATAGTTGTGAAAGAGCTAAGTACTTCGGTACATGACTCCGGAACACAAGTATATGTCCCCAAAGTACTCGACGACATAGCGCATGACTGACTATATACGAAATGATCATCTTCTCGCATTGCTTAACGGAGAAATGCAAATTATGTTAGCTATGAATATTTACGAGATGAAACTAATCAAACTATGATAAGTAAGCTGAGATACGGTTCCATTTCTAAATATTGTTGTATTTATTTATTCTATGGGGTAATACACAGTATTGTCAATAATTACAGTAGTGATAAGACAATTTCTTTCACTATTTTGAAAAATTTATGTCTTTCGTAGGTAATTAAAGCTAGACCTTCTCAACCTTGTCATAAAAGGTAACAGTAACTCAATAAGTCTTGCTTTGCAAGAGTCAAATATGGTAATAATAAAAATAATTTTTTTGATATTTTCTAAGCAATAAATGAAATGATTTAGTATGTATTTGACCATATTCCGCAGTTCGTACAATAGCAGAATAAGCCAGTCTTAAATAAGAGCCGATCGTTTGATGAGTACATTATGTCACGACATTAATTTAAAAAATCAGGTATAATGATTTTACACAAATAACACAATACGAGTAATTATATAGTTGGTCTCATTGAAGATAAGACATATCCGTCTATAATAAAGATGGAGTCGGATTCCCTCCCACAAAGATGTAAGTGAGAGAGCAAGTGAAGAACTAAATGAATCGCCATTTACCCTTCTACTTGACTCCTGGTAACATGAGATCCTTCACTGAAAACGGATATAACCCGTATTGAACGAGAATTTGTGATAATTATTACCGGTACTTTTGAGTTATCACATGACAGTAAATAAAGAAGACATACACACAATAAGTGTGAAGGTGACAGGTGAATCAGTTATAATACTAAAGTTGAGATCTTTACTTTAAGTCTGTTTTCTTCACTCAAACAAGCAAACTCATGCACTACTTTACCTCTACATTTCAAAAACTTGCATTCTTTTGCCATTTTTTTGCTCAACTTTCTCAAAAAACTTGGTAAGATGAACTAAGATCTCTCTCTCTCTTCTTCTTTTTACTTATTTCTTTTGATTTTCATGTTTGTTTTACGACCATAGGTGAACCTTGGTAAGTTAACTCTATTTTGCTACATGCTATTATTATCAATTACTTCCTCCGTTCCATTTGATTGTATACGTCTTATAAAATTATCACTCTCATGTACTCACTCCGTCCCGGTCATTTGTTTACCTTTTATTTTGGCACAATTATTAAGAAAATGGCAGGAACCTCTTGTGGTTGTACTAGATAGATGACATGTGGACAATAGTCCATTGAGTGATCAAATTACTCATAGGTTAACTACCTAAAGGTAAACAAATGAATGAGACGCCCAAAAATGGAAATGGTAAACAAATGACTGGAACGGAGGGAGTATTAAAGAGAATGAAATATGCATTTTGAGAAATGTTTGTTTGGTTTTTCATTTTTGTAGCTTGTTTGTTCCATAATTTAGTCAAAGATCTAGAGTTTAACCGTTTAAGTGTGTAACTACTACAAGATTGTCAGAATTTGCAATGTTAGTTACTTTATTTTGTTTTTTTTAGGTTTTTTTTTCATGCATTGTTATTGTAGTGAATGGTGAGGGATTCATATGGTGCTTTTATTTTGTGCTGAATCTTCCGGGACCTAGTGAATGGCTAGATCTATGTTGGGTCAAAACTCGGTAACCCGGAACTCGAACATTGACACTTGTAACAGAGTCTGAGTAACATATTTAAGTGGTAGTGTGGTACCAAGTAAATGTCTCATTCGATCGAGTATATTGTCACAGTCTACAATTGTTCCAACTTTTTGAAAAGGACATTATGAAATTCTGTTTTGACAAACCAAGCACAACAATTTTTTTGATGTATTTTACATGTATATGGAGAAACACCGGTTCTCATCGAAGACGGGCAATTTTCGTCACAAGATGAAGACGGTCAAATGTCACTATTTTAAAGAAAAATGTGACCATTTATCCTAAAAATTGCTTTGGTTACATTTCGTATTAAATGGGTCACATTCACCCCGTCTTCAGCTTGTGACGATATGTGACCCGTTTTCAGCAAGACTTATTGATGGAGAAATTGATGGTCGAAGTTGACACTGTCTGACCACTAAAGGTAAATGAGGACGATAATGTTGGGGTGTAGGTAGATTGTACTGTGTGGAATTAGTTCAGCCTGTGTGATTTGAGTACATGTTTTTAGAATTGCTAAATATGTTGCAATAGTCCAGTTGATATAGTGACATGGCCGCAGTCATTGCAGTAGAATGTAGTTTAAATGAAATCTATGGTGTTTCATCTTTATGTGGAGTGTAGCAAATGCTTTCATGTTTGAAGTTCCGATTGATGCAGAAAAGCTTTGAGCTTTCTTCTGTCTTGCGCTGTACTTTTTGATAGACATTTAACTGTAAAAATCTCTGCAATGGTGTTCGTTCAATGTACTAATTCGATCATGATCGTGGCAACAATATCAATTGGTGTTAGCGTATTAGATGTGATGCCACGTTTATGTGACTGCATGACATTTTTTATCGGTCGCATGAGTCGTATCCATCTAATATCGGATATATTAGCCTGTTTTTTGTCTTTTCATGTTAAACAATATCGGTGAGGTAACCGGATAAGAATCCTTCAGTGGTGGCATCTTATATGTCTCGTTTTCACTAACCAACGATCAATGTAGTTTGCAGTTAACTAATTGCCGTGTTGATGGGTTCCACGAGGCATTCCTGTGATACATGCCGCCAGAACTGTTTCTGCAAGCATTGGAAGAAACACGGTGAACCTGGAAAAGTGTGTGCATTTTTCAAAAGCATGATCGGCAAGGGGTTTGACGTATACATGGTTGTGCCTCATTTATTCTCAAAGAAACTTGAGTCACTGGTAGGAACAAAGTTCACCCTTGAGGATTCTATAGCTCGAAAGTGGGATGTTTTCCTGACATGCAGAGATGGCTTTCTTGTCTTCCAACAAGGTTGGCGTCACTTTGTAAAGGATCATGGCATTCAGCAAAATGATTTTCTGGTGTTCTATTACTTAAATGACAGACGTTTTCTTGTTGAGATTTATGGTAAAACTGCGTGTAAGAAAATCTTCCCTAGTGAGAGGATAAACACGAACAGGACTGAAACTACAAGAAATTCAATTCCTCGGAAACGTTCTTATAGTTCTCTTGATGAAGAATCAGCTAGCGAAAAGCATTTCCACTCTTCTTTTTCTGGACCAAGCATTGATGTTACTCCAAGCCCAGAAAATGTCCATAATGAGAAAGAGCCGGTATCTGAGAATTTGGACGAGCTGTTCTTTATGACTCAGCGAGACACTAATTTGGTCGGGGAATATGATAAAGACCGTCTGTTTGACCTGTCTGAGTTTGAGACGCCAGTCAAGAAACCAACCATAGACAAAGAAGAGGACAGAGGTTATGTACAACATCTGGCCGTCCTTTACTTGCCGGACTCTGACAATTTTCGGAATGCTGGAACTGAAGCTGTTCATATTGATCGTCCCAACTGCCTAATCCCTGAAAGAAATGCTGAAGTACTGCCAGGTCTGTTCACGAACTTGTTTCTACCTATGTTACTCCGACTATGCTGCAAGTGCCGGACACAGCTGTTTTTGGAAAAGGTTAATGTCTTTGGCCTGAAATGGACTGTCAAAGTGTCGTGTCGTACTGGAGTGTAGTCCAATAGACGACACACAAGTAAAGTGAATGTTGAAGTAACATAGGATTCTACTCTGCTGTTTAATATTCCTAAATAAATTTGCATTTTCATATAATTTTGTAACCCTTTTACTGTTGTCTGCCTTCTTTTCTGTACATTCTATCTTCGTCAGAATATACTGAAGCCGACTTTCTAGTACAAAAGTGTACTCCACACTCAAGCAATCCACCAAATGGTTCATTGCCCTTAGACTCTATCAAGCCTCTGAAGAATTCCAAACACCTTGATTCGTCAGCTATACCAGGTTTTTATTATCCTTTGTGAAATTTTTTACATTCGCTTGTAATATTGATTGATTGTGCATGCATTCGTTAGTGTACGGTTTCTGAACTGTGTACTGATTGAATTCTGATGTGCAGATTGGAAAATGAGACCCGCTAATCAGGAAGCAAGGGCGTTCAAACAAGACGTTCATGGTAATGGGATGGCTGATAATTGTCGTGGTGCTAGTGGCTCTTCAAGTGAGCAGAGTTATAGAAATCCTGGAGAGACTTTGATTCATAAGATGAAAGTCGAAGGTAGGTACCCCTTGTCTGGATAAAGGGACTTTCAGGGAAACGAAGGGGATGGTAAATAAGAGGCGGAGACAATATCTCTTGTTTGATTAGAAAATCGTGTTGGAAGGATTTAGAGGGGAGGGGAAATGGATTACGTACAAAGAAATTCAATCCTTCCAGTTTAGAAAAGATTGGAACGAAACTGACATTCTTCATTGTCCCTCCCCTGGCCTCCTATTATGGTATCCAAACAATCAAGTACCGGTTGTTTGGATGGAAGGATGGAAAGGAGGCGAACAATTTCCTTTGCTCGTAAATTGGCTTGAAGGAAAAAGGGTGAATCCATTTTCCCTCATACGAACACACCAAAGCTTCCTGTTGCCCGCCCGCAATCCCCCTTCTATATAGTTGTGCGACTTACATCCGGTTGTTATGGTCTCCAAAATAAGTATTACCTGCCAATTATGTAGATTCTGGTAGCTGTGTTACTCTGACGCTTTACCTTGGCGGCGTGTCACATTTGGACACAACACTCCTTTAGACTAACACTTCATTCAAGGCCTCATTATGAAATTTTCATGGTTTTCAGAATTATGGAATGACTTAATGTCTTAATTATATGGTCACCAGGTAGAACTACCAGACCCATCAAGCAAGAAGTAAGAGAAATGGAGCCAGATATCAGTGGCGGTCCAACGTCTGGTTGTCTTGGTGCTAACTGTTGTGGCTGTGAGCAGACGATGATTAACTGTGTTTCTGAATTTGTGAAGCCAGAACCGTTGGACCGTATTGATCCATCTGAAATCGCAGTCCAAGTTCCATGCCCAGTACCGCTATGCAGTGAAGATTTCCTGGTTAGTTCGTTTCTTATATTTGACTATCCTGGCCTTCTCTCATTGTATTTAATAATACAACTCATATCACGACCATCTATTATTTTACTCCGACTCTTCACATTGCCTTGCATACTCATGTTCAACACTCTACACTCAAACATGAGTATGATACTTAAACACTTCATAATAAGCCAAAACACGAGTTTTTTTTGTTTTTCTTGAAGTAACCGATTGAAACCCTTGGGCACACAAACGTCGGTTGCTTCTAACTTCTAGCTGAATATGAGTAAGAAATGTGTCTATACAATATGCATGCATTACTATACTCAATTTGATATCCTGCTATAGTGCTAATGCAGGACCTACCTCAATTACGCCCACTCAACAGCTCGTGAACCGTCGAGATCCTGTTTATAAACTTTTAGCGCGATGTTTATTTTCGAAAGAACGGTGTGAAAGTTTAAGGGCGCGGATGGAAGATGATTATGATGGTTGAAAATATGGAGGAATGCACTGTGCAGTTGTGCATCTGAAACAAACTCTGTGTGTTATTATCTTTTCATTTTTAAGTTTTAACTAAGGGATGCCGTGTTGCAATGTTTAATCAAATAGCTGGGAGGTTGTTTAAACTTTAAAGTAGATTGATTTATAAAGTAACTTGAGAATTAACTACCACAGATAACCCATCATATTTGAAATCGATCATTTGATTCGTCGATCCTAACTGAAAAAAAGAAATAACCAAAGGTGTGTAGTAATGTGGTTGAGTGATGATAAATGGGGAAACTCATGGAGAGTTACAATCTCTACCACGTAATATAATAGAATATAAGTATAATATACTCCGTACTAGTATAGTACTCCGTAGTATACTACACCTTGGCATCTTCGACGGTGTTGTTTTAGAACTGGGACAGCAAGAACTAAATATGGACGCATACTTTGTGAAGCGGTTAAGATGGGTGTTGCCCCGATCAACAAAATCAAGTTGGTAAAGATAACACGAGATTCTTGAGTAAGAGTAGTAGTGTAAGACTAGCCTGAGTAGAAATTTTATCTGGCTCGAAAAAAGTTTTTTTTTAATACTTCCTCCGTTACATTTGATTCTTAACGTTTGTTTTATACACGTATATCAATGCACGTTTTCGTTTGTTCATATCTTTAGTTACATATTATTAAAAAATATAAAAGTTTGATATTCATAATGCATTCGGTAAGACGTATTAAACAAGATCTCGCATGACTATCTTTTATGTTATATATTAGAAGTTGTATTAAAGATTTTCCTCACTTGTAAATAGTGTCCAAAAAGCAAACATAAAGAATCAAATGAAACGGAGGAAGTAATATTGATATTGATATTGTATTATTGTCATATTGATATTGATTGCTTATGTTTTCTCAATTCTAAATTAATAATCAAATTTCATTCTATTTAATGTTAGAATCTTATATTCTTTCAGCATTTTGCTCGACTTTTCTTTTCACACAAATTCTTGTTTGTGACGGGCAGTATCCGTCACAAGCTTGCGACGAGTACCACTTTCCCTCACAAATGACCCATTTAAGGGAAAAGGGGAAGCACATGGGGGGTGCCCCACATGTTCCCTCTACCCATTTTGTTAGAGGAAGAACCCGTCGCAAGGTCCGACCCGTCACAAGGGAGACCTACTGTTCTTTCCAAGGGTACCTTAGTAGTTACTATTTACAAATGCACATTGATCGTTGCCTCGTTGAATATAAGAAAACTCAGCACATTCTCTAAATAAAAGAATATGCAAATTTATCGCACATTGTCTGAAATTCGTAATTTAGAAGATAATACTCCCTCCTATTCCATCTACTCTTCCCTATTTTCTATTTGGTCCATTCATGTTTTCTTTCCTATTTTCATTTTTGGAAGTGGGGTTGTGTGTTTTGTGTGGTCCATATTTAATTGCATGTGGGGTATAGTGTTTTGTGTGGTCCAAATTCATTTCCTTAATCCTAGAGCTCAAATGAAAAGGGAAGAATACATGGAATAGGAAGAAATATATTTTTTATTTTCTTAGATTTTTTAAATAAATTGTTTTTTTAAAAGAAGTATAAGTTCAGTTCAACTTTTATAAATTTAATGTAGAGAAGTAAAGCTCAATTATATAAATTCAGTTCATCTTATATAAGTTAAGCTCTTATAAGTCCAGTTCATCAAAATTAAGTAAAAAAAAGAGGATCTTAGAATGTGTTTAACCTAATTTTTTATTACTAAAAGCTCAAACACCTTTTTTTTTGCAACTTAAAAACTACTTTTAATAAGCTCAACGTCAATTCTTGGTGCTCCAAAGAGCCTCCATTTGATACTTCTAATTTTTACTTCTTCTTTCATCTATATTTTCTCATTCCTTATAAATATAGACCCGCCTTGATATACTTTAATCAAACTATTTTCATTTTGCATTTACTTAAGTAGGAAAAACTCTTTTTGAGAAATTGTTTCTAGAGAGGTAGACTAAACATGCTCTAATAATCTATTTTACTTATCCACTATTTAGCAAAAAATAAAATAAAAAAATATTCTTCTTTGGGTTTGAGATATCAAACATGATATCATCTCATTAATTAATTATTGAAAACTAAAAACCCAAAAATGATATCAACCTTGATGCAATTTAGGACATTATACAAAAACTTACATGTATAAGAAGGGACGATTTAACACAGTTTTTCACTTCATCCATACTCACAAGTTGCAATAAAGACCATTACAAAAAATTCAAAAACATGAATAATTCCTACTATTTTGTCATACTTGTGATCTTGACCTATGCAATGTAAAGCTAGAGAAGAGATACGGTTTAAGCTTAATTTTATTAACACAATGATACAACCTATTTATAATACAAGTAAGCTAGGTTAAAACTAGGTTAAAGTAAGAGGCACAATATTATACAATCCTACGAACTTTGGAAACTAACTAACAATAATATATTACAAGATACGGAAAATATAGTTACGGAATAGTTTCCTTAATACGCCCCTGCAAGATGGACAATCCGGAGGATAGACCAATCTTGGATAATAACGAAGCAAAGCGAGGGCGCGGTAAAGGTTTCGTCAAAGCATCAGCCAGTTGATCATTGGTATGGACATGTTGAACACGAAGATCCTTGTTGCGAACATGTTCACGAACAAAGTTGAAGGACAGAGCGACATGCTTCATACGGGAGTGGAAGACGGGGTTTTCAGAATAGTGAGTCGCACCAAGATTATCACAATAGATCACGGGAATAGCAGGACACGACACACTCAGCTCAGCAAGTAAAGATCGAACCCAGATTAGTTCGGCCGTAACTTCAGCAATGGCTCGAAATTCGGCCTCAGTGGAAGAACGAGCAATAGTACGTTGTTTGCGAGATACCCAAGAGATAGGATTACGACCAAGATAAACAATGTACCCGCTAGTAGAAATATAATCATCTTTGTCGCCCGCCCAATCAGCATCGCAAAACGCATGAATGGAAGAGGGCGTATGAGCATGTAATTGAAGGCCAAGATCATGAGACCCTTTAAGATACCGTAATAGACGTTTAAGCGCGGACCAGTGACACTCTTTGGGGTCATGAAGGAATTGGGCAAGTTTATTAATAGCAAAGGCTAAGTCGGGACGGGTTAAAGAAAGGTATTGCAGTGAACCAAGAATAGCCCGATACTCACTGTGGGTAGGTATGGTAGGGCCGTCGGATTTGGTTAAGGGAGGGTAGGGAAGCAACGGGGTAGGCGTGGGTTTGCAGTCAAGGAATTTGTAGCGGGTAAGTAAGTCATTAATATATTTAGTTTGAGTGAGTAGAAGACCATGGGGATTGGGAGTGACCTCAACACCAAGAAAGTACGACGGGGGACCGAGATCCTTTAACGAGAAGCGAGCATGAATGTGATGGAGAAAGTGAGCTAAGTGAGACGGGGAGGAGCTGGTGACTATAATGTCATCGACGTAGACTAATAAATAGAGGGAGTGGGTAGAGCGAGTAAGGTAGAATAGAGACGAATCGGATATAGAGTTAGTAAAGCCAAAGGAGAGAAGATAAGTACGGAGTTCAGTAAACCAAGCACGGGGAGCCTGTTTTAAGCCGTAAATCGCTTTATGAAGTTGACAGACATGAGCTGGGAAGGAAGTGTTTTGAAAACCGGGGGTTGAGACATGTAAACGGTTTCGGAGAGGGAGCCTTGGAGGAAGGCATTGTTGACATCGAGATGACGGAGAGGCCATTTGTGAGAAAGGGCAAGGGATAGGATGAGCCGAATTGTGGCGGGTTTGACAACGGGACTGTAGGTTTCGGTGTAGTCGAGACCGGGACGTTGGTGAAAGCCTTTAGCTACGAGACGAGCTTTGAACTTATCAATGGTGTTATCCGAGTTGTATTTAACTCGAAAGACCCATTTGCAACCAATTGTGTTGTAGTGGGTTTGGGGAGACACTAAGGACCAAGTTTTATTTTTGAGAAGAGCTTGGAATTCGGCCTCCATGGCGGCACGCCAGCGAGGGTCAAGAAGAGCTTGTTTGACCGTGGAGGGGAGGGAGTGGGAGGAGGAGGGAAGGGAGGCTGTTTTGGCATATTTGGGATTGGGACAAGTGATGTTGTTGGTAAGACGGGTTACGACATTGCGAGTTGGAACAACGGGAGGAGCTGGAATGTTTGTGGTGGGAGGGGCTGGAATATTTGTGGTGGGTGGAGGGGTGTCCAGTTGCAAAGCTGAAGCAGGCGGAGGAGACACGGGGGGAACAGGGGGAGGGGCAGGGGACACGGGGGGAACAGGGGGAGGAGCAGGGGAAAGGGTTTCGGGAGGTGCTGTGACGGGGACAGCAGGAGCAGGGGTTTGGAGCAGGGGAATTGAGACAGAACACCAGGTAGTCGGGGAAGGGAGTGCTGGGGTGAGGGAAGTAGTTAGGAGATGATACGGAAATTTTGTTTCGATAAATTTGACATGACGAGAAGTGTAGAGACGATTTTTAGTAGGGTCGAGACAATGGTAAGCACTTTGAGAGGGAGAGTAGCCTACAAAGATGCACGGGATGGAGCGAGGAGCGAGTTTATGTGGAGTATACGGTCTAAGCCACGGATAGCACAAGCATCCGAAGCTTCGTAATTTATCGTAATTGGGCTGTTTTTGGAAGAGTTTGAAGTAGGGTGAGTCGTTGTTAAGAGTAGAGGTTGGCATTCGATTAATTAGATAAGACGCGGTAGTAAAGGCGTGAGGCCAGAGGGTGGTGGGTAGGCTGCCGTGAGAAAGGAGAGCAAGCCCGATTTCGACTATATGACGATGTCGTCTTTCGGCATAACCGTTGTGTTCCGGAGTATGAGGGGGAGAGGTGAGATGGGAGATACCATTTGTACCGAGGGTAGGAGTAAGTTTTAGATATTCGCCTCCGTTGTCGGAAAAGACTTGAAGTATTGGCGTGTTAAAGAATTTTTCGACTAGAGCACGAAAACGAAGAAAAGTAGCATAAGTGTCTGATTTATTTTTCAGTGGGTAGAGCCACATATATTTGGTAAAATGATCCACAAAAATAACGTAATACTTGAATTTGTCATAAGATAAAACGGGTGAAGTCCAAACATCCGAGAAAATTAATTGTAGCGGTGCATTAGTAGTAAACGAAGAAATAGAGAACGGGAGCTTATGGCTCTTATTGATATCACACGACTGACAATCTGAGGAAATGGACGTTTTAACAGAAAAATTTCCAATATTGCTAATAAGACTAAGAACTTTAGATGAGGGATGCCCTAAACGATGATGCCACACGGATGTAGGAAGGAGAAGGCTCAGACAGGCTTGAGGAGTGGGAGATGGACACCATTCGAATAGACCGTCTCTTTTAGTTTCGTGGAGGAGAATGGTGCCGGTCTTGAGATCCTTTATAAGACAAGAAGTGGGTAAGAATATGGCAGCGGCATTATTATCGCGACATAATTTAGGAATAGAGATGATATTTCGGGATATAGTTGGAACATGAAGAACATCATTAAATTGTAAGGAAATAGATGAGGTAGAGTAAGAGAAAGAACCGATGTTTTGGATTAAGAGCGTGGAGCCATCTCCAATTATTAGATCGTCGACCCCGTCATAAGGATTGTGAAGAGCAAGGTTGTTGAGATCACTCGTAATATGGTGTGTAGCACCACTATCAAGCAGGTAGGTTTGGTTGTCAGTGGAGTTATTGGCAGTGACGGTGTTGGCTTGGGGTTGGTTACGGCGAGGGAAAGGGGGTATTTGGATAGTGGGAAAGAGCCGTTTAAATTCCCGACAAACATCAACGTAGTGGCCTGTGTTCTTGCACCACTGACATCGACCTTTGAAGGGGGTCGTAGGTGGGTTGGCAGTACTGTAGAAGGGTGGGTTGTAGGGAGATGCATTGGGTCGTGGTAGGATGCCAGGGGAATTGTTAGAGGAAGCACGCGGTTTAGTATATTTTCGTGAATAAGACGATTGAGTATAGTGGGCAGAGGCGGGTAGGTCGATGGGGTTATGAGTCGGTTTGTAAGTTAGGTCATGGTTAAGGAGTTTTTCATGTAATGCATCAAAAGAAATAAGAGTATCACGGGCACGTACCGCGTCGATTACGGGCTTGTAGGATTCATAGTTAAGACCATCAATTACTTGTCCTATAATGTCTTCCGCATCCATTGCTTTACCCATATGCGCGAGTTCATCAGTGCAAGTCCGAATGGCTTGCATATAATCGGTGACGGTCTTGTCCCCCTTAGTGATTGACTTAAGACGGTCCTTCACTTGAAGGATGTGACCACGAGAGGGATTACCGTATGTGCTAGCAAGCGTAGTCCAGACATCATGAGACGATTTTGCTTGAAGAAGCAGCGGTGTGATTGAAGGATCAATCGTGCCAAGCAAGGCACCTTTAATGAAGCGATCTTGACGGAGCCATGTTTTATAGGCTGGGTTCGGGGAGTCTTTTGTCTCGGCAGTAGTGAGAGTAGCCGGTGGGCATGGGTGGGTTCCATTGACGTATTTGAAGAGATCAAAACCGAAGAGAAAATCTTCAATTTGAGTGGACCAAGAACGGTAAGTAGTAGACGTTAATTTGATACATTGAGAAAGGTTAATGACGATGAAAGGAACGAGAGGTTCTTGAGTATTCGGTATTGTGGAATTTTGGCCGGCCAAGGCAAAAAAAATTTGAGGTATTTTGATCGTTGCTCTTGATACCATGTAAAGCTAGAGAAGAGATACGGTTTAAGCTTAATATTATTAACACAATAGTACAACCTATTTATAATACAAGTAAGCTAGGTTAAATCTAGGTTAAAGTATAGAGGCACAATATTATACAATCCTACGAACTTTGGAAACTAACTAACAATAATATATAACAAGATACGGAAAATATAGTTACGTAATAGTTTCCTTAATACTACAAGACTCAGGACTATTTCCTAGAGGAAATTATGTGCGCATTACATAGGGCCTTGGATCTATGACTAACTTGAACCCAAATGAGACTTGTATACTTATCGTCTTTGTGACAAAATAAAAGGACATCAAATGACCGGGACAAAGAGAGTATGAAATATTTTTACTATCACCTCCATTCTCTTTATAAGAGTAATTTAATAATCAATTTAACACAATCGAACCAACAATTTTTAACTCTCCCTCGTCTCGAACCTTTAGAACTCTCTCACAAATCCTAACTTAAACCACCACATGCTTTCTTTGACCCTTTTCTTTATTTCGCTTAAATCATATCTACGAGTGCATGATTTAGCATTTCTAAAGTGACGATGTTTGTTTTTGTTTTATTTTGGACAACAATTCATGTGTTTCATCATAATTTGTATAATTTCATAAACTAAGTATGTTTTTGAAGTATTAATTGAAGGTATTATACTAATTATTTCATTGGGTAAGCCCTAAGTTTTAGGGCCAAAAAACCCATTTATGCCCAAATTAGTCCATAAGGGTCGGGTTATTTATGCTTGATAAATAGGCTCACATTTGGCCCGATCCAGCCCAGCCCACACATATAGGCCGTTTTTGTTGTACTGGCCAACTCATGATCACCTCTAACCAAAGCTTATATTGACGTTATCACGCTTATCGAGGTGCGTTTTGCGACTTGAATATTTTTATACACATTATTAAAAATTAGAAAAATTTAATATTAATATAACATTCATGACGATCACCCAAACAAGATCTCACATGACTATATTTTTTCTTATATATTACGAATAGTACCAAAGATCATCTACAGTCATGGATAGTGTCAAAAAGTAAATGTAACCTATGGTCCAGAGGGAATGGATAGTTTTAGAAACATGCAATTTTGTAGGATATTAAAGCATATTATCCAAATATGTATGCGAGTTTGACCCTTTTTGTAAAATTCATACTCCCTCCGATCCAGATCAATGGTAACACTTACTATAAATGTACGATCCACACTAATGGTAACATACCTTATTTGGCTCACAACATTACTATGTGTTATCCTTATACCCATTTGGTATTTACACAAAATGGCATTACATGACACACCTATCAATTCCTCAATTAAACCCACAATTACATGGTCCACCTAACTTTTTCTTTTTTATCCCTCATTTTCCACATTTTCTTCAATACTTCATTTTCCACCATGTTACCATTGATGTGGATCAAAGGGAGTATGATATTAAAGCTCATAACTACATAACATTAGATATGATAAATTGATAAGTTGGTCATTCTATTGCCAATTGATTTTAATTTTTAAGATCGGCGTTTATCTTACAAAGTAGTTTTCCTAAATACTTTTGAATGTGACCCATATCTAATTATAAAACTTAACATTTCTCTTATAAATTCCCATCTCAATATCCAAATCCTCAAATCATTCATTCCGGTCAATTATTTATATTTGCTTTATGTCCACTTCACAAAATAAAGTAAACATAAACTATTCACTAGGTTAGAGCGAGTATAACATTACACTCTTTAGCTTTTCATTATGTCAAGAGTTACGCTTCATGCTCATTCTCATGCTCATGATCATGCATCAACTAACAAGTAACTTGTGTAGTAACTACTCCCTCTATTCAATTCCAAACACAACATTTCTCTTTTATACGTTTGACATTGTTTGAATTGTAACGTAAATATCTCGAGTTTTACATTATAAAAAAATATAAAAATTTGATATTTTTATTGTACGCGAATCAAGCAAGATCTCACATGACCATATTTTATCTTAAATATTGCAAGAAATCGTAAAGATTCTTTTCATTTATGAATAGTGTAAAAAAAAATGTTATACTTAACTTCAATGGAGGGAGTACTTACGAGTTAGGTGGGACGTTGAAAATTAGAGAGAGACGTGGAACAAGGCGTGCCATACTAGAGGACTAAGAGGAGTTAGGTAGCAATAATAATCTTACCCTAAGAGGAGCGTCCCATGTCCTGCGTTTGTGGTTCTATTGTGCTAGAAGCCAACTTTGCTACGGGTGTACTTCATAATGAATTCTCCATCAATTAATAGTAATAATTCTTCATCAACTAAATTATACAGAGTGCACTCTATTTAATTAGTTGAGCAATTTGTTCTGAACCCTACCCATTTTGTTTTTGGTTCATGCAGTGGTGGTGTTGGCTCCGGCGGATGAGATTTTTCAGGTTCTTAGTCAAATTTTCAAAACTTTTTCGAGTTTACCTTAGGCAAATAGTCGTTAGTCATTCGCTCCCCCGTAAATTTTTTAACACCCTAAGTTCAATTCCTGGCACCGCTACTTAGTTCATGTATCATTTTAAATTTAAGACAAATATACGTAGTAGTATTTATTTATTTTAATATTACAATGTTCAAATATACTCTATTCACTTTGACTGCCTTTTTTTATTTATTACAATGTTCATTTATTAGACTGGCCACCAGACCACTCGACAAGTACGAATGAACATGGCAAATACATGTAAAAATGTTTAGGATTTGAGGCCAATCATTTATCTTATCTTTCCAATTTTAACATAGCTATATGATCGAGAAAAGTTTGATAATAATTTTCACTTAACTAAAACTGTTGTGTTAAAAATAAATTCTACATTATTAGACATATTTTCAACACTTTTACGCACTTCTTGCTAACACAAATTCTTATTGAAGACGGACGGGTATATTAATATACATATGTATTTAATGAAAACGCGTCAGACTGTCTCTCTTAAAGAGAAGTGGGAGGATAAGTGGGAAACCAAGGGATAAGTGAGAAACCAAGTGCGTTCTCACTTGCCTCTTTGTAAGAGACAGTCTGACCCGTCTTCATTGAATATGGATATACCTGACTTCAATGAGTTTTGTTGTATTGCTAATTAATTACCACTAATCAAATTTGCTTAACTCAAAATACACAAATTCTAATTTAAGACGCGGAGCCCCGTCTTAGCTTACGACGGATCAAGCCCCCTCACAAAGAGCAAGAGGTGGAGCAAGTGAATGACAAATGAAGCCGCCAACTTGTTCTTTGTGAGGGGACTTTACATGTCTTAAACTTTGTCTTAAACTTAAGCTGAGAGTTACTGCTCAAAAGAACATCATAATCCGTTACAGAAATTATGACGTCTAACACCATGAAAGTCATAAAAAACAACCTACATCATTTTTATTTATCAGTAATACAGGGTATTAATAATTAATAAAATGTGTGTGATGTAATACTCCAACGCAAAAAAAAAAAAAAGGTACCTGTAACAAAATCCCGGAAAAACTCAACGGAATCAGCCAAATCAGCGGCAGATTTACCCTTCCATTTGGGCGCCAATTCATTAATGGCAGATTCTTCCAGGTAAACTCCGATTGCAGTAAACTTTACAAAATTACCCCCTATCTCCATTCCTCTAACACCTGCCACATTCGAGTAACAACATTAATGCATTATTCCTTGCGTCCCACACAAACAATATAAAACATAAACAAATAACCGATACAAGAGAAAACGTTGTTAATGTTGAGGTTTAGAGGGGCATTATCCCACATTGGTAGAATACAAGTGAAGGACTAGTTTATAATTGGTTTTCGCTGCGGAGGACTCAACAGTTAACTCCTAGTTCCGCCACTGAATGTATGATGACCACTAACCTGCGCCGGCGAGGAAGAATGAGTTATGGGTGCCTGGTGGTTTAACCGACGGTGGAAACAACAAGTCCGCTACCTTAACCTCGCTAACTTTCGGTGACGCTGCCATTGATATATCACTTTTTTTTTAAATTTCAGGGTAAAAAAAGGGAATTTTTCCTCCTTGGTCTATTTCAGAGTTGATAATACTTTTACGGAGTTTCCGGAGTAGAGTGAAGCTCTTTTATAAAGGGAAAGGTCAAAGGGGTTTATATGGGAGAAAAATACTCTTAGACTAATTTCAATGGTTGATGTTGTTTGATTTGGCACATTAATTTTTTAACTTATGTACCGCTTCAATGACGAAGTACATCTTGTAGCTTGTATGTGTTTCACATTCCTACTTTGAACCAGTAAAATAATTTAGCTTTTATTTTTTATAAAGCAAGTCATGTAGCTTGACAAAGCTACCATGCTTGCAAGATACAGTTAAAATTTCAAGTCCAATGGTAAGCTACATGTTTATATTTTGCAAAAATTGCAAGCAAGTCCTTAGAAATAAACAATTGGAGTTGCTCTTATGATTTTATTGGAGAAAAATAGTCTGAAAAACACTTACAACCATTAAAACTTATTCACTAAATCACAAATTTATTGAAAGACTAGATTATTGTACTTGCTTATGTTTTGTTGTTACAAATTATCGTCGAGGACATCGCATATCCGTATTCAATGAAGATGAGTCAGATCTCCTCTCACAAGGAGGTAAGTGGAAAACTAAATGAATTTTCACTTGCTTCCTTGTGAGAGGGAAGACGGATATGCGCTGTCTTTAATGAGACCAATTGCTCTTTTATTTGGTATAGGGGTGTATAACAATCGAACCTATTTTGCTTTATATTGTAACTAACTACTCATGTATTTTGCTACCCGATTTTATAGTATACGTGCATGTTTTATTAGTTTTTGTACTATTTTTTTAACAATTTGTAATTGGTGTTTCAATAAATTTACAGATATCTCTCGGAAAAGATGAATTTGAAAAAAAAATATTTTACCAATATTCATAATTTTTGTTGCTCTATAAGTTAAAAAATGAAACTCACATACTCACACAATTAATATAAATATTCACGAAATATAATAAGCATATTCGTAACAATTATAATAAATACTCATTTAACCAATTATACATAATAGTACAATATATTTTCTCCAATTCTCTAAGATATTCCACATTTCATAAAACGACAAATTCACAAAGATCTTCCACTTTTCTTATTTGTCTATCATTTGTGGTTATAATAACTTGTGACCCCACATTCTCTCTCTTACTTTCATTTACATCCACATATCACCGTGGAAGATCCTAAGCAATAGGATGGAGAAACATTTATTCACGACATATAAATTAAATATTCAAAAAAATATAAAATTACATATTCACAACATAAAAATCTCATATACGGAAATTATAACCATCATATTCACAACATAAAACATGTGAATATGTCAATTATCTTTGGTGAGTATACGTACATAGCCATTAAAATTAACATAAGAGAATTGAGAAAGCTTTGGTAACTATATATCAACAATATCATTTTGAATCTAAACAAATATTCACAACTATAATTTAAATTCGAAAACAACAATGCATATAAACAACGTATAAATACATATATGCAAAATTAAACATCTATATTAATACCGAATATTTGGCAATTTCGGTTTCATTGTCATATTCTATTTTGGTACAGATTATAATTACTGTATTTAGGTAGCAATTAGGGATAAGTAAATCAATAGTTTTATTTCTAGGCTAGCAATTAGGATAAGTCACAATAATTAGTTTTATGTCGTCCTAATTCTAAGGCATTCAATCCTTGTATAAATCACACGTTTTCCAATGAATGAAACACACAGAACCAAAACATTTTCTTCATTCTCAGATTACGTCATGGTATCAGAGCCAGAGTGACCGAAGGTCACATGTTCAAACCCTGGCAGCCTCCAATATCTCGAAAATCACCAAGTGGAAAAACCCGCACATGGTATGGGGGGCCTGTGCACTAACCAACCACTCTTCAAGCCCAATGGGCATTCGAGTGAGGGGGCATAATAGAATATAACTATAATATATGACGACTCAACCATCACTTAGGTTTGGTGAGTGGTTCATCTATCATGGATCATGCTTTATTATGGTCATCTCAAGAAATTGTGGGACGGTGTTAATGATTATGATGCTCTACCATCTTGCACTTGTACTGGATGCAAATGTAACATCTCTGTTAAACTCCGTCAGCGACGGGATGCGGACCAGGTCCGTGAATTTTTGATGGGTCTTGAGCCCTATTATGCTACTGTTCGATCAGGTTTGTTGGGGATCGAGCCTCTTCCTCCCATTCAAAGTGTGTATGCTCGCTTAATCCAGGAAGAGGAGGTTCGTGCTTTTACCCAACGTCAACAAGAGGCTGCTGCTCCTATGGCCTTCGCTGTCAAAGGTCATCAGTTGCGGAGTTCGAACAACAGGGGGGGTTCTCGGCCTCTTCTAACCTGTTCTCATTGTACCAAAACAGGTCATCTCGAAGATAGGTGCTGGGAGAAACATGGATTTCCCGAGGGCAAGGGTCCGAAGCGTTCCGGAGCACAAACAACAACCAAAGCTAATGTCGTTTTTGGCGACTCTTCTGTTTCCACTAACCATGTCCGCCTAAATGGTAAGGCTTTTTCTACATGGATCGTGGACACTGGGGCTTCACATCATATATGCTGCGATGAATCTTTGTTTTATTCTCTACGTTCTATTCATCCTATTACTGTCGGGTTGCCTAATGGAACTGGTTTGGAGGCTACGAAGATTGGTTCTGTTGAAATTAATGAGAACTTATCTCTTTCTAGGGTCTTATTTGTTCCCACTTTTACTTGCAATTTGTTGTCAGTTCCGCAATTGTTGTCATCTCAAAAATTAAGTATACAATTTACTAATTTTGCTTGTATGATACAGGACCTTGCCTCGAGGATGACGATTGGTGTGGGTGAACTTTCGGACGGTCTTTATTCCTTAAAGATGGGGGGACAAACTCGTGTTAATATGGTCACTAGCAAGGACGATGTCGAGTTATGGCACAAGCGTTTGGGTCATCCATCTTTACCAGTTATGGAGCACTTATCTCATGTTAGTAGTTTCAAAAATAAATCTAGTGTTGCCGGTTGTGACATTTGTTTTCATGCGAAACAAACCCGTAACAGTTTTCCGTTAAGTGACAATAAAGCTGGTGATTTATTTGCTTTACTTCATTGTGATGTGTGGGGACCTTACAAAGAAAATCGTGCTTGCAACTCCCGTTATTTTTTAACCTTGGTTGATGATTATTCTCGTGGGGTTTGGGTTTTTTTACTGAAAACTAAAGACGAAGTACCACGTCGCATGTTGGATTTTTTTGCGTTAATTGAGCGTCAATTTCAAAAGAAAGTTAAAATTGTAAGGAGTGATAATGGAACGGAATTTAACGGTCTTAAGCATTATTTCCGTCTCAATGGAATAATTCACCAAACATCCATGGTTAAAACTCCTCAACAAAACGCTCGCGTGGAACGCAAACATCGTCATGTTCTTAATGTTGCTCGTGCCTTACGATTTCAAGGGTGTTTGCCTATCGATTTTTGGGGAGAGTGTGTTCTCACTGCAGCTTACTTAATTAACCAGACCCCCTCTCGAGTACTTCATGGTAAAACACCTTTTGAATTGCTTTATGGAGAGTTGCCTAAGTATGACCCTATAAAAGTTTTTGGTTGTCTTTGCTATGCGAAAAATCTTAGTCCTCGAGATAAATTTGATAGTCAAAGCCGTCGTTGTATTTTTCTTGGCTATCCTTTTGGGAAGAAGGGGTGGCAACTGTTCGATCTTGATACCGGTACCTACTTTCAGTCACGTGATGTTCGTTTTATTGAGCATATTTTTCCGTTAGCATATCCACATGAGTTACAAAAATTACATTCTCTATATGCAAATGATTCCAGTGAGGACATTATTCCATATGATGAAATGAACTTGATTGCTCCACTTGTACCTACTTTATCCTTGGACCCCTCCACTTCTAGTAATCATGAAGCTGGAAGTAGTTCATTAGTGAGGGACACTCTGATTTTGGATAGTGCGGGTACAGGAGAGCAATCAGGAACTGCTGGTACTGGGTCAGTTGATGCTACGGGTGATACACAAACAGTGACTGCTTCGGATGAAACCTTGGGTGCAACAATTGATGGGTCACACGAGAATATGGCTGAATCGGACCAGTTAGGGCGTGGTAAACGGATCAAGTTTGCTAATGTTCGTAATAAAGACTATGTTCGCCACGATCTTATTAACACGACTATTGTCCCTTCGACCGACGCGACCTCCGACACTTCATCTACATCACTTGATTCCTCAGGTACTCCTTATTCCATAGCCAATTTTGTTAATTGTACGACTTTTTCTGTTGCACACCGAGCTTATCTTGCAGCTATTACTAACGAGACGGAACCTACTTCCTTTAAGGAAGCTGTTACTAACCCGAAATGGAAGAAAGCTATGGAAGAAGAGATCGACGCCTTGGAGCTCAATAATACGTGGACAATTGAGAACCTTCCCCAAGGGAAAACCGCTATTGGTTGTATGTGGGTATATCGCATTAAACACAAATCTGATGGCACGGTTGAACGATATAAAGCTCGCTTAGTGG